>JAOUZG010041477.1:8986560-9023070 GCA_026289955.1 Argiope argentata
ATAGAACGTAGTTGGAACGTAGGAAACGTTAGAACGGGACAAAACGTAGTGTAAGAGTCCTTTTCGTTGTGAATGAAGTGAAATGGAAAAAACGACAGATATTTCACCATTTGAAAAAGAGCTTATCATTGGTGACTCGATTTTGAAGATGGCAGTTCTCACCGGATACTCAACAGCAGCCATATCAAAGGTTTTCAAAAGTTGAAATCAGAAGCCACAGTCCTTCTCTCGAAGACGTAACTGCGGTTCGAGCACAGTTTTCCAAGAACTTGATCAGCGGCGCCTTCGACGAATTATACGGCAGAATAGGCATTCTACTGTAATTCAATTGGCACATATCGTCAACCAAGGCTCTTCCCAACAGATTCCAGCTCGAAACATGCGCAGAGAATTGCAGAGGATAGGAATGCATAGTCGAGTGTCTATGAGAAAACCACTCATTTCTGCCCGACATGCAAAAATTCGTTTGAAAGAAGGCACTGGGCTCCCGAGGATTGGAAACGGGTAATAAATCACGCTACACCTTATTTTGTATTTATGAAAGACGTCAGATTGAAGACGAGAATCCCACTTATCTCCATCTTGTCTTACTCGCATTGTTCAAGAATCTGGAGGAAGTATCATGATATGCGGCATGCTCTGCTGGCCCGGAAGTAGTGCCCTGGGGTTCCTCGAGGGTAAATAAACAGCTATGCGATACATAGATATATTGACAGATTAAGTGCACCTTGCAATCTTGCATTTTTATCATGATGGAGATTTATACTTCATGGACGATAATACAACATCGTGCCAGAAGTGTTAAAATTTGGTTCGCTGAGCATCTGTCTGACTTCCAACACCCTTCCTGAACATCGCATAGCCTGAATTTTAACAACATAGAAAATGTGTGGGATATGGTAGATATACCATCCGACAGCACTCTCCTCATCCATTTAATTTACATTATCTAAAAAGCTGCATAGCCAATATATGATATTCTCTTAATGTAAATGCACTCAATAAGCTTGTAGACTCGATGTCCAAACAAATCAGAGAAGTTATCCGCGCAAAAGGTGGTTCAATAAAATATTGATCTTGGTTTCTAATTAATTGACCTGTTAGTGTATTACAAAAGCTTAAAACCAGTTGGTACTATGTATCTCTAATTTTCTCTTAGCTCCATTACAATTTATTCTTTAAATTAAAGGGAAAATGACTGAACTACAATTATAATAAAAAAGAAATTATTTCTTTTTATTTGAAACAAGTCTTTTTTTTACAAATGGAAGTACTTGAAACACAATGTTTCTGCATTAAAGTTTTATGTACACAACAAAACAATATTCATAATTTAAGTAATATATCAAGAATTATTCAATAAGCATTTCTCAGAATCATCGTAAAACTCAATTTTTAAATTTACTATCAAATGAATTTAAATGACGTGGCCGAAAATACTTAATTTGATTATTTATTTTGTTCTTTAAATATACTTCAAACCTTATGAAGTTTATGAATATTACATATTTTTTTGATGATTAAGGAATCATATTCTGAGAAATAATCTTATCACTTCAACTTTTAAATAAATAAATGAACTTTTCTATTTTCTGCAATCAAATCAGATTGATTTGTGAATCTTTGAATTGATAAGTATTAACAATCTACATTTTCAAAATCTGTCTTGAGAAATCTTGGCCTCTGATTGGACTGTCATATTGAAGATGGTCGATGAAATCATAGAACATCGCCCGATTTTACTAAAAGGCGATATTCGAATTTTCATAAATCAGTTAGCTTCAGTAACTGACTTAGTTGATTGGAGTGCTACACTTTTTATCTAAAATATTAGTGCCTTAAAAATATTTAAATATGAATAAAAAAGATTATAATATGTATTAAAGCTAAAAATTCTTAATTTATTACAATATTTATGTACTCATTCAACATAAAATATATTTTTTCACTTTATTTTTACCAATTTAAAGCATGTATGAAAGGTTTACAAATTGGCGATTAACACTTGAATTTAAAGGCTATATATTAAGTCATGCTTTACTTGAATAAAGTTGATTTATTGAATTAATAATGTAGTTATTAAAAAAGCTTAAAACCCTTTTTTACATTTATTTTTAAGAAAATATTATATTTCATACATTTTTTCTTTCTTAATTTCATTACTTTTCATTCATGTGCTAAAAATTATATTTTTCTAGGTTTAATTTGAAATAATTTTTAAATTCTTTTTAAATTTGTGTTTTTGTCAAAGTGATTGAAACATATTGATAAAAGTTATTATTTTCTTCTCCCACGTAACTCGCTTGAGCAGGTTAAATTTCATTTTTGTTGAATTGTTAAAAAATACTGTTAAAATATTGTTTTTAAAAATTCATTAAAAATTGAAATATACTAAAAAAGTTAAAATATTATCATCCTTATAATATATCATTAAAAACATATTTTTTAAAGCGTTAATTTGATGTATGTGGTCTTGAGTTCTTTTTTGTTCACAGGAATAAACAAGGAACATAATTTAGAAGCAATGTAATTAAGATTTCCTACTTCTTTTATAAATTATATTCTTTTTTTCTTTGTAAATTAGTTTTTCTTTCAATTATAAATTCATTTTTTTCCTTTGTTATTTTACAAAGCAATTTTTTATTTGTTCATACGAACTTGTAATAGTTTCTTCTTGACTTTGTTCTTCGTCGATGGGCTGTTTCGAATCAACATTTTGAGTTGTTAAATACAAGGCTCAATGGCAATTCAAATACCTCGACATCTTTAAATAATTCTTGCACTGTTTACGAGACATTTCTTTGGCGCTGCTCACATGAAGTGATATGGAGAAGCTTCTCATCATTAATTTTCATTTCCATAGCAAATTTCTTTCAAAAGCTAATATTACTTTCATGCAGTGCCATCCCTTTTTTAAAGTGGGAGAGTGAAACTTGAGTTTAGTCGAATGGCCCTTACTTTGTAGGTTTATTAAAACTTCATTACCTTTGGCAGGAAAACCTGGTGAACAGTTAGCAGAATTATAAAGAACACCTATTTCTAGTTTTTATAAGAGATAATTGATAAATAAGGGTTATTCGATACTTAAACTCTGAATAACCCTGTTTTATCTGTTGTAAAATTGATTAAGTTCCTTTAAGAACGCGAGAAACATTTTAGAAACATTTTACTTCTTAATTTGGGGTTCAGGGTGTCTCCAAAATTACTAATTTTTTCTAAGCCGGATGAAGCTAACAATGGGGTACTTTATAAAAAATTAAAATCAGAGTTTTTGAGACAAATGAATCCATCTCAAAACGTCAACAGCAAATATCTCCTCTTTTTCAAAAAGAATATTTTTCGACAGATATGAATATTTTGCACTTTATAGAGGTCATAATAAAAATTGAATAATTGCTTGAAAATTTTTAAAATTTGAAGATTACTATCTTCAAAGAAAAATGTAATAACTTTATATATATATTTCTAATTGTAAAATGAGCATACCAATAATTAAATAATCATCGAAACTGGAAATCAAAAGAAAATAATTACTGATATTTCGTACTAAAATGTCACCAAATGTCTTTTTCAGAAGAAGAAACAGCATGATTTAATCTGGTATGTATATAATTTAAAATCAGATATTTTATTCGAAATGAAATTTGTATAATCAATAAAAATTCACACACGAAAAAAAAACGAATACATTCATCAGTCTAAAAAAATGCCATAAATTTAATTAAATCAACATGTATGTGAATATCTATTATAAAAAGTTGCTCTTTTTTTTTAAAGAATCTATTTCTTATAAATAAAAAGGGTTTGTATATTTTTCTTCTTAGCATTCAAATGTTTCAAATATATGATACACAATATTTCAAACATATTAAACATGAAATTTTAAGTATTATGCATTACAAAATTTAATTTTGTATACTTTGCACGTCTATAATTAGTAATTATATAAGAAATTAGATTGTATAATTTTTATCAATATATTTTCAATGTCAGAAATATAGTTTTTCCATCAGTACTACTTGGTCTGTTTGGACATTATACTATGTAAGGTGGAACTTACGTTAAATATTGAAATAATATCGTTTAAATTTTTTAATAATTGAAATACAATAAGAAATGATAAAAAACTATCGTTAAAAGGTTGGTGTAAAAACCTATGGATACACCACATTTTAAAATAACAGTTATTTGCAACTGTGAAAAGTATAAAAGTGTCTAAATATTAATCTTAATAGCCTTCAATTCGTCATTTTAGCAAACTCTTAAATTTATTTAACTAAGACTAAAAATGAAAAAAGAAAATTCATTAAAAAATCACGCATAAGAAAATTTCTTCGAAAATTGGATTCTGCTGAACTTTACTTTTAAAATATCGAGAATTAAATGTGTTTGTCACTTCGAAAAAAAGGGCCAGAATCTCAATTTTATAGGAAGTTAAACATTTTGATATTCAAATAAATAGTAATAATAATGAAAACAGACAAAATGATTCAGTGACTATTTTTACCAAAATATAATCTCTAGTGCTATGAAGAATTATATATGATTGATGTTATATATATATATATATATATATATATATATATATATATATATATATATATTGCTAAATGATAGATTTTTAGGATCCTACACTTTAGTAAGTAATTCTTTACTTTGGCAAAAAAAAAGTCTTTGAAAAACCCATAAAATCTTATGAAATCTAATCACTTAATCAATACTGCGATGCTACACTAACAACTATCTTATTATTTCTGATTCATAGAGTGAATTTAAGAAAAAAAACATCATTTTTTTTTTAAAAATACGTATCTACAGAAATAATTTTTACGTATAAAATTTGAATGTTTGTTAGATAGAAAAAGGAATTGTATTTAAAGTACTGAATTTATGCGCTATGATAAAACCTTTTCTCTGGCCTGGCTTCATTGAACAACCATACAAATTAATGAGATATCTTACTTGGCAATAACTGACTGACTAGTGCCTTTTACACATTTAGGAAAGCACTAGTCAGTTTCGTTTCTTGCACAGTTTTGTAATTTAATAAGGATTCTTGATATTTAAGAAGAAAAATAATTTGTTACCTTAGAAATGATTAATTTAAAAAGTATATCATTAAAACAGCAGAAATAAGGGAAGTTCGCTTATTTAAATTGCCAAAGTATATTTTAATGAAATGAGATAATAGTGTTCAATGAGGTAGAGTAAAAATAATAACTTCAATGATGAAGTAGAGGTAAAAAATTGATAGTTTAATTATCTTTAAAAAATGGGAATAGATTTTTTGAGAAATACAATTTGAAATAGAGATACAGCTTATCAAATTTATATGATTAGTTCAGTCAAAGAAATTAGTACCTCAAATTATATCACCAAATTCTTTAAGTTCAATAAAGCAAAGTGCTGTTTGGTTTTCAAGTTCATATTTAGGTTCGAATTAAGAATGGTTACGGATTCGTTTGCTCCTCACATAGGATTCAAAAATGCATAGCATTATTTATTATTTTATTTGAATCCAATTTTAATATCTATTTATTGTTTATTTTTTTTCTCTAACTGGTTTCAGGTTCAATTTACCAAAACTAGAAATTTTTATAGCAACTTTTTCAGTAAGATAATATTCCCTTTGATTTAGTTATTAAATTCATGGACTGATTTAAGGTCTAATTTAATCGAAAATTCAATAAAATAAAATTTATTTATATAACCTTATTTTAAAAATATACGTATTTCAAGAAAAATTATCGTAACTAGAAGAGGTGAAAAAAAAACTTTTCAGGATATAGCATGGGTGGCTATTTGTTTTGCTAGGAAAATAACTTCTAAAATTTAGCTTAAAGATTGTTTATCTACTTAGAATAAAATGAAATAACGTATTTCAGATATGAACAAATTTCAGTGATTAAAGGGTGTTTTCTCATTAAAAAACATTTAATTTTTGGAACAAAATAACAGTTTGATTATTTTTAATATTATTAGTATTCGTAATGTCTTATTTTTTCCACTTTTAAGAAAAATTTATCAATTATAAGTTTGATTAAAGCCTTTAATCAATATATTTGATTTTCTTTTCACACCATCTATTACGATATCACGAAATGAATTCCGTAGATTTCGATGAAAGTACAGCAATACCTGATGTACATTTCCTTCATTCAAGAGCGTGGCCTTTGGAAAATATACTATTCCACCGCTTTAAAAGAAGTAAGTGAAGCATCACGTGTTGCAGAGGGCAAAATTGTTACAATGCATCAACTGCATTAAGATAAAACTAAAAATTTGGCATGAGTGAGAGAATATCTTCCAAACGAGATTTTTTCTTTTTTAAAATTTATTTGTCCCCTTTTCGTACACTTTTCTGTAAAATGAATTGTAACACTACAGTTTTTATGTTTTAAATCTGTAGAAAAAAATTGTCCCTTTTTTCTGTATCCACTCATTTTTAGAAACTACTAATTGAAAATTTGCAAAATTTCTCTTATGATAAAGAAATAATTTGATGCAAGATAATTATCGAAAAGTAATTTCGAAGTCTCCGTATAAGCGGTTTAAACAAATAAAGTATATAATCGATATTTTTAAATCATCCATAAAATAATATTTTCATTTTCATATTTTAGTAATAACAAAATCTTTTTTCTTACAGAATTATTAAAGGTACTGGTCTTCATTTCATTTCACCAAATGCTTTTCAATTTACTCTGAAACTAACAATGATGTAAGTATTAGTGGATTATTATTGGATAATTTCTGTAGAAACTTTTTTATTATAATTCAATACTTATTTTAAATTCCTTGAAAATTATGTTAAAATATTTAACACCATTTCCCTCTAACATACTTATAGAAATACCTTTCAAAGTTCTTTACATATTTTGGTTGTTATAGTACAGATGCGACGAAATAAATTCCACATTTTCATTGATTTTTACATACTCAATTTTGTAATGAATGGTAAATAAATATAAAGTAATTGATGTGTGCAAAACAGAAATGCTATAAGAATAATCGCATAATCGCTAAGTACTCTCTTCTCCTCCGTACATTCAAACCACAAAATCCTAAGGAAATTCTTAATTAATTATTTTACTTATTTACTCTGGCGCTATCAGTTCATCAAATTGAATTACTTTAAATCATATACATTGAAAATACTTTATTTATTCATTGTGTGACTAAACATTCATATAGAATTCAATAGAATTTGGAATACCCCATGATTTCTCCTTTGTATAAAGAGTGTTGTTACTAAGATTCGAATGCATCTTTAAATAAAATAACAGAGAAAGACAGATTATGAAATAATTAATTATTATCTAATCTGGTGAAGAACATTAGTTGCAAAAAAGTGATACAACAATCAATTGAAAAGACAGCGTATCTTTATTTTCGAAAACAATGATTTTTATAGTTTCAATCTACACTCCAAAGAACAGTGTTTTACATGCCCAAAGTTCAATTATGGTGAACGTAACCATTGTAATCGATTCTTCGCATTATGACGAGTTATCTTCGACTTGTGAGTGGCTGTAAGACCATAGAATTCCAAGTTCTTTTAACTCTCGACGAACAGCCCTGTTGCTATCACTAACGCCCAATGAGCTTTGGAATGTCTGAGAAATTTCCAACGAAGAGGGCTTGCTCGATTTCCCCCCCCCTACCCTTTTCTGAGCGCTGCATTTGTTTTCACCAAGTGTTTTCAACTAAACTTCGTTTTTCTGCAGTTTCACTGTATCGACGTTTCCACTTCACAATTACATCATTCACAGTGGATTTAGACTTCTGTTGAATATCCGCAATCTCAGGAACTGTTTTTCCACAAAGTTGATATCCCACTGTACGGTTACGATCAAACTCAATAAGCTCCTTTCACTCATACATTGCCTCTCAAACGCCTAAATACTACCTGACAAACCTCTACTAACGCATATATAGCTTTCAGTAACGCATCAAATTGCGTCACCTGCTATATTCACTTCTCAAGGGATGCAAGTATACTTTTGATCATATAGTGTATTTTATTTAATAAATTTAAAAACTAAAATAATTTATTTTTAATTTTATGCACATTGTTTTGGTATCTTAGTTATAGGAAAATTTCAATGAATCAAGTAATAGCAGAGAAAAAAAATATCAGTGTGTGTCTGTGTGTGCGTGGAAGCTCGCGAGTTTGGTGCAATCTCCTGCATTATCTTATAGTATGAGAATTCTGAAGCTCAACATCCAGACATCAAATAGATATTATGCATTGATAAATATAAAATTAAAACCATTTGAAAAAATATAAGAGAGAAATTCAATTGAAATCTACTAAATAGTTTTAAAATGGTCTAGACAATATTCAAAAATGTTCTCTAGACTTGGAATGCTCTCTTGGTTCTGATTTAGCATGAAGGGAATTTATTCAATCGAATCAGAGAATAGAATTTTATATAATTATTAACTTACTCTGTTATCAGAAATCCCAATTCCGGTTGCAATTAATACACAGCCCTATGCATTACTGGATCACATAACATGAAAATTAGTCAATATTTCTGGAATACTTAAAAAACAATCTATTTTAGAATCCTTTCAACTATAATTTATTTGCGTTAGCTAATATCATGCATTTAACCTATTTAAAAGTAAATAAATTATTGTTTAAATTTCATGAAATTATTTCTAAGACTATATTTTTGTATTTTCGAATTTATTCTTTACAGTTAAAAATATCCCTCAAAAATGAGTTAGTTAACAGACAAGAAAAAATTTATATAAGAGTAATTAGATTATGCTAATAAAATTGTTGTTATTTTTGCTGTATTATTTAAAACTAACCGCAACTGGCGACGAGCCAGGTAGCCAGTATTAACGCTTACTAAAATGTTCAAAATATATTTTGTATAACTTGATCTCATGATAGATATTTTATCAAATGAATTTTTTAAATTTTGATAGTTGTATAGTTCGCATGTACTATTGCGTACACGCGAAACCGTTCTGTTCACTGCGGATCCGTTTCTCCAATTTTGAATTGGCACTCGAAAATTCAATCTTAAATTTAAAGTAGAGGTTTTTAAACTGTAATTAATATAAAGACATTTTTTTTACTGAAACCAAACATTCTTTAAAAAAATGTGAGAGGCGAGTCGTTCGGTATTGAAGTTTTAAGTGTAATGCAAAATTATTTTTATAATTTCTTATGCATAAAAGAATTATTCGATAAAGCCGTCAAGAATTCAATAAAAAGATCAATTTTTAATTTTCTTTTGAAGAATATGAATACTGTCGATAATAATATTGTTTTCAGTTTATAAATATACTTCAAAAAATGATTAGGCTTAAATTTTAGACAGTAATTTAGTCCTAAGGAATCAAATTCTATAATTTTTTTTATCACTCCAACTTTTAAATAAATCAGTCAACGTAAAAGATAGGAACGTTTATTTAACTTTTGAGAATTACAATATCAGAAGAATCAATATTCTCATAATCTTATTTCAATCGGTCTTGAGAAACTATCAAAGATCTTCTTTGAAGCGATGAACTGCTGCTTCTTTGGGACGATGGATGAAGTTATCGAAAATCAGACATTTTAAAAGAATAATGATATTCAAATTTTCATAAATTTGTCATTTTTAATGTTTAATTTAGTTTTTTGGAATGCAATTTTTTAAATTTAAAATTAGTCAGTTTTGGTGACCAGCCGGTTTACCAATACTAATAAAATTTTAATAGTCATATAATTCATTCATATTATAAAGATCTTAAGGCATCATGTAATATATTTCTCTCTTATTTTCTTCCAGCTCCCGTGAAATTTCTATTTCAATTTAAAGTAGAAATGATAGAACAACAATTAATATAAAAGAAACTATGGGAATTAGAGAGTAATTTTCAAAATTTATTCAATAACTTATTTCAAGAATTATTCTTCTAATTTTCCTCATAAAATTGAATTTTTAGTTTTACTTTTGAAAGGATTTAAATGCCATCAGTAATCATTTGACCATTTTATTTTTGATTATCCATAAGTATACGAAACAAATTATGAAGACTAAATTTTAAAAAGACATTTGATAAGATTGTTATCATTCAAAAAATAATTAATTTGACTTCAATTTGATGTAAAAAGAATTAAATTATGTAAATTATGCATGTAATGGGTGTGATTAATTAAAATTATGATTAAAAATTTTAAGAAATTGCTTCTTGTTGCATATTTCCATCATCCTAAGTATATATGTGCCAAATTTGATAGCGTTAGGTCAACCGATCTGATATATACCATGACAATACACACACACACACACACGCACGCACACATACACACACGTGAGTACATTGAGCTTTATTATAATTATAGATAATATAGATATTGCAAACGATTATAAATCAAACGATTTCCTTGCATTCAGTCACGTGTTGAAAATTATATTTTTCTGTATTTAATTTGAAATAGTAATTAACTTATTTTTAATCAGAACTTTTGCAAATGCAATGATAACACGCTAATAAATGATAATTTTTTTTGTCATAGTCATGCAGATTAAATTAATTTTTTCTTTTTTGCGTAGCGGACTGTTGAAAAATATGACTAAAATATTTAAATGTTTATTAAAAAAATAAAAATTTAATTTCAAAAAAACATTAACAGCATTGAATAGATCATTTTTTGAACTTTAACTTGAAATAAAAAAAATATATTTTTGTGCTACAATATTTTCAGAAGTTATTGCAGAAATACGTCAAAATTTCGCTAAGTTTTTAATCAATTAAAATTTTAATAAAAAACTCGTAAACTCTCTTCGAGATGCACATTTTGGATCTCCAAGGTATACATATGACAAATCCTGATATCTGCAGGTATTACGTTCTGGACTATATAGGACACACAAAAACACACACATCGAGCATTATTATAAGTACCAATCTTTGATGACTAGACGCTTCGCCAATATTGATGCTCATTCAAATTTGAAATTAAAATATTTTATGTAATAATAGGTCACAAGAGACTTTTAACAATATAATTTTAATCTTCAAATTTTGATAGTCACATAATTTACTATCAAATGTTATTTAGTCCTAACATTGGTGTTTTTGTTTAAAGACGAATCTCTTTCTAATTTTCTATGAGCACCCTTTATGGCAATTTTAAATTAAAGTTGATATGAATAATGCAATGATATAAAGGCATATTTAATGAAAATATGTTTTTTTAAAAAGCATGAGAACTGAAAGCACAGTCGTTCGGCATTGAATTCATATGTACGTTCCAGAATAATATTTATAATTTTTTAATACTTAAAGAGTTATTCAATAAAGATTTCACGTATTTAATGAAAAACCAAGATTTCAGTTTAATTTTTAAAAGATATAAACGATGTCAATAATCATATCACCATATTGAAATTTTCTACTGGTATTTTGCCAAGACAATCAGAAAAGTTTGGGCGGTGTGTGTGTGTTTTAAGTATATGAAGATGGGAAAAAAAATAGAGAAATATTTAAATGAAATTTGCTATGCATAGGTCAATGTATCATGTCAGAGCATAGTTTCTAGAACGGACAAGCACCACATGCTCCTGCAAGTTAAAAAATATTTTTATTCAATTTAACTGTTTCATTGAATTATTAATTTTAAAATTGCAAATATCATAAAAAAATTCTGTTTTGCATTTATTGTTTTAAAAAATATAACATTTCCTATTTATTTCATTTCATATAATCACAAGCTCAAAATTAAAATTTTTCTAGGTTTTATTTGTTGTAGTCATTAATTTATTTTTTTAAATCAGAGATTTTATAATGCAATGACCACGCGTTATTAAAAGCTGTTTTTTGAGATGCTCGTGCAGATAATAACATTTCAATTTTTCACCCACGTTTATTATTATTATTATTCGCGTGCGGATTTTTGTTAACGCCATAAACATCATACCCAAAACAACATCATGTTCTAATAAAGTGCGAAAAAGCAGGAAAGGTATACAAATTGTACTCAAAAATAACAATTATTCCGTAATTACGGCTTATTTTTTATTATTTTCGAATGAGGGAGCAGAGTGGTTATCTGTGTATAGTAATTTATATACGCCTTAAATGAAATTGAATAATTACATAACTGTGTTAAGCACCACTGAATATTTTTCTCACGCTCATTTTTTTAAATAAAATATGTTTCAGAAAATTTCATAATTCAGATTCATTCCATTTCATATACACTCGTGCTGAAAATTATTTTCTATGTTTAATTCGCAGTATTAAAACTCTTAAAAAGTTGAACACTTTTAAATTTAATTTTTTTTCTTGTACTCGTGGTACTTGAACTTACTCTTTTGATATTGATCTGCAGTGAATGACTTTGTTAATTTAATTTTTTGAAATCATTATATTTTAAAACTTCTTATATAGATATTAAATTTATTTTTAATACTAAAAAAAGCGGTTGGAAAGTAAGAGTTCAAATTAGAGAATATGCATAGATTTTATTTCCCTGAAGAGTCTAATTCGAAACATTTGCTATAAAAAGTAAGCATAATTTCAACAGATTCAAGATTTCTCAACAATTTTATTGCGAACGAGGCAAGCCTCCTGTCTACATAGGCTACTTTTGAATCACAAAAAACGTTCTTTGAAAAGGAGAGATTCTAAGTTTAAAGTTGATAAAAGTTATCACTGTAGTCTCGCAATTACCAAATATATAAACATATATATTATTCCAGATGTGGCTTTTTTTCTTTTCTTTTCTTTTTCTTTTTCATTCTTTTTTGTCAAAAGCACGTTTTTTTAAAAATACATAATTTATTTTTAAAAATGAAGAAAGAAAGAAACCTTTAAAAATGAAAAGCTTTAAATCTTAGTTGTCAGAAAAATAAATGCATCTTAAAATAAATTAAATTTAGATTTCCCAGCTTAACGTTAAATTATAAACTCTCAGAAAAATAAAATTCGATAGTCGGTGATACATTTATTTCTGGAAAATTTTCTGTAACAAAATTCAAAGCACCGTATAAATAAACTATTTCAAAATTGAAACTTATTTACTAAATCCATTTGTTTTATTATATCTTTATATATAAAATTCTTCTGTGCGTGTGTATGTGACTGAACTCCTCCTAAACGACTGGTCCGATTTTGATGAAATTTTTTGTGTGTGTTCAAGTGGATTCGAGAATGGTTTAGATTCACAATTCAGTCCACTACGAATTGCAGAATTTTAATTATTAATTAAAAACTAACTTTCCCGCCAAAATAACTTCCTTCCCCCATCGCGAAATGAGTAAGGTTTTAGGTTTTTTTTCTAACAGTGCTGAGGTTAGGCTTAACATGTTTCCGATCGATTATTTCAAACGATTTTTTTATTTTTATTGCATTTAAAATTAAACATATTTAATTAATCGACTTTTAAGGCTCATTCTGATGTAGTTTTGAATTAAAGTAAAACAGAATAAAGTGAATTGAAAATTTCTAATCTGCTCAACTCACGTAGAAAAAAAAATGCATTTTCTGAAGATGAAGTTTAACGCATGCGCATTTTGTTGAGAACTTGACTTAAGCGGAGACAAAACTATTGGTTTGCTGTTTTGTTTTACTTCGGATACACCCTGTTAAAAGGTAAGTTATGTTGCTTTGGTAATTAAACAGTATTTCTGTTAGTTATATATTTTTAAGTACATCTTTTTTAAAAATTTATTTTAAGTTGTAGTCATAAGTAATCGAAAAATGAATATGGCTTCATTTTTTTTTTCAATGCTAACAATGTTCGGCTTAGCGTGCTTTCGAGATTCTGTTAATATTCTTTTAAAATTTTTGCTGCAAATTAAATCCAGAAAAATGTAATTTTTAACACACGATTCTTTGAAATGAAATAAATATGATATTTTCTAAAAGAGTAAATGCAAAATAAAGTTTTCTATTTCACAGTATCTATATTATTAATTCTATAAATCAACTTTATGAAAGCAAAATTATTTAATTCAAGCAGAGTATTCATTCAAATCCGGACCCAACGGCCAATTTCTAAATTTTTATTTATAGGCACAAATATTGTTTTGAAATTTTCATGATATTTTGCATGCTTGAATTTATTCAAAATGTCGTTTTCCCTTTAAAACTTGATATTATTGACTTTTTTGAAAAATTTTAAAAAAATCAATGCAATAATGTTACTTGAGGTCTTCAATAAAAAAATATAAGATACATAATAAGATAATAAATGCAATAAATATAAGATAATAAATTCAAATTATATTATTATATGTTTATAAAACATAAAAGATAAGTTTCAGAGTTGTAACTAAAAATAGAATGTGCATAGAGTATTTGAAATTTTGAAGAGCATCACAAAATTTCATTTTGAGAAAATGCTAAAAATACATTTAAATGTACATTTACGAACCAGAAACATAATTGAAATAATTTAAATTTATTAAATATTCATTTTTATTAAAAAATGGTTTATTTTATGAAATATATACATTTATAAATTTATAATATTTTTGTAAGAGTTGTCAAGAAATACTATTGGTAAAACCAAACGAACTACTTTTTTTCATCAAAAAAAGTTCAAATAAAAATTAGACTTTCTTAATAACATTTAATTAGCCACAAAGATTAATTTATATTCATATAACATTTTTAAACTATATGTGCAGCCATAAACAAATATAATAAAAAATTTGAAGCAAATAGAAATACACCTATTTCATAAATTATGAGCTCATGTTTTTCTTCTAATTTAACTTGTGCTGATTTTTTTGATTTTTTTTTCATTTCATTGTTATTATATGATAACAATATGATACGTGCTTATAAGATACAATTTATTTTATATAATGAACTTTTTTTGTGAGTTATAATAAAGCAGCAATCAAAAGTTGATATATTTTCTTCTTGGAGATAAGAAGGCCTCTACAACTTTGTTGCTCACTTCAAAAGTTTTTTTTATGCAAGTTCCCTTTCACCATTAAATACAGAACAAAATTCTTTACCATATTTAGCACATAATAGACACATTTTTGACGGAAAAAAACTTGCTTGAAGGATTTGAAGAAATTTTTCCTGACACTCATGACAAAGAAAATTCTTCTAAAAAGAAAATTAAAGTGATTGCACAGAACAATGGAACTATTATATACAATTTTAAGACAATGAATTCACTATTTCAGGTTTATTGCAGTTGGTAGAAGCTTCCAAATTGTTATTAGAATTGCTTGGTTATGAATCAAAGGATTTCTTTGTCCATTATATCTTAACATTTTCAGACTTTGTCTGCTTTTATTTGGACGTCCATTAGGCCTTCGGTGGTGAAAACTGATAAAAAATTTTAAAAACAAAATTTAGAAAAAGGGGGAAAATGTAATTAAAATTAAATTGCGATTTTAACCCTGAATAGAACGGTTTTTTATCTAATTTCAAAGGAACTGAAACGAGCCATTCGAATATGAAATGTATGACGAATGAATGAACAAACCAAAACAAACAACAAAAGAAAGAAAAGGTAGAAGTTTTTAACATCTGCCAAAGCAAAAACAAAAGCTTAAAATCAGAATTACGAATAATGCTCTCTAGCAGTGTTTGGAGGAACATGAAACTGTTTTTACTGCAATTGTCCAAATGGAAACAAGTGGGTGTGGCTTCCTAATAACAATAAAAAATGCTGATATTGAGCAAACGAATTAATATATCAAAATAATTTTTTTCTAAACGATAGCTTACAGTTTAAATATACATCAAATATCAAAATAAAAATATCGCGAATTTCATAGATTTTTTACATTTTCATCGTCAATGTGTTTATTTTATTCCTGAAAGGATATATGTTTTAAACAATTTTTATTTCTTTAGTGTCTGATGCATTTAAAATTAAACATTGTTAATTAATCAATTTTTTTCGGATTCATTTTGAAGTACTTTTGAATTAAAATAAAACAAATAAAGGAATTAAAAATTTATAACCCCTTTTTGGCACCCAAACTGGTGTAGAAAATTCATGCATTTGCTTAAAAATTTAAAACAATCTCCCTCTAACTGTCAAACATTTGATATCAATCAAAGTATAAGAAAGGATTATTAGGATTATCTTTGTGAAAGCCTTCAAGTTGATTCCTTTGGACCCTGCTATTTCAGGATAGCATGCATTTATAATGTATACATTATTAACTCAATAAGTTTTAAAACAAACCTGTTTTAATTTATATCTTTTCAATGCAGAGCTAATTTGTAAAACTTTACCACATAACTTGATATTGAAGATTGGCTCACCTATCATTTTGCTTTGAAATTTGAATGCACCAAAATTATGTAATGGCGCGCGATTAATCATAAAAAAAAATCATGAGAAATATTCTCGAGGCTACTATTTTGAACTGCAAATTTCAAGATGAAGTTGTACTTTTACCACGGATCCCGATGATTCCTTCAAATTCGCCTATCCCATTCAAACGTTCGCAATTTTCAATTCGCTTGGCATTTGCTGTGACTATTAATAAGTCACAAGGTCAAACGATGGCAATTTGTGGCTTAGATCTAGAAAATCCTTGCTTTTCGCACGGCCAATTATATGTTGCGTGTTCGAGGGTTGGAAAACCATCAAATTTGTTTGTTTATACCCCACAAGGATTAACCAAAAATATCGTGCATTAAATGACATTACGATAAATTTATTTTTTGTACATTAACAATATATACCTTTTATAACAATAGATTGAATTTCATCTTTTTTTTACTCTTAATTAAAACAAGTTTAAGTTTCTATTCAACAAAGTTGAATAGAAACAGTTAAGTTTCAGTTCAGTTTAAGTTTCTATATTGAACTTAGCTCATAGTATGCGCATACTCACAAGCAATCGATAGGTTTAATTGTGGGAACTGTACACGTGATTACGTCAGGTATTGTAATAAAAACATTTTCATACAATTTTTCATCAAAACGAACCAGATTGTTATAAATTATTCAAGGACGTTTGAAATTTTCGAACAACGTCTGTCGGGTCCGCTAGTATATATATATTAAAGAATTTTTGGAAAAAATAAAACATAAAGTAAATAATATTTTAACAGAGATGATAACACTGAATCATGTCTTGAGCATACAAAAAAAAGATTACATATTAAAAAAGTAAAAGTTCACTTAAACAAAAAAAAAAATTCTGGTAGTTAATTACTAATTAAAAAACTTGCATCAGTATTTAAATTTTAAATCTCCTGGAATTTGTAATTCAACTTTTTATTGCAACAGGTACCCATATTTAAAAAAAAAATTCACTCGGACTTTTCGAAATAGCGAAATATTCGTTTAGTTAAAATGACAAATAAATTCACTCAGCCGTGTATGTAGTCCCGTTTGTTAAAAGCCTGAATACCAACTCTTTCTTTTTATCTTTACTTATAATAAAGCACAATGTGTGTGTGTGTCTGTTGGCGATGTACAGGCCAGAGCGTTCGACCTACAGCTACGAAATTTGGTACATGTATACCTTGGGTGCCAGGAATGTGCACCTCGGAGCCTTTTTTTTGAATTTCTAATTAAAATTTTAATTAATTAAAAAATAAGTCAAATTTTGACGTTTTTTCGCTGTAACTTCCGAAAATATTACAGCACAAAATTGATTTTTGCATCAAATTAAAGCTCAAAAATTTAGCTTTTCAATCATATTAATGTTTTGAACAATAAATTAAAACTCTATTTGTAATGAATTTTTAAACATTTGATTTAATCGGGTTTTTTTTTCAAAAATTTATTTCGCATAAAATAAAAATAAAATTTTATTTTGAAACTTGAAAGGTATAAGGTATTGGGATTAATAGCTACAATGGCTTTTATCCTCAGTTTACGGAAGTTAATATCTAAAAAAATTTGTCAATAAACAAGAAAACACATGTACACACACAAAAAAACAAATTGGAGTTTCACTCAGTTAACAGTTAAAAGCAGTTCCACTGGTGCACTTTAGTACATATTCGGGAGTTCCAATGAAGAGAAGATGTGATAGAAGACGGAGCATTCTCGCAACACAGAGTGGTGAAAAAGGGACGAGTCACAAAGCAAGGTCACAACTGGATGAGGTCGAAAAACTTAGTAGATGTTGAAGTGCTTCATCACTTGAAGAGAATTTTGTAGATTAGTCTTGTTAGCAGTTATTTTGAGCCACACGTTTTTGAAGGAGATATCTTGTTTATCTAACTGGAGAAAAGTCTGCAATTTGTCTCTATAGTATGTATATTTTTTGCACGAGAGAAGTATGTGTTCAATATCATTGATGCTATTATAGTCATGACAAAGGGGATCACTATGAAGATTAAAACGATTTAACAATCCTGGAGTTATAATGGTTTTACTGATAAGTCTGGCCAAAACAACATCTTCCCTTCGATTTTTTGACCATGAGGATAGTTACAAATTAAATAGTAAGTAATGCGTTGCGTGAGTATGCGACTTTGCAAAAAACTGAGGTTAAGGCAATGGGCCGATAGAAAGAAACTTTGGTATTGTCTTTGTTAGGTTTCGGAATCGGAATAATTAGGGCGTGTTTCCATTGTTTGGGGAAGCTAGCTGAATTAAATTGATGCTGAAGTAATTTCAGGATAATTTGAAGTTGATTGTTGTTGAGGTTTTTGAACCAGATATCTGGTATATTGTCAGCTCCAGGCGTAGAATTTTTAGTTTTATAAATTGATTTTTTAAGCTCCCAAATTTCGAGTTCGTTGTTGAGTGAAAGATTTTTTTCAGAGAGATCTAAAGGAATAGGTTCAATATTTGCATTTTGATAAGCAAAATATTTTGCAAATATCTCACTTTGATGTGCTGGATCGAAAATACATCGATTATTTTGAATTAAAATATTGTTATGTTTAGTATTTGGATTTGAGTGGTTCATAAGTTTATTTAGGATTTTAAAGAACATTTTTGGGTTACGAGATATTGTACAAATTTTTTCCCAATATTCTCGCCTTTTTTACATGAAAACGAAGTCTACTTGCAAATTTTTAATGTTTTATCCACTCTGTTTCAGAAATGCTTCTGATTGCTTTTTTCCGAAAGTGCTTGCTGAGTTTTTCATAATAATAGCAAGAAATATTCCATCATGGCGGATAAGACTTATGGGACAAAAGATTAAATGAGGTATTTTGAGCTATTATCCTAGTTGCGTTCTCTGTAATAGCATCAATGGAACATTGGTTAGCTTCATTCAAAACGTCTTGTGTTCGTTTAGTTATCTTCGTCCAATTAACGGTTTTTAAGTTACGACTAACACTTTCTATATTCGACCAGGAAACAACTATCAGGTGTGATCACTGTCGAAAGCTGAGTCCATTACATAACATGGAGTTTGATTATGAATATCGGATGAAACAAGGGTAAGATCTAAAATAGATTGCGTTCTAAAGGAACTGTGCGTGGCAATTGATCTATTGAGGATTATGTAAGGTGAGTAAGTTAGCAACTCGACGAAGTCGTAGCTTAGAGCCGAAGAACGGAATGATCCCCAAAGAGTGTGGTGTAAATTAAAATCGCCGAAGATGAATGTAGGTAAGGTTAGAGAGTCGAAGAAGTGTTTTGCCTGATAAATATCAAAACCTTGTGCTGCGTACAAATTAATAATGTTGAATTTCGTATTCTGGAATTGTATTTCAACTGCGAAAAGTTCCAAGTTAAGATCTTCTCTAATGTTGTTAGGAATTATTGTTTCGGACATGTTAGCAGGGATGCCAATAAGAAGGCCACCACCTGATCTGTTTTATCAGTGAGAACGGAAAAAGATTTTGTTTGGATAAGAAAAAATTTCGGTTTCTGCAAGAAAGGTTTCTTGAAAGACCCAAAAGGGAGTGGAAGAGAAAAGAGGAATTTGAAGCCAGAATTTTCTTCCCTTTAATACCCCTGCTATTCCATTGCAGAAAGGTCATAAAGGAGAGTCATTTAAAAGATTTATAAAAATATGCACTCCGCTTGGAGCATAAGAAAGGATTAAAAAATTTAGGCACATAAAGTCGAACCCGAATTGTGAAAAGAAAAGAAAAACAATTCAATTGTTCCAGACTGTGAAAAACAAAAAGAAAAGGACGAGGACGGCTCACCAAAAACACTTTTTCTAATCTAAAACAGACGGACCACCTGTATCCCATTGCATCGGGATACCCGTAGTTTGAGCCGCGATTTTGGGGGCTTTCTTTTTTCTACCAGGAGATTTGCTTGTTTTTCCTTGGTTAACAAACTAACCAGAGTTTGCAATAATTTTTTCACTGTTTCTTTGAAAAACTTCAATGAGCATATTGGTTTGTTGTTCTAATTTCTCAGTGCTGTTTTTGACTATTATTTCAATTTTTCGGTTTAGATTTTCCTCGACTTCAGTTGCAGATATGTTTGATTTGACTGCGTTCGAATAGCTAGATTTCATGGATTGTTTAAAGAGGCGTCTGGCTTCTCCTGTAGTTAAATGATTCCGGCATTTGAATTCAAACATTTGTCTTTCCTCGATGTAATGGGAACATGATGTTGATGTAGCTGTATTATTATTGTGAGAGCCCTGGCAGTTTATGCACTTCTCAGGACTTTTGCATTGCCCATCATGCGTTTCACCACATATATGACAGATATTTTTATTGCATATTCTTGTTGGATGCTGAAAGCTATAGCATTTCATGCACTGTCGAGATTTGTCTATGAATTTTTGGATTTTTTTGGTTCATAAACCAGATTTTTATGGATTCAGGCAACGAAGTGCCTAGTATTGTAACGAGGATAGGGGAAACTTCTTGGGTAGAATGCGATTTGATAAATCCTCCCATTTCTATTATTTCGATATCATTATTGCGGCTTAATTCGTCAGCCAGTTCCTCAAGAGGAGTTTGAGTGGGAATGTCGAATAAAAGAAATCTGTCAGTCACGTTTCCCCAAATAACGCCGGTAAAAACAGGGACGTCAAGTATTTCTTCTAAATTTAGAATCTTGGCAGCGCATACAGGATCCGAAGTTGTGAAAATGATTTTTCCTTGTCTTGTGAATCTTAAATTACAAATATCGGAATGACGATTTATTTCCTGTTTGATGTAAGACTGGATAAGAAATGGGTTCAAACGAGGGATTTTTGAAGCAGCATCTTTGTTGGATACGATTATATTTATTTCCTCGTATTGTCTTTCACCAATATATATAATTAGTTCGTTTGTGGATTTTCCACATTTAAAGAAATTTTCATTTGATATTTGACGCATTGTAGTGTTCTGCAAAGTATGCATTCTTAAAGAATCATTACGAGGTTGAAGCAGTAAATGCCGAGGGGCACAGTTTCAGATAGTGAAGACTTCACAGCTTTTGAAGAAAAAATATAAATACTAAAAATTAGAGTAAAAAAACGCTTACCAAATATCCAGTAACTTGAAGTCATTAATAACAAAAATATGAAAAAGTCAAACCAAACTTTGAAAACGAAACAACATGTCAAATTCTTGACAAATATATATTCACATCTAATTAAACTTTTAGAAGCAAGCATGAATACCAAAAATTTTTATCTTCTCGAGGATCTCAAAAAAATCGGCTTTAAATAAAATGATGCCATCACATTTTCAGAAGTTCTGATTTTAAAAAAAAGTTAATTACTACCAAAAAAAAACGCAGAAAAATATAATTTTCATCACGTGATTATATGAAATGAAATAAATAGGAATATTTTTTAAACAATAAATGCAAGAGAAAATTTTTCTTGATCGTTTTCAATATCAAAATTATTAATTCAACTAAAGAACTAAAGTAAATAAAAATACAAAATAAAAATATATTACAAAAGTGCGACAATTAAAATTGAAAAAGAATTTTTAGAAAAGCAACAAACGATAATTTTCTGAGAGCCAGATTAATTATTTAAAAGCAAAAAATCTTAGACGAACTAGAACATGACGTCATTTTAAAGCTACAACAAACAAAAAGCAATTGATAATAAGTAGAAGTAAAATATTTTTGCATTCTTTTTTTTTTTAATTTTTAAAACAGTGAGACATGCTTTGAATTGTTACTTCTACTTATGTGAAGAAGATATATTGTGCAAATGAAAGAATTCGTCTTCGTGATTGTAATTTATCCCCGCATTTTAGTTAATCCTCCGCATTTTAATTAATAAAAACGCATCTGTTTTTAAGGAAGCATACGTAATATTAAGGCTATACTGGCAAAAGCAGGTCAGCTACTTGAAAACGCATCTTCTTTCAAACAAGTATACGTAATAATTAACAATGCAAAATTTGTAAAAGCAGATAAAAATATTTATTACCCGCATATTTCGGAGACATCAAAACTTTCTAACCAAAACAATATCATGTTCTTACATGATAAAAAATAAATCAACTATCATTCCAAATTAAACATATAAATATGTCATTTTTGGCACGTGTCTGCATGGAAAGAAACAAATAGGAAACATGATATTTTTGGAAAATAAATGCATGGAAACGTTTTCTATGATATTTTACTATACATATATTACTAATCCAACTAAACCGTTTTATTTAAGGCAAATATGGCTTAACATCTATAAGGCATCTTCTGTAATCGGAACTCAACATCTAATTTGTTAACTTTTTGTGATAGACATACATCTCTTAAGAAATGGTCTTAGTGAAATATATAATTAGTAGATTGAGGGAAAAAACGCTGATGAATTAAGATTTTGAAATTCTTACATATATCATCGGCTCTGTGAATCATATTCAATAAAATATTCTAGCGACAATAAGTCCTTAAAATAAAAAAAAATGGCACTCCAATATACTAAATCAGTTATCAAAGCTGATCGATCTATGCAAATTTCAATATAACTATTCGGTAAAAACTAGTGATTTTTGATCACTTTATCAAGATATCAAAAAAGCCAATCAGGGTTACTCTAGAATAATTGGTCTAGATTATGAAAATCATGATTGTTCTAAACTTGTAATATTCAGAACTGAATAAATCAGCCAGATTTGTAGAAGATAGAAATGTTTATTTATTTATTTAGAAGTTGAAATATTAATAATATTTTACAAATATGAATCTATAAGACCAAAGGAATTTAAACCATAATTTTTTGAAATTATAAACCTAAAAAGAATGTTAATATTGAGAGAATTTACATCAAAATATAAAATTAAAAACTGAATGTTTCATTTAACCTTTGTAATTTTCCTGAATAATTCCTTGAAATCTTATAAATTATATAAAAATTATAATGTTTCATTTTCTGTAGTGAACATAAAAGTTGGACTAATCTGTTTTTAGTTCTTAGTTTATTTTATTGCAGTTTATTTAAAAGGCATTATTTTAAAGGCATGCTTGCATTAAGTAAAAATTTCTTTATATTAAGTGCACTTCCATCATTTCCACTTTAATTTAAAACAGAATTTTACGTGCACTGATAGAAAATCAGAGAGAAATGTGGAGTTCAAAGATAGGACTGCTTAAGGCCTACATAATAGTATAAGTAAATTACATGATTATCGAAATTTGAAGCTTAAAAATATTTTGCTGAAAAATTTATTATGAGACCAAGTTTTATATAAAAAAATTATTGAACCCTTTAGTCGGCATTAATATTGGCGAACCGACTGGTTGCCAAAGGCGGCTATTCTAGAATATGTAACCAAAGAGCTATTACAGTTATAGAAAGAGTTCAACAGCATTAGTTAAAAGGGATATTTCATCAAGCTAACTATTTATCTCCTATGTAATTGACCACCACAATAAACAAACGCCTAATTGTTGAGAATATAAATGTCGTTTTTCGATTTCCTGACAACTTTTTAAGAAGTTTTTACAGAAGGGTTAGAGATACTCGATTTTGAAGAGAAAAAAGAGGTGAATGAGGGGGAAGAGGAGGCATTCTACATTTGATGTAGAAATTGAAATTTTATATTATTTTTTAGTAACCATTAGGCTTATTTAATGCCACTACAGATTTTAGCATCCCTTACACTACAGATATTTTTCAATCGTAATAATAGGAACAACTGCACGATCACCAATTAGAAATTTAAAATTCGACAATATGTTAGACACATTCTATTACAAAAAAAATCGAACACCAAGAAGTAATCATCCGATTGCTTTGAAATTTCGTATGCACGAGTGTTTTGACCAGATATGCAAATGATTAAACTCTGGTACCCAATGAATGAATAGTTTGATCTCCAGTGTATCAGAATTGCGCATCCAGCAGATGTATATAAAGAGCAGTTCTTCAATGGTTGGCTAAAACTTTCGGTTCGATTGCGGTTCAGATTACCTTTCAACAACTTAAAAAAGGCCTCGCCTCAGGGTTCTTGCTCATTACGAGCAACTGTCACAGTTTGACAGAGGTGGTATCATTAGATTGAAAAAGGTTGGTTGGGCAAATCCAAAAATCGCTCTTTATTTGAGTCGATACAATGTGGTGATTCGAAAATGCTGGCAAGATTGGGAGGAAAATGGCAGAGTTCAGCGTTAGGATGATAGCGGTCGAACTAGGGTCACAACAGATCGAAAGGATAGAGTGATTGTCCGATCAGCTGTCACAGCGCCCTCTTCATTTCTATCAACCATCAGGCTTTCAACCCAAACACCAATGTCCACCATGATTATTCACAGACGGTTGAGACAGCGAAATCTATGCTCGCGCCGATCATTACTTCTCCTGCCACTCACGCCTACACACTGCCGAAGCAGATTATAGTGGTGTATGGCTCGATCATGTTGAAATGATGCCGAAAGAGGACACATAGTCTTTAGCGATGAATCCTGTTTTCAACTGTGTCCTGACGATAATTGAAGACGTGTTTGGAGACACCCAAAGCACACACAACACCTCTTCCTTCCTCTGCAACTATAACCACCTGGTTATTTAAACAGTGTAAGGAGCATGAAGTGGAAGATATAATGAATGTGACTGATATTCGCCGTCTCATATTTATTGGTTAAATTTAATAAGGGATTTTAATTTTGAATTAAAGATAGCTGTAGACAGTGAGCTGTTTGAAATTTAAATGGTTTGTTAATTAAGCTAACTATTAGAGAGAAATTGAAGACTTCTGCTAGTTCATATAAACAAACTTATAGTTTGTTTGCGATTACAAATTTCTGAAAAATATTGTAGAAATACAAAAGAAAAATTAGCGATGAGGACAGAAATAATAATAAAATAGAAAAACAACAACAAAAAAAATACAAATAAATGCGATGTACAAACACCAAAATAACAGAAAAAAGATATGGATTTGCAGAGCTACTTTTGTGAATAGTTTTCTTAAAATTTTAAAAAATCTCGGTCTTCTTCAATGTGAGGAGTCATTTTTTGAATTTTCGTTCTGTATTCTTGGGAAGAGGCAACACTACAAAACGAAGCACGTTCTAGTTCCAATGTTGGCTTAGTCAAATGGAAGGAGGAAGTCAGCAAACATTCAGTTGTGTAGTGGATCAGCTTAGCATCAAGATTTCCTCAATTGGAGGATGCATTAGGGATCAGGTTAAAACGTTGGAGATATGAAGGGAGTGCTCAATGAATAGTAAAGAAAAGAATATCTTCCCTTTTCCAGTTACTTGGTATAAGTGAGACTTTGGGGAGAATGTTTAATGTAGATCGCCCCGTATCCCCATCTTCCCAATCGTTTTGCCACTCTTTCATCATTTTTTGCTTAAAGAATGATTTAAGGTAGGATTTCTTTACCTTAGTGTGGCATTGTTCCTTGTTTGATTCCACGGCTTCCTTCGCCAGCCTATCGGCTTCTTCATTTCCCTCATACTCGACGTGGGCTTTAATCCAGGCAGCTTTAATAGGCCTTTTTGTATAAGATCTTTGCAAATGGCCCTCGCAACTGTATTTTGGTTTTTTGGGGTTAGCTACTGCTTGTATGTTTGCTTGGTTGTCTACTAATATTGTGATATGTTGGGGATGGAGGTTAGTAGCGTATTCTATAGCTAGTTGAAGGGCTAGAAGTTCAGTTTGATATACTGTGTTAAAATTTTGCCTGTTAATCATCCATGAAAAATATTTTGATTTTGCATGACACAGAATGCAACGCTAACTCCATTAATCGTCTTGGAACCCTCCATGTAAAGACGAATTCCCTCGGAGAGGTGCCCATCGTCTTCAATGCAGATCTGATCTTAAAACGGATATTGTGATGAGTGAGCAACCCAACTTGTTTCAGATTTTTCATCATCATTGGGTTTGATTATTGTGAGATTCTTTAGCAGGGAAACGTTGAGTCTATTGATTGATGCATATCTGGCTTCTTGCTAGAGCTTGAGATGTAATGGAGGGATTCCGAGAATGACCTGAAGTGCTGATGTCGGGGTTGTTCTATAGGCTCCTAAAAGTGCCAAAAGGAATGGTCTTTGTAATGTTGCCAATTTTCTCTTTATTCTTACAGGAGGATCCAAGGACCATGCTACTGCACAGTAAGCTATCATCTTTTTCAATCACTGAGGAATAAAGGATATTTTTTTAATTTCTGGGTAATTCCCCAATCGTTGCCCATTAATTTGAGCGGGTTTCTACGGTATATATATGATTTAATCTAGAGACTTTTTATATGTTTATTCCAATTAGGTTTATCATCGATATGAATCCCAAGATATTTGATGGAATTCTGTCTTCGAATGATTTCGCCTTGCCAGCGGATTGTAGGTGGTCTCACGAGTTTGCTATACTGAATAAATTGGGGGTTTTTTTGTTGAAATTCGGAGTTTATTCTTGTTGGTCCAGGAAATGAATGTGGCTATTGCTTTGTGCATTTGATTTTCAATTTTATGCCGAGTGGATGCATGAGAGACTATAACAAAATCGTCTGCAAATGCTTGAATAGATGCGTTTTCTGGGAAGGTGTCTTCCAAAATTTCATTTGCAACAAGATTCCAGAGAGCTGGGCCGCTACAAGATCCTTGTGGACAGCCCATCCTCTGCTCTCTAAAATCTGGACCCTCACTTGAATTAAGATAGATTTTTCTGTTGAGTAACAAATTTTTGGAAATTGTTGCCAGGTTTTTAGGGCATTGGCTATTGTTAAGGTTGGTCACAATTGAACTATGCTGAACATTATCGAACGCCCCTTTAATGTCTATTAATAATACCAGGACATGATGGTTCTTCTTCCTTCCTTCAGTTATTTTTTTAATTAATTGATGTATTGCCAAATCTGCTGACCGACCTTCTCTGAATCCATATTGATGCTCACTGATTTTATTAGATTTCTCTAGATGGTAAATGAGGCGTTGTGTGAGTAGCTTCTCTAGAACCTTTCCAATACACGGAAGGAGTGAAATAGGTCTATAAGAAGAGGACTCGTCTTCAGGTTTTCCTTCTTTTTAAGAGAGAATAATGCTTCCTATTTTCAGTGGGTCCGGAAAGAATCTCAACTTTAAACACTTATTGAATAGTTCAAAAAAGAGGGTTGGAAATCTCGTGTTTATTTGTTGGATTATTATAATATCTATTCCGTCTCGTCCTGGTACCTCACCCTTATGCAACTTTTTAATTATTGTAGTTATTTCTTCTTTAGAGAAAGGCCTGCCATTTTGTGCTTCTTACATAATTGCAGAAATATCTCCATTTTCTTCGGAGGAGGATAAATTCTCTAAGAAATTCCCAGCAGTTTTCAGTTGACCTCCTATTGGATCTCTAATTTTGAGGGCTATTAATTGGACTGGCTGAATGTTTTTCTGAAGGCAGCCTTATATTGCTTTCCCTAATGGATTGGAAGCTTTTGTACAGAATATTTTCCAGCTTGAAGTCTTGGCTAGTCTTATATGCCTCTGGAAATTTTTTTTTTTTGGTTTTTCTTTGCAGAGGGGTCCTGCTTTCACAATTGGTAGCCACACCGGTCCTCAACAAGGCATTGTTGTCTGGGGTGCCATTTCCTTTGTCATCCGGACCCCTTTGGTTGTCATTAGAGGTACAGTTACTGCACAGCGGTACGTCAACGACATTGTAAGACCTGTTTTGCTACCCTTCCTTTTGCATTACCCTCAGCTGTTTTTTCAGCAGGACAATGCAACACCACATACGGCACATGATGCTATGAGCTGTCTGCAAGCTTGTTAAACACATCCTTGGCCTGTCAGATATTTCTGCCATCGAGCAGGTATGGGATATGATGGGAGGACGATTGCATCTGCCATGCAATGTCAATGACCTCGTTTGAATGACTACTGACACCTGACATTTGTCTATATAGACCAAACCATCTTTCTAAATTATCTGTTTGAAATATTCTTGGTCAAATAAAATCTATTCCAAACTCTTCTTTACAGTAAATGGCTATTTCTATAATATAATTAATAGTTACTTTCAAGGTAGCATGTGTTTCCTTCGACAACGCACCAGTTGTACTGTCTTTCATGTCTTCCCATTTATTCAACCAATTTAAAAACATGCCAAGAAATCGAACTTTTTCATCCTTAGCCGTATATGATAGTAGCTACTTACATTTATCATTTTCCCTTAAACCCACACTAGGTGATTTTACATTCATAATCTTCCACCAAGTCAATATTATTTTAGTGAACTCAACTGTATCAGAAAAAGGTTGGATTTCATATTTATTGCCAACTTCCAACAATTCCCCAACTGTGTGGTCATTAAAAATCTGCAAAGCAATATTAACATTTTGTCTCTCAAGACTTGAAGGAAATAAAGCCTTTAATGTTAATTTACAGTTACGCTTAACTAAGTTATTAGCATCAACATTATGTAATTTTCTAAGTGATGCAAAAGAAACTTTTTCTTTCATGTCCTTCAAAATTTGGAGAAAAACAGAATTACCATCATTTTTTGGTTCAACCAATTGTTTCGTACACTTTTAAGGGAACTGGGACGTTCTCGACAAGGAAAACAGTCAAAATTTCAGTTGTAATTAAAGGGGATTTTATAAGAGTAAAAATTATTTCTCACTAAAATGATGACACATATAGATAAAATGTACTATTCTCAATTAAATATAATAAAAAATTACCTATATTTTAAAGTATTTATTTTTCTATAGAAAGTCGAAAATGTATTATGATGCGGCTAGCCACGCATATAGAGGTACACGAAGGTACACTCAGAAAAAATAATTCTGCTTAACATTATCTCAAACCTAGCATAATATGTGCATAAAAGTTTAATAATTATAGTGAACCTATTTTTGTTCTGTTAGAACCAAAACATTTTTTTAAAAAAAATATTAAATGTCATATAACTATAAATCCTCAAAAAAAATGTGATATTTTTCATTATAAAGATCCTCTTAGAATTATATTACTATCCAAAAATATAAAAAAAAGGTTTAATAGATACATAGTAATGATATATATCATAGTATAAAATCTTAACTCTCTATGATGAATAGAATTTTGCGTATGTGTACCTAAAATTGAAAAAAACACGTTTTGAGAAAACTGTAAAAAACTAGATATTTACCAATAAAATGATTTATATTAATTTTTAAAACCTCCCTGGGCCATATTCATTTTGATTGGACACTTCCAGAAGTTCTGATACTCTTTTCATGTGTCTATTAATTGCTCTTGCTTCTTTAGATGTTTTTTTTATGCATGATATCAGCCTCTCGGATACGAAGCAATTCTATTTTTTTTCAACGCATCATAAACTTTTCTTCCAGGTGTAATACCTAAATTTTTAAGTACCTCAGTTCGACTAAATACTCCATCATTAAAACAGATTACATCATCCGTGACACCCATTTTTAATGTATTGAGCCCAACAAATGTGTTTTTTGGGATACTTTCAATTACACAATTGTTGAATCAAAATTGCAACATTGCTTACATTGTTAAAATGTATTTAGGAGTGTTCTTTATATTCTCAAATCAATGATATTATTTGTGGACTCCATATCGCTAGAATAACTAATATTGTTATGAACTTCCTTATCAGAAAATAAATCAGCACATTCCAATTTTCTTTTGGATGCACTTACACTCAATTTTTCACTGTCAGCACATTTCTATGTTTGACTCACAGTAGAAAATCGATTCGAGTGAAATTTTCTTTTTTCAAAGAGTTTTCTTCTTGCCATTGTTACGTATTAATTAATTATTATTAAGTATATTAAGTAATTTCAGAATAACTAAAAAACTTTATCAATAAAATGTAATAAAAGTTTTGAAGCGAGATCACGGTGAGCCCTGCAAACAAAAAAGCACGAGGTGAAGAATAACAGTTAAATGAGCTTGTAAATATCAACATAACAAGTTGAGTTGTTCGTATCCTTTCCCAAAATTATAAAATTATGAATAATACTTAAATAATAAATAAATAAAAGTGAAAATAAAGGTTAATTTAAAATGATGTCCCTTTAAAAAAGGGGCGTGGCGCCTTTGTTTACCTTTTAAAATTTTAATTTCTAGGCCTTCATATTTATAAAAATATACATATCATACATTGCTGGATACAGCGAATTTTCCTCTATTTTTTAAGGCAAAAATTGAAAAATCGATTTTTTGAAGGTAAAAACCTTCCTAGTTCCCTTAAGTAAATGCACTGAATCAATCATATAGAATACAGACCTTTTTTATTCTGTGAAGGAAGATAAACCATTCAAAATTGTTTTTTCTTCTTTAAATCGACCTGAGTATCAAATTGGACATTGCAATTCTGTTAATGGAATTATTATCACTAACAACTACAAAGACAAAAAAGCCAAAGCTTTCTAATTTATTGATTATTTTCCTTATCATGCAATGCAAATCAACATATTTTATGCTTTTAACTCACCCCACATGTACAACATCTTTTTAAGAAGAGGTGACACTTGAAATACATGAGCCGAAGTAGCCAACTCGCCATTACTATTTGAGAAACCAACAATATTTCCTGATTTATAATTATATGGTTTTATGTGAATCTCATCAAATTGCAATATAACTTTTTTTTATCTTAATCAGATCTGAGGGTTAATGTCAGGTGATGAGCATAGATTTTGAATTGTTTTGAGATGGTGCAAATTACATTTACTACTTCTTTTGATAAACTGATAAGCATTAAGTGCCAAACCATACAAAAGTGTACAAAAACACCAACAACTCTGTAGTAACGTTAACTTTTGCATTTCTTTTAAACATAACTGCTCACTTATGAAAGGGGATACTCTTCACAGTGCATCATGATCTGAAGTATATCTTTAACACAATTCAGAACATCATCCTTTGGTTCTTCTTCAAACCTTTAACACAAGTTTAAAGAATATCAGAAAGTAAATTATTATTATAACACTGAAGAGGAAAAGAATAAAATTCAACTTTTAACTGTTTAATATTCTTGAAAAATTCATTTACCTCCAATATTTCATTTATTAGTACATAATATTTTATTTAAGGACAAGGGGAACCGATTAGTCTAACAAAAAGTAAATACGAATCCTTTCTAAGTACCGTCCATAAGCTAGATAACTCTAATTTACTTACTTTCCAATCAAGTTCTTCCAAAGAGCCAAATGACCTGGATTTTTCATCTTTCTTTAATACTATCCTCAATAGCCTGAATAAGAGCAGATTGCGCTCTTTCTTCTCTCTTTCCTGCAGGACAATCTGTCTGGAACTTAGGAGCTTGATAATAATTTGGATATCCATAAAAAACTGTTACTTTTGTTTTACTTAACAGGTAAAATGAATAGAAACTAGCAAGATCGATTACAATAAAAAATAATAAAACAACACCTAAGAAATACATTACTTTTCCTTCTAACATAACTACATTATATGCAAATTACATTAATTAAATTAAGATATGTTAAGACAGAAGTGACTTGTAAATAATGGGAACTTTTGAAACTATTTTAATAAATTAAGAGTTTATTTCCTTATTTACAAATTTAATTTTAATCTTAATAATTATAAAATCAATGCTCATATTCATAATAATGCTAATTTTTGTTTTACGATGGAAACAAAATTTACAGAAGCTAGGTAAAATGGATTGTAGTAAATAAAATTGTAATATTTTAGATATCAATTTCTTACTATTCTTACAAGGGGAAAAGAATCGGAATATTATTGTTCTAATGAAAAAAATAAAGGAGCATTTCGATCAATAATAAATTCGACACATTATTTATATATTAACCCTAATTCTGAGCATTAGAATTCTAAACATACATTAGCCCTAATTCCAAACTATTAGCATTTCAAACTTGATAATGGTAAATACATGTATTTTATATAAAATAAATATACAGCAATAAATGATATTAAAGATACAATAATCAAGCCAAGATACAATAATTCACAAAGAAAATCTCATTAGCACTAGATTCTATTAAAAAATAAGACCTATTTAGATAAAATATTTTTGAAGGAAATAAGAAGATTCTATTTTACATTATATTAGGAAACAGGTATTTCAAGAATATATTAATAAAATTGAGGAAATAGTTAACAGACCTATCTGTTTTTGTTGGGTTCAAAATCCTTTCTGTAAATGACGGCAATCCACTGTTTTCGAAGTTTCCCATCTTTCGGGAAATTGAAAACTTGAACTTTGGTCCCAGTTTTATAATTTCCTTCTACAGTTGGGTACACAACAAGTAAATGGCATTTTATAATCCACAAAACTAGTGATGAGAATAACGCAAAACAAAGTTGCTAAATTTCCACAATCACCCAAAGCGGGAAAAGAACGAAATGAACGAAGCATGCATCAGAAGAAAGAATCACGGGAGCAACCCTAACAGATATGGCGTCAGAGCCTTTAAAATATTCTTCCTGGCCACCTTATCTCTTGAAGGATACGCCTCAACCATACAATCTTCATTTTCTAAACCAAAAACCCGCCTTTTATTTCCCTCAAATCTCCACCTCTGCCATTTTTATTGGTGAATTTCAGTTCCTTATCATCCAATAGCTATTCAGCAATTCTTCTTCAATGGTCTGCAGTCGATCATGGGAATGTCTGTCCATGAAAAAAAATTATCATCTAGATTTCTCAATGTTCTTTCCCCTTGATGATCTGACAGATCTTTTTGAAACGACGAAACACACATCTGTGATCCTTTATATGGCTGCAACAAATGACCAGACACAATGACTCTACTGGTGAAGAGGATCTCCATTTGACAGTCCATACGCCCTTAACGATGTGTGAAGTAACGGATGTCTGGCTAGAACGCCAATTAATATGTGAGGAAAGGGGAAAACATTACAAGCTACGGCAAGACTTCCAGAATTCGCTATCCAGGATTTATTCGTGGAAGACTAAATATTGGACAGAAAATTTTTCTGATAAAGACATCCTTACGATTTTTTTTCTGTGAGACAAAAAAAAAAAATTAAAAATCCAGATATTTTATGACTTTTAAGAACAATAAACCCGTCATTCAAGAGACGATTAAGAAAGAAATATGCCAGCTACTCTATTCCAATTATTTTGTACACACTTGAAGCTGACACTGCATTTGAAACTGCAAAACTACCTTTGAACCACTCATACAACTGCATATTAAATGCACTTTCATTACCAACTACCAATTTAATTTGTGAAAATTGTTTTCTCTTCCAACAAATAATTTTACCTATAGAAAAGAGGAAATATCGAAGGAAACTTTTCAAGAATGAAATATTTTTAGACTCTTTTGATGAACGAATGAGCAGGCAATTTTATCTGTTGAGGTGTTTGGTCTTTTGACAGCTCTTCTGTGTTTTGGGAAACGCTCTTGATTAAAGACCGGGACTTGAGAAATTTCTAAATTTCAATGATGCTGTCAAAAGTATTTGATGTGATTGTACGAAAGAGAATATGCATCAAGAAAATTATAAATAATTGCAAGAAATGCAGCTACTGAAATTAACACATGCTCTCCAAGTACTCTTGAATTATATCTGTTTACTGAAAGAATATACAGAACTGCTTATGATCAAAATCTAGCCATGTTGTAGATATCAAACTGTTGTTGAGAATAGGCTTCCCCCCTTTTTTTCTTGAATGTCTTGATTAAAAATATTTTTATCAAAGAGTAGGCTTTTAGGGATTCCACGAAATCAGAGATTAGCAAAATATGAATGTTCTTAGATGTAATTCATGTTTCAAAATTACAGAAATTTATTCCTAAAAACTAAATCCAAAATGAATAAGGATGTTTACCAGGATATTGTAGCAAAAGTGTTTGAGCCCAGACTTTTACTAGAAGAGTTATTATATCAAATGCATGTTTATATAAAATGATAAAAAATTAACTGAGAATGAATATAATTAATTATTTTTTAATACATTAGAGATTAGTAACTTTGAATTTTTATAACGAAAAGTATTAGCTCGGTTCTGAGTGATGGGAAGATTAAAAGAAAAAAAGACACTAGCATTAATAAAAAAATCAGATGATATTTCAAAATAAATAAATTAAAGCATAAAGAATACGGCTAATCTAAAAGAGAAACAAAAGTCTCTCATGAGCTATGCATCCAACGGAAATATATATGTTAAATTCGAAAATTTAAAATTTCAATGATTTTAAATCCTCTCACCTTGAAGAAGAGCAATTGAAGAATTTTCTATAAAAATTGTTTCTAATAGGAAAATTTTTTGGATTAATTGTATCTCTATATTTTACTATTGTATTATGTAAAAAATACCTGCATTCTGTGAAATATCTTTACATTTTATAGAATAGATGATATTTTTACGCTAAGAAATGCCAATGTAAGAATGATATATTGTCATTTATTAACGTAAAAGTCTTCACGAGAATTATTATATAATTTCAATTAGTATTATATAAGATGCACAGGTGCATGAAAAATCTTATACAATTGCAATTTGTATTTGGAAATAGTATCAAAAATGGTCAAGACAAAGCTGGATTAAAAATGTATTCATTGGATTCCCCCCCAAAAATTCTGCTAAATAACAAAGAAAGAAAAAAAAATATAAATTATTCTAAATATATAAGAAAATTGAATGGTGTAAAATAAAACCATGCCCTTCTGATTAAAGGAAGCCAACAAGAAAGCCAATATGAACTTATTTGTTGCCTGAAATAGGTGCAATTGTTGTTTTATTTATTTATTTTTTTAATTTGCAATTTGTGATTGATTCTAAAAGCTATCTCAAACGACCAGATAATTCGCAAAGATTAATGGTCTATGAAATTTTCCATTAAATATGTTATGCAACACGATCTTCATGACTTTCTCAGTAAAATGTTTTTAAGCTTCAAATTGTGATGCTCGTATAACTTTATAATATTTAAGAATTCCTTCGTTGTCTTGTTCTTTTTTCCACAGATTCCTCTAATTTTCCCCTAAAGCAGAAGTGATTAAGCAACTAATACAAGGAAATCGAAATATGGAAACATATATTTTTAATAGTATTAGCACAGAAATGAGTATCTGTTAACATTATTCTTATGAATACAGCATTCCATTGCTTTATAATTTAGGCAATATTTCAAAGTATTATTCTATAAAAAATCTCTGGTTAATCATATAATTTGATTTTCAGTTTTAATTTCAAAAGGGTTTATATAATGAAACAAATATTTTATTTTATTTCTGTTGCATAAGCGAACGAAATTGGATACAATTGAACTCCGAATTTTCTTACTTTAAAAAGAACAATTTCAACAACTACTTTGTACAAACCGTGATCTCATTTTGTGTTTGTTATAAAAATTTGAGTTTTTACTTTAAAATCAATAAAACTATCTGTGAAGTTATTAAGATATTGTTTTCCTTTATTGTTCTCTTGTGATGAAAGGTCCCATCTTATTTTACGAGTTAAAAGAATGCGATGATCCAGCATTTATTAATAATTTGAAGTTAGTTTGAGTTTTGTATTATTGAATGCTGGTACAATAATTTCAGTCATAAATGTCTTTTCTGTAAAATTATGAAGTGTAAATTTTATGTAGCCCTTATGATCAATGAATCGCATTCAGTAAAATGTTCTTGAAATTCCAATTTTTAAATCGAAAAACGATTCAACTTCTGCAGCTAAATCAAATCGAGTTTGGAATCTTTGAATACCATTACTTTGTAGCAGACACAAATACATCATTTTAAGCCAATCGATAAGATGGGTATTTTTAGGAAGCGATTAAAATCTGCGTTTTTGTATCATATTGATATTCAGATTTTCAAAGTGCAAATTAATTTTTGTGAATGAAAAATTGATTTTTTTTATTAGAACTACAAAGTTATATAAATTATCATAAGAGCAACTAGGAACTACTGTATGTACCTCGGCTCCCGTCAAATTGATAAATGTGAATTAAAAATGAATCACAATCCACTAAATGAGACAATATTCCAAAATACAATCCCCTAAATGACGGCAGTTTTTAAATGTAAAATACAGTTATTCATCCGAATATTTATTGGAACTACAATGAATATATTTATTTACTTAATTAAGGCGCTTTTATTATTATATATGAATGATAATTACTAACCGCTTGGGAAGTAACTCGCAAAATCCGATTAAATAGAATATTTCATTTAAATTGAACAATATTAACCTTAAGCAACAGATAATTATTGTGATATAAAATAGGATATATGAAAAGTTACATAAATAATTT
>JAOUZG010041477.1:9023170-9047562 GCA_026289955.1 Argiope argentata
TATATATATATATATATATATATATAAATAATTTCGCCCTCCACATGTTACAAATTAAATTTTACTATATTAATTTTTAAATTTCAGTAAGAGTTACCTTCACCTCTTAACCTGAGCTTTGATCAAAGTGGCGGTAACATGTTGATTCCAATTATTTTTCCTGTGCAATCAGAGGGTGTTCATGGAGATTGAATTTTAATTTTATTTTATACTAGCCGACTTTGGCGACCAGTCGGTTGGCCAGTATTAATGTCGACTAAAGGATTCAATCAACTTTTTCTATATACCGGGTGGCCAGAAATAAAACACCCCTACTCTGACCTCCCTGGATATCGAACTACTCAGTGTAAAGGCTTGAAAATTTGTGGACATACTATTCAAAAAATGGGGAAACGGATTTCACGAAAAAAAATTTAGTTCCAGAAATCACCGATAGGTGGCGCTGTACCACTGGACGTATGCTGAAAAGACACAAAAACACGTTTTAAACACATTTTATTTGAAAGTACCAAGCATACATGAAACAAGGACGTTATCGATGCAGGGAATGCTGCTCAATATGGTTCCCTTCCTGAAGATGTAAAATGTGAAGTCTGTGGACAGCTTGTTCAACTGCGGATCGTAACTGGTCATCTGAGATGCTTCTCACATGCAGACTGATACTCTCTTTCAAATCTGCCAAGGTTATCAGACGTTCTCGATAAACAAGGTTTTTTAAGTGTCCCCAAAGCCAAAAATCACACGGATTAAGATCCGGTGAACGAGATGGCCAAGTTGTCGGAAACGCGCGACTGATTATTCTGTCAGTGGTGAAATGTTGGCGAAGAAACTGTTGCACAGGGAGTCCAATGTGTGGAGGTGCTCCATCTTGCATAAAAGTAATGGTGTCAAGGCATTGGCGCTGCTGCAAATGGGGTACAACAAATGTTTCGAGCATCCTTTTGTACCTGTTGGCCGTCACGGTACATGTCTCAAGGCCATTGGAAGTAACCTCTTCGAAAAAGAACGGTCCAAGGATGAATGTGGCTGTGAATCCACACCAGACTGTAACTTTCGGTGAGTGGAGTGGAATCTCTTGGAAGGTACGGGGGTTTGTCGTGTCCCATATGCGACAGTTATGGGTGTTCACTGTTCCACTGAGGTGGAAATGGGCCTCATCGCTCCACAGAATCTGCCACGGCCACGATGCATCCACTTCAACTCTAGCAAGAAATGTCAATGCAAAGGTCAGTCGCATCTCCCTGTCTGTGGCCAGCAATTGTTGATTAGGGCGGATTTTGTACGGGAAACAATGCACCATTTTTCTGAGTACGTTCCACTCTGTGCTATAGGGAACACCCAAGTGTCGTGACACTGCACGTGCACTACTGCAGCCTAAAACGTTATCCATTGACTGTTCAACAATACCGGTGGCAACATCTTCAACGACATCTGAACGAACCGGTTTGCGTCCTCGACCAGGCTGAACTCCAAGATGTCCAGTTTCCTCGAATCGAGCGATCATTCTCCTGAGAGCTTGTGGAAGCAATGGTCCCTTACGCAAATCCTTAAGTCGGCGAAACTCTCGAAGTGCTGCTGGAGCATTTCCTTTATTCTCGTAAAACAACTTCACAAGCAAAGCGCGTTCTGGCAGCGTGACAGCCATCACTAATAAGAATGACATTCCCCACCTTTTAACATGGCTTCTAACCATGCTTTATGCAAATTTTTCTGGTTACAGTATGAAATTGCAGTTACAACGGGAGTTCTAGCTTCTTTACTATTTTTATTTTCCATAAGGGGCAGAAAAATTAAAATGGAAGCATGGAAGCATTCCATTCCACATAAACATTTTAATTTTTATTATTATTTGTGTCTTTTGATCATAGTTCCAGTTGTGCAGCGCCACCTATCGGTGATTTCAGGAACTAATTTTTTTTTCGTGAAATCCGTTTCCCCATATTTTGAATAGTATGTGTACAAAATTTTGAGCCTTTACACTGAGTAGTTCGATATCCATGGAGGTCAGAGTAGGGGTGTTTTATTTCTGGCCACCTTGTATAACTTGGTCTCATAAGTTTTTCAACAAAATATTTTTAAGCTTCAAATTTCGATAGTCATATGCATCACTTATACTATTATGTAGACCTTAAGCAGTCCTATCTTTGAACTCCGGATCTCTCTCTGATTTTCTATCAGTGCACGTAAAATTCAGTTTTAAATTAAAGTGGAAACGATGAAATTTCAATTAATATAAATACCTCTTTACTCAATCCAAGCATGTCTTTAAATAAAACTAAGAATTGAGAGCAGGGTAGTTGAAGCTTTATGTTCACTACAGAAATTGAAACATTATAATTTTTTTATAATTTATAAGATCTCAAGGAATTATTCAGCAAAAATTTCACAGATTAAATGAAATGTAGAATACTAAGTGGATTGTATATATTACTTTTTCAATAAAGTTTCGACGGGCTCTGTTTTGTTTTCTGAATGATTAAACAAATTTCTATTCCACAATATTTTCAATTCCATACTTTCCATACCAGTTCCATACTTTCTATTACAAGATGCTCACCTTAGAACGCCCACAACCAAGCGAGACTCAAACAAGAATTGAATACAAAAACAAAAATCAGAATTTACAAAAAGGATGGTTGCCACAATTGGCGAACTATCATCTGACATGGCGATAATAATAATAATTTTGTTTATATAATATTTCCCCCTCATTGAATAATTATGTTATTCAATTAATCATCAAGTAAAAGATATAATTTATTAAAGTGCAATTCAATTTAAAACTTGAGTAAACAACTTTTTTTACAGATTATTATTCAATGCGAGTTCACATACAATCAGCGTTATTTATACAAGTAATTATAAATATGTACAATCAAATTATTCAATTGGCAACAAACATAACTTTTTACGTGCCTGTAAGTGCCTTTTGTACGTGCCTGTATCAGTACGAACTATAGATACACGTACGTTGTTGTCTTTACCTGCACTAACTTCTACAATGTGACATAAAGGCCATTTACACAAAAGTGTGTCGTCTTCTTTCAAAATAGACAATCTGCCTACAACAATATTACTTTTTTTGAAAGTTCCATTTGTATCTCTGTTGGAATGATTTAAATAATCACGTCGCCAGTTTTTCCAAATTGTTTCTACAAATTCGTTTACCAATTGCCACTTACTTAAGGTATCCATCTACATGCGGAAAATTTTTTTGAAAAAACCCTTTAATTATAAATTTTACTTTGTTTTCTATGTCATTGCAATTCAGAACAAGGAATAATGCCATTAAAAAATTTTATTTGATTTTCAACTTAGTTAAATGGGGGAATTTAGCTAAAAAAAATAGAGAAAATTAGTGTAAAATGCAAAACATCCTAGCAGAAATTCTAATCAATATTTTCAAATTATTTTTTTATAAAATATTTGTACAACTTTAGTGAAGGCAATGAACTAGGATCTAAGAAATATTTGCATTTATAAAAAAGTTATAGCTGTTCGAGTATTTCCTAACTCAACATTTAGCAAAATTCACACATATAAACAACATTAAATAGCTCTAAACTAAAAACTGTTAATCTCAAAGCTATCATCCTAGTTCATTGCCTTTAGGAAAGTATAAATAACATGCATAAAGCATTTCATGCAAAAATATTCATAATTTTTTGAGATATCATGTTTTGCGTATCACATTTTTTCCAAAAAGAAGTTTCTTGAAAAATGCATTTAAAGATTTTATTTATGTTTTTTGAAAAATATCTTAATTTATCTTTTTTTAATATATAACACATTTATAAAGTACATCTTCTTTGTTAACAATTTTATATGTTTTCATCTTTTTCATAGCTTTTAATTTTAGCGATTTTTTTAGCGACTTTTGTGGCACTAAATGATTGCCTTTTTGACATGACGATTCTTTCTTTATCAAGAGAAAGAAAGTCTATCAGCGTATAATTCCTACAAATTAATCCCAGTTCAGAAAAAAAATGTCGGAACCATAAAATCTATGATTAAAAATTATTACTGATATTGATGCTTCTAAGTGTAAGGTCTAGAGCTCCACCTATATACCTTTTGGAAAAATCGTCCAAAAAAGATTATTGAAGCTTTCATTAGCATTTTGAATTTACCATGGAAACATTTTTTCAATAAATTTGATCGTATAGCTACATGTATTTTGATTTAATATATTTAATAACGTTTTTTGGAAGACCTATTTGGCCCTATTGCAAGTTTTTTCCACAGGAAAGTCCACGTTGGTATTTACACTAACTGTCCTTTATTGTTAGACGCTACCGATATATGGACTGCTTATCACTAGAGCATGTATGAAACACTTGTTAAATTCAAAACACTTGTTAAACAGTAAAAAAAAGTATTAAGGTCAAACTAAGCAATATTCACTTGAAAAAAATATATATTTATATAACAGGAAGCGAGTAGATGTTTTCAAGCGTGAGCAATGTTCGAGAAACAACTGTGGCCAATCTCCTTTGTATATTAAAAGCTGAAAATTAATACAAACTTAAGTTACGTATACTGTCTATTATAGAATGGGGGGAAAATGAACTAATTTATGATTTAAGGAGCGATATTTGATAAAAAGACGAAAAACTTCCGGTTTCGTTTTCGGCTACTTTGAATTACTCAAATCTCCATATCTCCATTTCTAATAATCGTAGAAGAAAAATAATAATAGATTTAGAAAGCTAAATAAATGTACTTTAAATTTAAAAAAATAAAAAGAAATTGTGAATTTTGACCAAAAGTGGCCTTTTAGACGTAGACGGATATCTTAATCTATTTGAAGGTATGTTAATTTTGGGTTCTGCTATAGCAGTTATAGGACAACCAATTAAAAAATGGTCAGGTGTAAGGGCATTAAGATCATTGGGATCGTCCGATAATGGAGTAATTGTTCTAGAGATTAAGATAGATTCAATTTGATTACTAACAGTTAAGAATTCTTCGCACGTTAATTTGGTGATTCCTTCTAATCTTTTATCACAGAATTTAAAAGACAACACCTGCCTCCCAAATGCCTCCAAAATTAGGTGCTCTGGGGGGAATAAACTTGCAAATCACATCTTCAGATGAATAATAATCAGTTATTTTATCTTTTGATTTTTCAACTAAGTTATACAGCTTTTTTTAGTTCTAAATTAGCACCGACCATATTAGTATCGTTATCACTAATCAAAACACTATTTTTTCTACGACGAGCAAAAAACCATTTTAGACAAGTTATCAGTGCTTCTGAAGTCAGATCATCCACCATTTCTAAGTGCACAACCTTTGTGGCTAGACAAACAAATATCGCGAGGTAAATTTTACGATAAATTCCTTTGCGTTTGTTTCTATATTTAATTAAAAATGGGCCTGTAAAATCATTACCTGTTTAGTTAAACACAGCACCAGGGTTAACTCGGTCTGGTGGTAGACTTCCCATTACTTGGTTAGCAACTATAGGATTTTGTTTAAAACAAACAACGCAATTGTGGAAAATCTTTCGAGATAAGTTTCTACCTTGTAAAGGCCAAAACGTTTCTCTGACAAACATTCAGTTTTTAATTTTATTTTTAGATGTATGTAAATGCTCTCAATAACAACAATTTATTTATTTATTTATTTTGGTTTATACATTTATTTAAAAAATATGGTTTTATTTACGTTGGTCTTATAGATTCGTATTCTGTAAAATATTCTTAATATTTCAACTTCTAAATAAATAAATAAACATTTCTATCTTCTGTGATCAAATCTGGCCGTTCTGAATATTGCAAGTTTAGAACAATCATCATTTTCATAATCTAGGCCAATTATTCTAGAGTAACCCTGATTGGCTTCTTTGAGATCTTGATAAAAGGATCTATAATTGCCAGTTTTTATCGAATAGTTATATTGAAATTTTCCTAGATCGATTAGTTTTGATGATTGATTTTATTGATTGGAGGGCCACTTTCTTTATTTTAAGGACTTATTGTCTCTAGAATATTTTGTTAAATATGATTCACAGAGCAGATGATATATGTAAAATTTTAAAAGTCGTAATTCATCAGAATATTTCCCCTCAATCTACAAAGCATCTTCTGTAATCGGAACTCAAATTAGATGTTGAGTTCCGATTACAGAAGATGCCTTGTAGATGTTAAGTCATGTTTACCTTAAATAAAATTGTTTAATTGGATTAGTAATATATGTACAGTAAAATATCATAGAAAACGTTTCAATCCTTTTATTTTCCAAAAATATCATGTTTCATATTTGTTTTATTTTATGCAGACACGTGTCGAAAATGACATTTTTATATGTTTAATTTGGAATGATAGTTGATTTATTTTTTCTCCTTTGAGAATATGATATTGTTTTGGTTAGAATGTTTTGATGTCTCCGAAATATACGGGTAAAAAATAATTTTATATGCTTTTGCAAATTTTGTAATATTAATTATTACGTATGCTTGTTTGAAAGCAGATGCGGTATCAAATAGCTGACCTGCTTTTACCAGTATAGCCTTAATTTTAAGTATGCTTCGTTTAAAGCAGATGCGTTTTTATTTCGCATGATTCATTAAAATACAGAGATAAATTACAATCACGAAGGCGTATTCTTTGATTTGCACAATATATCTTCTTCACATAAGTAAAAATAACAATTCAAAACATGTCTTAAAGTTTTAAAAAATAAAAAAATAACACGAATGCAAAAATATTTTACTTCTACTTATTATTGCTTTTAATTGCTTTTTGTTTGTCGTTGGTTTAAAGTGACGTCATCTTCTGGTCCGTTTAAGATTTCTTACTTTTAAATAATTAATCTCGCTCTCAGAAGATGATCGTTTGGTGCTTTTCTAAAAAAAAAATTTCGGTTTTAACTGTCGCACTTTTGTAATATATTTTTATTTTGTATTTTTATTTATTTTAATTCTTTAATTGAATTAGTAGTTTTGATATTATAAATGACGAAGAAAAGTTTTCTCTTGCATTTATTGTTTAAAAAATATCACATTTCCTATTTATTTCATTTCATATAATCACGTGATAGAAATTATATTTTCTGTTTTATTTTTGGAGGTAATTAACTTTTTTTAAATCAGAACATCTGAAAATTTGATGGCAACATATTGTTAAATGCTGATTACTTTTAGATCCTGGTGAAGATAAAATTTTATTTTTATTTTATGCGAAATAAATTTTTGAAAAAATATGATTAAATCAAGTGTTTAAAAATTCATTAAAAATAGAATTTTGAATGTCAAAATATCAGTATTATTGAAAAGCTAATTTTTTTTATCTTTAACTTCATGCAAAAATAAATTTTATGCTATAATATTTTCGGAAATTATAGCGAAAAAACTTCAAAATATCGCTTTTTTAAAAAATTAATTGAAATATTAATTAGAAATTCAAAAAAGAGCTCCTAAGTGCACATTGCTGACACCCAAGGTATACACGTACCAAATTTCGTAGCCGTAGGTTGAACGGTCTAGCCTGTAGAGAGCCAACACACACACACACACACACACACACACTGAGCTTTATTATAAGTAACGATAAAGACAAGGACAGCGTTCACGGTGTTGCCCATGGAATAGCATCCACGAAGAAAAAGTAGCTTTAAATTTAAGATAACTTTTACCCAATATGGCATGGGCATGCTATGCAACATCAACTAAACATAAAAATATCTACAAGACAATTTTAATAGCACAAATTCGGAAAAGATTAGGTTGTTAAAAAAAGTAAAAATATGATACGTCCGTAGGAGATTATCTAGAGGTTGGATTTCCTTCTTCTCGGCATAATGAGATTTGAATCACATTTTAAAATCAGATGCAAACACAAAAATGCATGCACACCACAGCTCTAGCAATTTGCATATATGCTGTTTGAGGTTTCCGCGCATGTGTGGATAAGTTAAAACGACAATTATAAAACTCCTGTTTTTATTTTGATACTGTTTAAATGTACTAAAATATTCCCCAATAAATAAATACTCTACAAAATAGTATAAATATCTCCGATATCCGATAATTATTTTTCGTGTTTTTTTTTTTTTTTTTTTTTTTTTTTTTTTTTTTGTTTTAACATACAGACGCTTTCAGGTGACTTCATTTTATACTCTGTATAAATGAAGTATATTGTTGAAAAAATATGCTTGAAATATCTTTTTATAAACTGTTTAAAAAAGAAACCTAATCTATAGTTAGTAATTTCGTACCATATAATTTTAAAGTTATGTACAAATTATATTTGATAATAATAAAATTTCCCACAATTTTGCTAATAATATACACTTATATTATGTGGATATCATTTTGGTTATAATATTCTCAATAATATTTTTGGGTATTATTGCGGAAACGATGAAACTTCAATTAATTTCTAATGAAACTAAATTTTTTAAAAATTATTTCGAAGCTTTGAAATCCATATTTGCACATTTATATATATTGCCAACACACGCATAAAGTAAAACAAAATCATTTAGCGAGTTTATCATTTGTATGTTTACAGAATGTTAAGGAGGTGTTTGATTTATTTATTTCCTGATGTTCCCGTATGAAAATTAGTCTGAAAGAGAATAAAATTGCAAATTGGTTTTTGAAAGAAAAACGGGAAATACAAGGCTCATTTTATTGCTCCACGTTTCTCGTGGAAATATTAGCTTTGAAATCTTTTCTCCAGTCATCAACATGCTATCTTTAAGGCTCAACATTGTCGTACCCTCTCAAAAAATGATAATAATATTCGTGAAAATAGCCTTTCCGAAAGGATATTTCAATGAATTGGGGTATACGTGCCAAGTATAACGGTGTCCTATCATGACGATCTTAGAAGTATCTTAAATTTAGCTTCAAAGCAAGATGTAAGAGAATGATCTCACTAAGTCCATCAATTTGTTAAAAAATTGAGATTATTGTTTGTATGTTATTAATCCAATCCGTCTAATTTTGTTTATTGAGCTTATTGGAGCAATTGCATAGCATCTGCTTGAAATATGAACCCAAATGTATTTCTTTTTCATCATGCCGTAGAACTTTTTGTAAATAATGAAACACCTTTTTCTTCTTCCCAATCTCCGGTGATGATTTCTACAAAACTAAACATGAATTAGAAAGCAGTAATTGCTCTCAATTATTAATAATTCATCATTATTATTATTAAGGAATTTAAGCATAAAAAAGACATTCGACTTTTGACTTTAATAATTTTAATTCAAGTTGGAAGGAATTATCAAGTATCTGTTTCAGTCGTTAGAAAATGTGTAACAAAAAAGATGATTGGTTCTTTTGAAGTTGACATTTAAAAAAATTTGAAGATTCTATTTTAAGGTCTACAGATTCTTAATTTTAATTCTTAAGCTTTTCATTTCAAAGAAGAGATAAGATTTAAGAATAGATTTCTAGCTTAAATTATCAAAATTTTAACATTTTCATTGTTATCTCATTAGTGAGATCAGAGCATACATTTCTGTGATAAAGTATGCTGTTACTCATATTTTAAATAATTGTTTTTATTTTTAATATTAATTTTATTAACAGATAGATTCAATAGTGTTTTCGTACATGTTACTTATGATCAACTGTTGATGTTGTTGTTGTAAATGTTGGTGCATTTTCAGGAACTGGGACGTACTCAACAACAAAAATAGCCAAAATTTTAGGTGTAAATAAAGGGGATTTTTTTTTAAATAAAAATTATTTCTCAATAAAAAAATATAGCACGAATGGAAAGAATGTACTTTTTTCAATTAAATACAATAAAAAATAGCTATATTTTAAAATATTTGTTTTTCAGTAGCAAATAGAAAATGTGTTATGATGCGACTATCCATACATATGCAGGTACACATTGGTACGCTCAGAAAAAAATATGCTTAACATCATCTCAAACTTAGTGCAATAAGTGCATAAAAATATAATAATTATAATGAACTCTTTTTTGTTTGATAGGAATAACAATAAAATTTTAAAATATATACATTAAATGTCAAATTAAAAGAAAACCTCAAAAATTGCCGATATTTTTCATTATAAATATTGTCTTACAATTATATAACTCTTCAAAAATCATAAAAAAGAGTTTAATAGATACATAATAATTATATATATTAGGGAATAAAATTTAAAACTTCTACAATGAACAGAAAATTGTATAAGCGTACCTAAGGTTGAAAAAAAATGTTTTGAGAAAACTGTAAAAAACTATATTTTTACCTAAAAAATAATCTGTATTAATTTTTCAAAACTGTCTGAACCATATTTATCAACATTTGATATTTCCTAAAGTTCAGAAACTTTTTGAATTTGTCTTTTAATTGTTACTGCTTCTTTACTTGTTTTTTTGTGCATGATATCAGCTTCTCAGATACGAAGCAAATCTACTTTTTTCAATGCATCACAAGCATTTCTACAAGATGTAATACCTAAATTTTCTAGTACTTCAGTTTATCGGTAAATTCCATCATTAAAGCATATTATAGCATCCATTACACCTATTTTTAATGCATTTAGTCCAACAAATGTTATTTGGAGGATTCTTTACTATATACAATTGTTGAAACTAATTAGGGTTTTGGGTTTGCCTGTGAATGCATTTTGCTAATTTTGCTCATTCAGTTAGAGTTCAGAGTATATATTAATATTGATACTGTAACACTCAAACTTTACAGGTGGTGGAGGCCAGTTCATCACTGCACAAAATTGGCGAGTGTACATTACCTTTGACAGCACATTTCATGGCATACACGAATCGTGTATTGATAACACAACTTTTTTCAGATACATAAGATGTCAAAGCACTAGAAAAGAAACCACAAGATTTGAAAATATGTAATAAATTTGAAGCAAGTCCCTTACGACTGCATCTAAAATGCCAAAACAATAAGAATTTCACACATTCCTTGCATACTAAAAATTTACTTAGGAGTATTATTATTATTCACAAATCTATGCTAATATTTATGGTTTCCATATCGCTAGAATAACGAATGCAGTTATCAACTTCCTTCTCACAAAATAAATTGGCACACTTCAATTTTCTTTTAAATGCACTTACATTCAATTTTTCATTGTCTGCACATTTCGAAGTCTGATTCACAGTAGAAAACTGATTAGGGCGAGATTTTCTTTTTCACAATTGTTTTCTTCTAGGCATCGTTATTTATTATATAATTTGGGTGATTAGTAGTTTAACCCCCTTCTTCGCCAAGTTGGCGATAATTCGCTAAAGATGACAACTTTATGGTTTTCCTTTTCTTATGTTCTTACGGTTATGATTTTTGTGGTTGGAGATTTTTGAAAAGCGCGCCAACCAGGGGGTTAAACTACGATCGCACTTATAATTTCTATATAATTAAAACGCTTTTGTTAGGGCAAACCAAGATTTCTCCGAAATCTTTGCCAAATTTTAAACAAAGTTCATTTTATAAAAGGTATTAAATTCCTTTACCTGTTTATATTAAAATATTCAGCAACATACTTCTGAGTTCCAAATTCAACAGAAAGTAGTTTAAAATAGTGAAATAATTCCTTTCAATATATTAGAAAAATGAACGTTTATTATCCAACATCAAAACAACAGTGCTTACATTGAATTTGAAAGAAGTAAGGTATTGAGATTTATAGCAACAATGGCTGTTGTCCCCAAAGTGTTTATATTAAGAACTTTTTGTTTTTTATAGAAGGTGCTAGATTGACAAGTTTTAAAAACAAAATTATTAATTCAGCAATGCTTGTTTTTACCAGTGCTATCTTTTATGTGAACCTAACAGCTTTATCAACAAATGTTTGTAAAAATTTTGAAACGAGATCATTAAATATGTGGAAAATCGATGACAAAAGATCACGAATAACATTGTAAACTAAAAAGCACGAGGGGGAAATTAACAGTTAACTGAGTTTGTAAACATCAAAGAAGTGAATTGAGTTGTGAGTATCCTTTCTATACATTATAAAATTATGAAAAATACATAAATAATAAATAAATAAAAGTGAAAATAAGGCTCCTTTAAAATGTTATCACTTTAAAAAAGGGGCGTGGCCTCTTTGTTTACATTTTAAAATTTTAATTTCTTGACTTGCAACTACATATCATACATTTCTGGATTCAGCGAAATATGCTCTATTTTTTAAGACTAAAATTGAAAATTCCACTTTTTGAAGGTATTTAATGCCCCAGTTCCTTTAATATAGTAAGTACATACTATAATAATCCGTTAGTATTTTTAAATCCTATTCTCATCTTTTAGATTTCAATAAAGTTATTTACACGTTTCTTTTTTAATTTTTAAATAATTTTGCTATTTCAAGTCCATTTGCGAATTAATTCTAAACTTGTTCTCTTTTCAGAAACATTCAGCGCAATCAAATAAAGTTCTTACCGAAGGAAACATTTAAAGGACTCAAACTTCGGAGATTGTAAGTTTGCATCATTTTCCTTTCTCCGTTTGCAATGAATAATGTTAATCTGACTCAGAGTATATTTTTGTGCTGTCACTGAATAAGATCAGCAAACAGCATTTTATTTCAATAATGATATTATTCTAAATGTGAAGACATATTAATTTTATAGTAATCAGGGTCCTTTCTTATATAGAATTGTATTTTTATGATTGATGTATTTTCACTTAACCATTTCAGAGAATTTTTGCGGTTATTAAACAAAATTAAAGAGTAGGTCTCAATGGAAAACGACCTTTCTTCAGTGACGCGTTAGAGAGTCCATTTGTGAAGCACAAGCACCTATCACGAAATTATGAGTTAGAAAGCTAACATGACCAGGAGGTTAGTGATTTGTTCCTCAAAGTCCTCAAAGAATTGTTTTTTTAAACAAAAAGAATTTAAATCAATTTTTAAGTTTTGTTTTACATTCTAACTCGACACTTAGCCTTCAAAGCTTTAAAAAGCCATAAAGTCGTTCATTGTGATAAAAGTTTAGATGAGGCTGATAATTATTCTACAAATATTAATATTAACGAAATACAAGGAATACTCTATGGATGTTTCAGATTTCTTAGTATCGGTCTCTCTCTTGATCAAGTCTAAATCATATTGTTACAAGCGAGCGAGCGGCATGAAAACTCGCCAAGATGGCGACGTTTGGCGAGGATCCTCGCGCCAGCTTGATTGGTTTGGCGAAAGGAATAGTCTAGTAGCCGCTAGATTGTGCGCGATGTTTTGAGAATTTTCACGAGACTCAGGTGCACGCGCTTTTCGGCTATATAAGGACGAGTAGCTGGCGTGAGTTAGTTAGTTGAGAGTTTGCTCTGAAATAAAAAGCGTCTCGCTGGACTAAAGGATTTGTGAGCTGTGTTTGCATTTGCTGTTAACGCTGTGTTATTGAGCTCGCTGTGATTAACTGTTGCTGTGCTATACGATAGCTGTTTTGTAGTCTGTTTTTATCGTACGTAAGACTTGAATTTACGCTGTAATTGACTGTTGACTGCTGAATTGTACTTATCTAAAATTTTTACTTTATCAATTATCCTGTAAATAACTGTAAATAGCTGTAAATAAATTTGTTTGTGCTGTCCTCAACTAAAGTCCATTCAATCCGAACCCGCTACGCTAAAAACGTAACAACTGGTGTCAGAAGTGGGATTGAATGGTGAAAACTAGAGCGATGGAGGAAGCAGAGAAAACAAAATTCGAACAACTTTTCGCTTTCATTAAAGAAATGGAGAAGAAGATAGAACAGAAGATAGATCAAGGCCAAGAGAATATGGAGAAGAAGATAGAACAAGGCCAAGAGAATATGGAGAAGAAGATAGAACAAGGCCAAGCGAATATTATCGAAGTAATCAATAACAAAGTGGATGCTTTAGGGGAAAAGGTTCAAGAAAACGATGCAAAGATTCATAGCATTCAACAGAGTTTTGAAGAGAAATTTGAAAAAGTGGACGAAAAGTTTAAAACATTTGAACAAGAAATGGAGATGAAGGTCGAAGAAAAATTTAAGAGAATGGAAAGTGCACAGATAAAAACTGAAAACCAATCCTCGAATGTTCGAGAGCCCAAAATATCTCAACATGGACCTGCTATTCCTAAATCAAGCATTAAAGTTTCCACGTACGACGGAAAAACATCTTGGCAAGTTTATAAGACTCAATTCTCCATCGTCGCAGAAGCCAATGGTTGGGATCCAGTCACGAAGGCTCGTCAACTGGCTGCATCACTACGGGCTGAAGCTGCTGATATTTTGAGAACTGTGAAATGTTGGAAATGCGGCGAAGAGGGCCATGTTCGAAGGAACTGTTCAGTCCGCTTCGATAAACGGGTTAAAGACTCTTCTAGAAGCAACCAGAAAAACCGCTTCAGAGTTTTACAGATATCATCAAGAGGCGGTGGTGAAAATGGTGTATTTGTTAATGCCTTCGTCAACGGAATCCCCTGCCGAATGATCGTTGACACAGGAGCCAACGTAACCATCATGCGTAGAGATGTTGCAGAACGACTTGGGAGGAAAATTCTCTAGACACCGTCCTGCATCACCCTCGAAACGGTCACTGGTGACAGAATCCCGATTATTGGAAAAATGAATATTGTGATTAGATTTGAAAATGCTACTTTCGACCATACCGTTTGCGTAGCGGAAATTACAGATGATTTCATACTTGGTATGGACTTTCTGAAGAAGTATGATTTTGTAATCGACTTGAAAAATAACTCCCTGCACTCCACATCAGAAGTCATGACTCTTTTCCATTTGGGATCTGGAAGAGGAAAGGGAGATACCTTATCAAGAAAGCCCTGCTCCGAGGGTTGTCGCAACTGCTCCTCGGCGGAAAACAAACATGGGATTGATACATCAACTGCGCGTCAGATCGCAGAAGCTGTCCCACCTCAATCTGATCCCTGGAGTGATGAAGAGGTTCGCCAGGAACAAATGAATGATCCTGATATTAAACTGATTATGGAAGTTATGCAATCAAACGATTCAAGACCTAAATGGCAGGACATTTCAAGCCTCAGTACGGGAGCTAAACATTACTGGGCTCTATGGAATTCACTCGAAATTAGGAATGGCATCTTGTATAGAAAATGGGAGTCCGAAGATGGGAAGTCAGTTAAGTGGCAACTTGTACTTCCCCGATCAAGGATAAATCAAGTACTGAAGGATTTACACAGCATTCCTGCAGGTTGTCACTTCGGAGTCATGAAGACAACTCGGAATGTCCGGGAGCGTTTCTATTGGAACAACATGAAAGAAAATGTTCGAGAATGGTGCAGGTCATGTGATGACTGTAACGTCCGTAAACGACCGGAAACACGCAGTCGTGATAAGTTACAGCGGTATACTGTAGGTGCATCATTGGAGAGACTCGCCTCAGACATCTTGGGACCTCTTCCTCGGACGGACAATGGAAATAGAAAAGAACTCCGACTGCCCTGTGATCCTCAGTTCGTGTGTCCACCGGATACGCCTTCTTCGCCTGTGGATTGTGTTCAAGACCTCCAGGCCCGTTTGGAAGACGTACACAGGGTTGCCCGAGATCGGATCAACATAGCGACGGAGAGGATGAAGACCAGGTACGACACTAAAGCCACCGGACATGAATTCAAGGAAGGTGACAAGGTATGGTTCTGGAACCCGATTCAAGGAAAGGGACTCTCTCCGAAGCTGCAGTCTTTCTGGGAAGGCCCTTATACAGTCCTGAAAAGACTGAATGACGTCGTGGTTCGAATAAGGAAGTCACTGAACTCAAAACCAAGAGTAGTACATTACGACCGGCTAGCCCCTTATTATGGTGACTTGTCAAATACTTAGTTGAAACCATGGTTTCCTCATTTATGTAAATATGACCTGTATATTTGTAAATAGTGTTCTTTATGTTAATTCTTTTTCAATGATTATGTCTGTAATTTTGTGTGTATGGTATTGTTACTTTTGAGTGTCTGCTGCTCGGGGTCTGTACTGCCCGGGACGTGCAGTCCTTGAGGGGGGGGGGCAATGTTACAAGCGAGCGAGCGGCATGAAAACTCGCCAAGATGGCGACGTTTGGCGAGGATCCTCGCGCCAGCTTGATTGGTTTGGCGAAAGGAATAGTCTAGTAGCCGCTAGATTGTGCGCGATGTTTTGAGAATTTTCACGAGACTCAGGTGCACGCGCTTTTCTGCTATATAAGGGCGAGTAGCCGGCGTGAGTTAGTTAGTTGAGAGTTTGCTCTGAAATAAAAAGCGCCTCGCTGGACTAAAGGATTTGTGAGCTGTGTTTGCGTTTGCTGTTAACGCTGTGTTATTGAGCTCGCTGTGATTAACTGTTGCTGTGCTATACGATAGCTGTTTTGTAGTCTGTTTTTATCATACGTAAGACTTGAATTTACGCTGTAATTGACTGTTGACTGCTGAATTGTACTTATCTAAAATTTTTACTTTATCAATTATCCTGTAAATAACTGTAAATAGCTGTAAATAAATTTGTTTGTGCTGTCCTCAACTAAAGTCCATTCAATCCGAACCCGCTACGCTAAAAACGTAACAATATTATTTGTAGTGCATGCGCATCCGCGAGAAATGAAAGGAGGAAAAAATTTTGAAAGAGAGATAGTAATCACAAGATTACAAAGAAATTTTTATGGACGATATTTATTATTAAATAAATAGTTTTGTGTTTTATTGAAGGTTTTTAAATTAGCATCAGCTTCTTTTATTTTGCAAATTGGGATTGGGAGTTTGAATTATATTAAAACGGATATGACTAAATAATCCTTTAAAATATTTGAAGTAACATATCTGAATTATACATCTTTAAGATATTTCAATTGGATAAGACGAATAAAAGTCTGTTTATTAAATATTCTACTGTTGCTAATCTGATAATGAATAAAAATGATTAAAGGGAATTATTAAAATACCATTTGCTCAATCTGTGCAGAATAGAGAATGAAATCTTTTGAAAGCGCCTGTAAGTTGAAACCTCAAAAACTCAAGAAATAATGTACGAACATTGTAGATATTTATAATTTTTTGTAGAACAATTATTGAGAAAGATTTTATTACTATAAATTCATGTTGAAATAAAAAAGCGGAACAGTAATATCAATTTTAAGTTAGTCGAGCATGCGCGAATACCTCAGTCTGCACATATGAAAATAGCAAGATATGTGCAGTCTGAGAAATATATATCTATGAAATAGCAAGATAATCTCGTTATACCCAAAAGAAGGAAATCTAACCTTGTATGGAACACATTAATCGCTTAAAAACTTCGTTTGTTGCTAGATAAAGAAAACGAAGAGGAAAGAAACCTTCGGTTAGTGAATACGTGAGAAACACTCAGGGAAGGAGAGTGTTTTGATGAGCTAATAACCGTCTTTTTTAAAATTCCACCGCAATAGAATAAAAGAGACAGAACTAATCTCCTGAGGAGCAAAATAATCGCCTGTCATTTAAATTTGAGACAGAGGAGGAGAAGCGAAAAAACACACACACACGTTCCTGATATTTGGTATGAAAAGGTGTACTCCGCAATTAAATATTATCCTTGTGTGGATTGCAGAAATGATCTTTTGGTTTCAATAGGAAAAATGTCTGTAGTCTGCCCTTATTATTCGACTTTATAACTGTATGATGAATCAAAAGGCATGTGTACTTTACAAAGAGAAATTACAATAGAAGACATTTTGTCCCCTCTTAAGCCATAACATTGACTTCTTACTAATAAATATTCCACTTCCAAAGAATTTATGAAAAAAAAATACGCCAATGTAATAAAAACTTTTTGAGAGAACAGGTGCATGAACACGAATTTATGCCGACATAATAAAGTACACGGAAAAGGCTTTGAAAACAGTAAACCGCCTTATATGCCTTACTTCAAAATTGTCCCACATCCTGATAATGTACCAGTTGGTGAGCATTGAGGAAGCTATAAAGATTCAGATACCAATGAAGTAGCCTTTGTCATGACGGTGTAAGATTTTTACAGAAGATATATTGTATTGTTTAACCGAGATAAGAGTATTAGAAAAAATTTTGAAATTCACGGATGATATGATAGCTTGCAGTGACCTTTAATATTCTGTCGAGGTGAATATGGATATTCAATAAATGTACCACAAATTTTAACAAACACTGGACCCAAGAGCGAAAAAACGGTATTATGCATGTACTATCATTGATACCGCCTTATGACATGGCAGATTTGTTTTAATACAATACTGGAATGCTTCGAAATCAATTTTTGGTAGACTAATATGCTAAAATTGAATCAGAACGCTTGGCTTTTATTTGAAATAATCAATCAAAACTTCGAGTAGGCAATTATATTCATTTGTAAGATGCTTTACAATCCAATGAACATGTTGACAATATAGGTCAAATAGTTATGTTACCATCATCTTTTATAGGGGTGGCAAGATATAAAATGAACACAGGATGCCATGTCTTATGTCAGAAAATATGGAAAACCTGATTAATTTATTACACTTACCAGTGTTCTCAAATGAATTGAGTTTAAAAACAATCTTTTATCGAACAATGCACCAAAAGATACATATGATATTCTTCATAGAATGTTTAATTAAAAATCCTGAAAGTTGATTATTTGATAATTAAAAATAAAATATTTGAACCACCTCTCTGTCACATGTTCACTGTTAAATTGCAGAAACCCTGTCCATTTTCGGATGTGTCTGCAAAATGAAATCCTTCGAGATCAGATAGACAGTGTTATTTCTGCAGAGTTGCCATTTAAGCGAGTGGATCTGATATTGCATGAAACTGAGTTAAAAACCATAATACTTGTTCCATGTGGTACTTAAAATTCATATTCACCTTTCTTGAATGAGGGACTATGCACCACAACATTTTCTAAGTATTTTCAAACTTGCACAGCAAATGATGATGATGGTTACTCTAAATATCTTAGGTTATCACTAGAGAGCGGAAGGATAACTGCAATTGTCCATATGAATGAAGTGGATGCGAACTGTGCCATACAATCCAGCTTGTCTGAAATTTTTAAAGCTCATTGTTGGAAAAGAGATTCTGTGTCGGTAAAGCAACAGATTGAAGACAATTCTTTTGACTGCTAAAACATTTAATGGGCGGACATATAACAACACAGCACAACACGAAAACAGAACTAGACTGACTACTGACTGAACATCAAAGGTTACAGTTACAGTTAGATTGCTTTGGCGCGCTTGAGCAGCGCACTCCAGTGAGAGGTTGGATGACGCAACATCCTCCCCCTGCAAATGTGTAACTTTAACTTAATTTAATATACATATAATAAAGAAATCACATACCAAAAAGAAGAAAATATTGAAAATAAGAATTTTAAATTTTAGCTTTCACATTAATATACATAATCAAGAAGCACAGAAAAATATCTGAAATGAGAATTTTTAACTTTGGGTTTCACAACAACTCTTCCACTCCTGGTTGTTATTGGAGCGTTTCTTATAACTTCAGGAATTTTACCGGAAGTTTCTAAATGGTACAACCGTTGAAATGGTCGTACAACTTCACCACTTTGTATTTTAACCTTCGCAACACGAGAAACACCATCACGGACTGTAAAATTTTCAACAATTTTAGCCAAAGGTCAATCAATGCGTTTTTTATTATCTGAACCAATTAAAACTATATCGATGACAATAATCGAAGTCTGAATATGATTGCTTGACTGTTTAAGAAGGGAGATATATTCCCTATAAAACCGCTCTCTGAGTTTACGCTTTACTGAGTGAAGGTGTTTCGCTCGCATGCGAAGGTTATGCAGACCATTTTGATCTAAATCGTCCACACACATCTCCATCTGATCTTGTGAAAATAATGAAGGTGTAAGAGGCACTAGATCAAATGGTTCCTCGGATAGGTATGTAAGTGGTCTGCTGTTCAGTAAAGCCTCATACTCGCACACAACAGTGTGCAGTTCATCGTAATTAAGGCTGCGCCTTTCTCGAATTGCGCCTCAGCAATTCTTTGAGCATTCTGACAACCCTTTCCCACCAACCACCTCACCAGGTGGCGGAAGGTGGGTTGAAGTGCCAAGTAATTGGTTTTAAGTCAGAATGTACAACAAGAGCATTCCAATCGATATTCTGGAGCTCGTTTTTTGAGTCGACAAAGTTTGTCCTATTATCTGAGTAATTTGTTTTCACTCAGCCACGAAGAGAGATGAAGCTCCTCAAAGCGAGCAAAAAACTTTCGATTGAGATATCTGGAACAAGTTCGAAGTGAACCGCATGGTACACAGCGCAGTTAAAAATGGCGATGCACACTTTTCGCCTATATCGAAGGATTGGTGGGTCGGCTAGGTCCACACCATTTGTTTCGAGGACAGAAGGCATTCGGACGCGTTCTTCTGGTAGCGGAGAACACATGGTTGTAAAAGACTTGGTCTTGAACTTTTGGCAAATAACACATTTGGACGCAATAGACCTCACTGTTTTTCTAGAAGCAAAATCCAGTACTCTTCACGTAGGATCATCATAAGTGTTTGTACACCCACGTGACTGTACATTCGAAGTTGTTCTTCAATGAGACGAAAAACAAGTTCATGTTTATCGAGCAGCAAAATGGGTCACCTGAAGAAGTCGTCATCATCGGAAGAGATAAGTTTTGTTTCGACATGTAGGAGGCCATCGGAATCACTGTACACGACAAAGTTAGGAGGTATAAGGCGATGGTTTTTGCTAAATATATCTCTCTGGATGTAAAGAAGAATTTCTAGTTCAGATTTCTTCAATTCTCGTACCCTTAAGTTACCCTTTAGTAGAGTATCCTTTTTTGCACTTACTAATGATTTCGCGTTGAAGATGAAACGATTCACATAGGCTAAAATTTTAACGATTGAAGAGAACCTAGACACTCGGCAGGTTCAATTAAAAAAGTCAGATTCTGTATTACCCAACGAGAGACCTGCAACAACTGTTAGCCCTCTCTCCTTGTCAGCCAGCTCCGCGGCATCTGAAAAATCTGATCTTTCGATGTCTGGCCAGGAGTCGCGGCTTTCCAACCACGAAGGACCCTCCCACCAGCGAAGACTGAAGAGAGTTTGTGCATTGCATCCACGTGAAGCGATATCAGCTGCTTTCATATGAGATGGCACATGAAAACAGTTTTCTCTCAAAGAGGTCGATCGAATTTCTTTAATCCGAGTATGGATAAAAGTTTTCCAAGGTCCAATTTTTTTGGATCCAACAAAGGACAACTTTTGAGTCTGTCCAATAAAAAGTTTGCACATTGGGAATGTTCAAGGAAGTTTTCACGTTTTGGACTAAACGAAATCCAATTACTACAGCCATCAGTTCCAATTTAGGAATGGCCATTTCAGTTTTAGTTTTGGTGATGGGATCCTTTTTGAGAGGAGCGACACGTGATTTTGCTTGTACCAATCTTATCTTAACATTGTTTTTGTATTCTATTCGTAAAAATACACACGCAGCAAAAGCTTTCCCACTTGCATCGCTAAACATATGAATAGTTGTGGTTGTTTCATCGATTAGACCCCCAAAGTAACGTGGTATTTGAATTAATTTTAAAAATTCCAAACTAGATAGCCAATTTTTAATTTCCTCTACAATCTCTGAGGGCAGTTTTTGTTCCCAAGTTATATTTTCATTTTTCCAAGGTTTTTACATCGGTATTTCAGGAATAAGAGTGACGGGGGCTGTAAAGCCAATTGGGTCAAAGATTTTTTGCGAGAGCGACAAAAGTTGTATTTTAGAACAAGAATTGCGAATTTCAGTCGAAACACCTCTTATATCGCAAGCGATTACGTCAGAATTTGGATTCCATAAAAGGCTAAGAACGGAATAACTAGGCATATCAAAGTTTTGTTCCGATGCATCCACTCAACCCGTAAGATTAAATCTGCTTTTGACATGATAAGACAAGCTCCTTTTGAAAATGTTGTAATACTGCCTCATTTTCGACACTTGTCACAACATTGTTGACGTAGAATGAGTCACTTAATTTCACTGCGACATCATTCTCACTTTTCTCTTCTTTTTTCAAGATGATGATAAATTGTAGCCATGAGTAAAAATTGAGACGAACATAACCCAATTACAATTCGGCAATGTCTCAAAATTTTAATTTCCCGCTTTTCGTAATCTTTCCACCATAGAAATCGAAGATAGTCTCTATCAGTATGGGTAACACTTATCTGAAGAAAACCTTTGGCTATATCGGAAATTACCCCATTTCTACCCATACGAAATCTATTGAGGAGAGAAGGAATCAATTCAATATAATTAGGACCTGTAGTTAAGCATTGGTTTAAAGAGTCAGAATTTTCATCCTTTAAAGAGGCATCAAATACTGGTCGTATTTTAGTTGTTAGGCTCGATTCCTTAAACACGGCTCTATGAGGTAGGTACCTACAATTTGGTTCAGAAATATCTTTCCCATTATTTTTGTTAGGGAACTCTTTAATAATTCCCATCTGTTCCCATTGCTTCAAAATCCTGTCATAAGATTCAATTTAACTGAAGAAACGAGTCTAGAAGTCCAATTATGTAGACGTTTTTCTGATGAAAACACATGCCAAGCAACTCCAGGCGTCCTTAAACTCACGGTAGATTAACCTCATATCGACCATCACGATATTTAACAGTTTTTTCAAAAAAAAGTTACAGTTTCTGCGTCAATTTCAGATTTGTTTTTATTAGCTACGGGGTCTCGAATTCCAAGAACGTCGAGTGACCAAAGGTCGTAAATCTGGCTGGAAGCATGTAGCGATGGAAGCAGTGGATATAATTACCATGCTTTTGTAGAAGCATGCAAAAACATGGGATTGTTTGACGGCTGTTCTGATTGAAAAATACCTTATTAGAAGCTACTTTGTACAGCTTGCTAACAATACTTAGGTATTTTTTGCTATTATTGTTGTTTTTTTAAATATTACTAACTAGTTACAGCTTTGGAGTAATGATCAAGAATGTATGTCTGAAGATAAAAACAAAAAACGAATGCAGCTGGCATTAAAACACACGAATTACAATCAAAGCATATTTGATGGAGCTCTAATCGAATTCAAGAAAATAGTAATATCTCTTGCAAGCGAATCTATTATAGGCTTTGGTCTCCCTTTACCTGATAACTTTCATCTAGAGTCAAGAAGTAATGAGTATTCAAGAGAGTTATCATATGATCAATCTCGGATGCTAGAAACTATTGCACATAATGAACAACGACTGTACATGGATCAGAAAAAGGATTCAATTACGTCCAGTATAATGAACGGGTGTTATAAATTCTTTTTTTCTGGATGCTCCTGGCAGCACGGTCAAAACATTTTTGATTATTTTGATACTTGCCAAAGTAAGATCTGATTGTAATATTGCTTTTGCTTTTGCATCCTCTTGGATCGCAGTCACACTGTTAGTAAGAGGAATAACTGTACATGGCATGTTTACACTTCCCTTAAAAAATTGGATTGGTGATATTAGTGCATCTAGAATTTTTTTTAAAAAAAGTAGTAACACTAAATTATTAAAAAAATTATTCATTTATTGTTTGGGCTAAGACTGCAATGTCACACAAAACATCAATCGAAGCATTGGACATGAAGATATGTGATATCAGGTGCGCTGATTCACCTATGGATGGTTAAACAGTTAATTTTTTGGCAATTTTCGCCAAATTTTGTCTGTTTTAACTATAGGAACAAGAGCTGAGGAATTAAATGTTTCTCTCAAACGTTCATACATTTGTACAAAAATGACAATACTATCAATTAAAACCAATATGTGAGCTCTTTTGTTTTTAGAAGATAATTCACTTTTTTCAGATTTATTGCTTAAAGTTTAGAGTGGTGAAGTATTGAAGACGGATGGAAAAATCCCAATTACTAATGATTTTTTTAAATTCTGTTAAATGTCTTCAGGGATTAATTGTTAAGGTTTATCCCAGTACCAATCAGCTTAGAAATAAGTATCTGATCTTGTTTAAAACAAGGGTAATTTTATCACCTGCAAATCACTGTTGTCAAGTCAAAAACTTGGTACTATCTTTTCTCGATACCCCAGATTAAGTTTACTATTCAATACATACAGTTGGGGATAGTGAAGAAGCTGCTTATTATCCAAACAAACTTTTAAATTATCTCAATTCGTGTGGTCTTCCTACACACTAATTAATTTTAAAAGTTTTTGTTCCGATTATATTATTATGTAATTTAAGCCCTCCAAAACTATGTAGTTGCACTTGATTATAAATAAAAACTTTAAAAAATATTCTTAATTGAGGCAGTGTTTTTAAGTGGTTCTGGTGCTGGAAAATCAGTTTTAATAACGAAGGAGGCTCTGGAGGTTGTATTTGTACTTTTCATTAGTTTTGTTGTCGTGTTCTTTTTTATTTTTTTGCTGTGTTGCTTTTGTGTTCTTTTATTATCATTTAAATATAGCATTGTATCCAGTAACCTATTTAATGTTCA
>JAOUZG010041477.1:9047962-9066342 GCA_026289955.1 Argiope argentata
ACCTGTTGTGTAATTAGTAACTGCTGCACACCTGTTGTGTAATTAGTTACTGCTGCACACCTGTTGTGTAATTAGTAACTGCTGCACACCTGTTGTGTAATTAGTTACTGCTGCACACCTGTTGTGTAATTAGTAACTGCTGCACACCTGTTGTGTAATTAGTTACTGCTGCACACCTGTTGTGTAATTAGTAACTGCTGCACACCTGTTGTGTAATTAGTAACTGCTGCACACCTGTTGTGTAATTAGTAACTGCTGCACGCCTGTTTTGTTATTAGTAGCTGCTGCAGGCGTTTTTGCAATCTCTTTCTAAAATAGAACTAAACGTGTTCTCACTGTTAGAAGCTTAATTTGATCTGCAATGATCATTTGTAATCCCAGGTGAGGGAGTGTAGTGAAAATTATCTTTAACTGTCATTTTGCAAGTATGGATGCTGTTCTAACAGACAAGTAAAAACTCCTCATATGTCAAGCGCGTAGGAAATTTATGTAGTGAAACGTTACCATTAATTAGCTATTTTTTATTCTGCTTTCGTAATGAGTGCATTGAGTGAAGCATACTTTAGGAATTTTAGAGAGTGAGTTAAAGCATTTCTATCATGCTTACAAAATGACAATGTTCAATTAAGTCTTACTTAATTAAAGGTGCGGTTTGGGAAAGTTGAGCGAACATATTAAGAATTTGATGATTATGACGCAGCTTTACCCGAACAAGGTTCGGAAATTGCTGAATTTGAAAAAATATTTTTAAAAATGAAATTGATATATGAATCTGCTATTGAGGCGTTGGACAGAATCGCTACGACTGATAATCCCGCGCCAGTAGGGCGAACTTCAAATTTCTGCGTTTAAACATTCCTATATTCAGCGGTATATATACCTATTGGCTCAATATTAGAGTTATTTCTTGCGGCAGTGCATGATAATCTTCCGTTGACCAATATTCAGAAATGTAAGTATTTGATATGACTTTTTAAGGACAAGCCAGCTAATATCATTAAGCATATCTTGATTTCAGAAACAAAATATGAGGCGTCGAATTATTGTACCGGTACGATCGAAAAAATCAGTGACATCTCCTGTAAAAATATGATGTATTATTTATTTTTGCCAAAAAATGAATTGATATCTTAAAAATATATCGGGAAAAATTAAACAAAAAAATAAAGACGTTTTTGAAATCGATATTAATGCCAGTCTTTATTTCAATGGTTAGAAATCTAATATAAATTTTTTTAAAAAACCCTATTTTCTAACTTATATTATAAAATAAATATGAAATATTTAGTGATGAAAAAAATACTCTATAAAGTTGATGAACGAAAAGCTTCACACTAAAAATTGTCAATATATTAGAACACTTCGACCGGTAGAAAATACAACTCGGTGTCGGAAAACCGCTAAGTAATTGCTCAAAGTAGAACGGTGACAGATTTATTACTTCAGACCTCAGGAAGTAACTGCCCCTCAGCTTGGAAGAGTTCATGTCGTCCAGAAACACCCAAGGAAGTCTGGATGTTAAAGTGAGTGTCTCTTGAAAAGGACTTGGATATTAAAGAGTTGGATTAAATATGCTAATAATAATATAAAATAGGGATAAAATTGTGCGTAATTTGTATTCAAAATTAATTTTTCAGTATTCAGTATAACTCAAAATCGAGTTGTGTTAATTTTTTATTTTACTTGTTAAAGGTATAATTATGTTCTTTTCATATTTTTAAAGGAAAAATGAAGGAAATTGAGAAGCTTGTTTTTTTTTTAAATCTCCAATAAAAAAGCAACATGATGCAATATACAATGAAATGTTGATGACTTGCAACATGAAGAAATTGCTTTGGCACTGGTACACTTTTTAAATGAGTTTTAAGATAGTTAAAGAAATTTCATCAATGAATTTTAAGGTGAGGTTTTAAGGTAATTTTCTAACACGTTTTATTGAAAAGAATATGAATGCGATAGTGAAGTTAGTCCATTGCTGAGCCCTAATCGTGACGAAGCGGATGAATGCGAATGATTTTTAATCGTGACGAAGCGGATGAATGCGAATGATTTTTAATCGTGACGAAGCGGATGAATGCGAATTGATTTTAATCGTGACGAAGCGGATGAATGCGAATGATTTTTCTACATGGTGAAATGATCAACCATTTAAAATTCAGGTGCACTCAAATGAAAGCATCCGAGGAGCTTGTAATCGAAATGAAAGCCCTCTCTAAATTTTGGCAGCAATTCCAAGATGATTGAAATGTCAGTAAATGTTGCAATACAGGTGGCCCTCGAGTTACAACACCGAATGACTGACGATTTCAAAAGAAGCAAACAGAGGACAGATTTAGATTTCTCTCATCAATTATCTCCAGCTATGGATAGGACAGTTTAAAAACAAGCTTTGTACAGACGCTTAGCACATATTAATATATGTTCTAGCAGGTCTTTCAGATTTGATCCGTTCATGGTAACTGTCATATCACCAGCCACCATGAATCTGTTCCGGCCGCTTATAAAGCGAAGAGATGAGATGTGAAGTGGTGGAGGCCCGAAAAGTGGGGACAGAGAGAGAGAGAGAGCTGAAGGGAGAGGGTGGGCGTTTCTGTTTTGTAAGAGTTCCAAGGGAGACTCCGAGTCATGACTGATAACCTAGAAATAGTTGTAAATATCTTAGATAGAATCATCTGTATATATGCATACCATCCATATTAAATCTTTATTTTTAAAATGTAATTCCACTCTGGGGCAGATCAGTTATTACAGTAACTCTCGGCCGCCAACAATTAGACTGAATGGAAAACGTGCAAAGTGGGCTTGTGTGATTTTGTAGTGAATACAAATCAATGTAACCTACGAGCTGATCCTGGTCTAGTGCGACGTAAGCAGAAACTATTATCTTTCATCGTAATTTTAATCGCAAAGCAAATCATAATAAAAAAAAACAGATTAATATCCAATCAGAATCAATCAACATTCACTACTCTACTCTTTCTCCCGATCGTCGGCACGAGGACAGGCATAGCTCGTGGGATGGATTTATACTGTTGTGTTAATACGTAGGAATAAAATTTATTTTTATAAAATGATCACTCCTATCCTTACAATGTTTTCCTGCGAGTCCAAGTTTAGCTTGCAGTTCAATTCATGTCGGAAATTCATATGAAGAGCACTGTATACCCATTCACACCATTATAATATCATTGAACGTCACCGTTAAAATGATGTTAGTGCTCGATCTTGGTTGATTGATATTGTGCACCCGAACAATCTGCATTTTCAAATTAGAACCTTGATAGGCCAAATTTATCGATATATCATTTTGGAGCAACATAAGCGTTTGTATAGAGATGGCATGGTCAAAAAAACTATGTTTATGGATGACACTACCTATCACCATGACCAAAACAGATGCTTTCAAATTGAAAACATCACTCATTATATGGCTAATACTGAAATTTGAATTCGATAGAACATGCTTGGGAAACGCTTGTCCGAAGAGTCGCAGCCCGTCAATCATTTCCTCCACTGAGAGAGAATTGCTTGATGAGTGGAATAATCTTCCCCAAGATCAGCTCGTTAATTTGATACTTAACATGCCGATTTTTCCCAACTCGTAAAAGTATAAGAAAGTACAACAGAAAATTAGAGTTTCGAGATTTTATTTACAGTGGCATAAACGTCTTATTCATTACAGCAATTTTGTGCACTTTTTTTTTTTTTGAAGAAAAATGTTGGTTATTGCACAAGTGGTTTCGGAACTAACTATTAAACATTAAAAGTATAAATTGTTACCCTCATGAAAACACGCTTTCAGTGACCATATACTGTTTTTTTACATGTAAGTCATGCTTTCGACATGGTTTTTATTTCTGCCAGAGTTTCATCGACACATTTTTTTATTCCTCTAAACTCAATAACTTTTTTTAAATTCAAGTGCAAACTTGCAGATTGTCAGGTAGTCGATTCAAGACTTGTGATATTTATATTTTATTTCCGATTTATATAAGAATTTATGTAATTATAAGGAAGGAAAATTCATCATGTGTGCAAATTAACGTAATTTTTGTAGTTGATGGGGTCAGAGCAAGACGATAACAAGATACATTTTAGACGAAATAAAACCACTTCTGTAATCTGTTACTCATTTATAAAAGTTATAACATACAGACGTATCATTTTTTGACATCACTAGATGACAACATATGTCGAAAGAGGTTTTTTTTGGCTTAAATGGTTTTAGAATATTTTTTAGCAGGAAGGAAGTTTCGGGAATCAGGATTTTCAAATAGAACTGTGTAATACTAGATAAAATGAATAACGTACATAGGAATTCAGATGGTTCTTTAAAAAGTGGGCATTTGGATAAAGATTATCCACTTACAGAAGGAAATGTTTCGTCTACTGAAAGCATATGCGGTTGTCATTATTATGGTATTAAATGTAATGGGCATTATTTTCACTTTAAATGTTTTCGTTGCTCAACACTATTAACAGTAATTTTAAATTCTCGTACAAAATATTTTATGCATCTGTAATTGGTGTATTTTTTGCTAAAGAAATTCTAGAAAAATCAAAATGTATTTTTGTGGTTTGGAAGTATTTTGATTAATCTATACTTATAATAAAGCTCAATGTGTGTGTGTTAGCGCTTTAAAGGCCTGCCCGTCCGCTCTACAGTTACCAAATTTTAAATGTGTATACCGTGGGTTTCGGGAATCTGTAACTCGAAGCTTTTTTTTAAATTTTAAATTATGTTTTTAATTAATTAAAAATACCGAAATTTTGACATTTTTTCGTTATAACTTCCGAAACTCGTATAGCACAAAGTTGATTTTTGCAACAAGTTAAAGCTCAAAAAATTGTCTCTTCAATGATAATGATGTTTTGACGGATAAATTAAAATTCTAGTTTTAATGAAATTTTGAAAATTTAATTTAAGTTTTTTCAGCAATTTATTTCATTTAAAATAAAACCAAAATTTTATCTGCACGAGCATCTCAAAAAATAAAGATTTTAATAAAGTGTTGCCATCACATTTAAGAAATCTCTGATTTAAAAAAATAAATTAATTACTACCACAAATAAAACCTAGAAAAATGTAATTTTCAGCAAACGATTATATAAAAGGAAATGAGATATTTTTGGAAACAATAAATGCAAGACAGAGTTCTTTTATGATCGTTTGAAATACCAAAATTACTAATTAAATGAAAGAACTAAAATAAATAAAAAAATATATATAAATATAATTTAATTTACACGAGCACCTGTTGCTTCAACGAGGAAAAATTAGTTTTTATTAACGTGTTCCTATCATATGGAAGCTCAATTTAAAAAAAAGTTCAAATTAAAAATGTAAATCATTTTTGGAATTTTTAATGTATTAAATTTTTTAAAAAATAATATTTCGTGTTCGTTGCGTATATTTAAAAAACTTATTTTTTTAAAAAAAAATCGGTTGAAATTCAAAACTTTTGGCTTAAAGCCATTTTTTTTTCGAAAATACGTTTTAAATTGGTTCCAAATGGTCACATGTTTATTTTATTTTGCAATATTTATTTTTTTAGAAAAGCAGTACTTCTTTTCTCTCAATCTCAAAATTTTCTGAGAATCAAAACTTTGTTTTTCTCGCTAGAAAATTAAAGAAAGTTTTTAAAAATTATATTCTAATATGCACAGTATTTTGAGAAACACAATTATTCTCTTATAATGTCCTTAAAGAATAAATATAAGACACGTATTACAAAAAAATAGATAACTATTTTGCTTTTGTAATACGTCTTATATTTCCCCCAACAAAAAAAATCCCTTTTACAAAAAAAAAAATGACCACGAGAATAATTATTTAAAAGTAAGAAATAGTAAACAAGCTGGAAGATGAAGTCCTTTCTTTCACAGAAGCATACATAATAATAATCCTATAATGGTAAAAAGGGCCAAAACGCATCTGCTTTGAAAGAAGCATACGTAATAATTTATAATACAACACTGGTTAAAGCAAGTAAAACTATTTTTTTTAATTCAAAACCTCCTAACCAAAATAATATCATGTTCTCATAGTATAAAAAATAAACCAATTATCACTCAGAATTAAACATATAAAAATGCCATTTTCATGACGTAAGTGCATAAAATGCAACAAATATGAAAGATAATATTTTTGAAAAGTAAACGCAAGGAAATGTTTTCTTTTATATTTTACAATACATATATTACTAATTCAACTAAGCAGTTTTATTTAATGCAAATATTGATTAATATCTACATCTCCCATAATTAGAGCCCAACAACTAATTTGTAAACATTTTGTAATCGACATACATCTGTTAACCAATGGTTGAAGTGAAATATATAATTATATTCATAGTAAAGTGAAGTAAAAAATGTTGATAAATTACTAAATTTACATTTTTACACATATTATCTGCGCTGTGAATCATATTTAACAAAATATTCTTGGGAAACTATGACAAATAAAGAAAGTGGCACCCCAATCAACTAAAACAATCATTAAAGCTGACCAATTTATGAAAACTTCAATATCACAATTTGATAAAAAGTGAGGATTTTAGATCACTGTATCGACCATCTCAAAGAAATCAATAAGAGTTTATCAAGAGTAATTGGCCTAAATTATGAAAATGTTAATTGTTCTAATATTGTAATATTCAGAACTTAAAAAATCGGCCAGATTTGATCTCAGAAGATAGAGCTATTTATTTATTTGTTTAGAAGTTGATATATAAAGAATATTTTGTGGAATATGAATTTATAAGACCAAGCAACTATCATATCAAAGGTAAACAATGTGGAAAAAAAGCAAGACCAACTTCCTGAACCAAAATGTTTAAAAAAATTAAAAGAATATTGTATTTAGAGAGCGCTAATGCTGCTACTACTAAAACACAAAGGAATTGGACTAAATTAGCAATAATAATTAAGTTTAAAGTAAAATTCCAAATAAAAAAAAATAATGCAATGAATCCGGCCTGAAGGCTTTTTCAAGGGTCGCCCTCAGGCAGGGATTCGAACCAGGGATTTTTTTTTTCTGTGAGGCGTCTGACATTTTTGTCAAAAAATTCATTATTCTTGACCCGAAAATATAATATATATTAATAAATCTTTGCAAAAAGAAATAAAAAATAAAATAAAGGTTTATTATTACTGTAATCAATAAATCGGCTAATAATTTCTGTTTAATTTGCCAATATTTTTATAAGGAACTCTTAATTAAGGAATATAACTCTAATTCAACTTATATGTTAAACAAAACAGGGAAAAGGAATTGGATAAAAGAATGCTAGCTTTCGCTTGAAAAAACTAAGATAAAAACTTCCTCTTTAAACTATCCTTATTTATTTCCAACAGTAAAATGTCATAAAAAACACAATTAAGTTTAGATTCGTAACTTGTAGCACTGAAAGTTACAATTATTTCACGGGAAAACATTTTTTAAATATTTGAAAATAATTCAAAATGAAATTAAATATTAGAATAATTTTATAAATAATAGTAATCAAGATGTTTGGATTTTCTTCAAGATAACAATATTAATACTTATGATTTTGAAAATTGATATACTAGTTTATCTCACGAAAAGTTATTGGATGTCTGTGCTTTAATTTATGACGATTATTTAAATAGAGAAATCATTAAAACGATCAATTGGATAGAGTTATGTAACTGCACTAAGAACTACGATTGTCAGAAAGCTACGATTTTAACATTAACTTTGATAAACAAATAAAGGGAATTAAAATGGGTACAACTTTTTCAAGTGCTCTTCTACGTTATTACGAGAAGAAAATAATTAAAGACAATTTATTAAACGGTTATAGATATATAGACGATCTATTGTTATTAAATGAAATAATACTAATATAGTTCTAAATTGTTACCCAAAAGATCTAATTTTAACTGAAACAAACAATAATCAATTTAAAACAAACTATCTGGATTTAAATTTAGAAATTTCAAATGGAAAATTTTAATAGGTATTTATGACAAAATGAAAGGATTTAATAATAAAATAACCAAACTTATTAATTTATGATGAAGTCGTATCCACTTTTTACCACGGAAAGAGGGATGCAGTAGCTTCTGATGGTATGGACTCATGAGCATTCGAGAGCAGAAGCCAGACTTCCAGCTCATATGATGATGAAACATACACACATACGCTTACACAGCCCCTTTTTACAGGGGGGCACATTCACACATCTCACAGATAGAACACAGAAGAGCAACCATGCCCTAGCCGGGATTCGAACCCGGGACTCTCAGAACACGAAGCAGACGTGCTACATCTGTGCCAGAAAGTCAGCAAACTTAGAAATTACCACTCTAATTTAAACTCTAAAATTTTCAAAAATCTAATATTGTCACAGTTTAACAGGATTTAAAAAAATCTGAAATAGCAAAAGTTCTTACATAGTAGCAACAAACAACTTTAATAAAAGCTTAGCCACTAACAATTTTCCCAAAAACTATTGCAACATACAAACTTTAATAAGGAAGAGTCTAAATAATTTTCAAAACTAAAACAAACCTTCTAGTTTATCCACATTGAACCGTAATCTTAACTTAATAGATGGCGCTTCATGTACTGATTATGACAAATAATTCTGATCAAGCTTAGGGATTCAAACGCGGTGAAATTAACGCTGGTGTGACAAGGAGAAATTTATTCTGTTAAGTGACAAGCTTCACACTTTTGGAAATCTTCTTAATTTTTTATGTGTTTGGATTTGTTTAGCTAATTACTATGTTTTGTATGAGGGTTTGAGCATGTCTCTCTAATTCTATTTAGATTCAAATAAAAAAAATAAAAAAAAAATGTTTTACCTTTTTGTTTGTGTGCTTTTAATACTAAAATATTCTGATTTAGGTTTTAAGATCTTTTGTTTGATTTAAACAATTTCTGTAATCTATTTGTATTTAAATTTCTTCTTATATTTCTGTGATACTAATTTATCTCTAAAACCTCAATTTCTTGGGATTTTCGGGTCACGAGGGATGAATTTTTTGACAAAAATGTCAGATCCATAGCAGAAAAGATCCCTGTTTTGAATCCCTTCCTGAGAGTGACCCTTGAAAAAGGATTAATTGCATATTTTTAATTTTTGATCTGGAATTTTACTTTAAACTTAATTATTATTTCTAATTTAATTTATAAGACAAAGGGACTTTCTAAAATTTCAACTTCATAGTATTTTAAAGTATATTTATAAACCAAAAAATTAAATATTCTTGAGAACGTCTATATACTTTCAAAAATAAAGTCAAAAACTGAATTTTTCATTGAATCCGTGAAATGTTCTCTGAATAATTTTTTGAGATATTATAAATTATGAAAATTTATGATAATTCAATTTCTGAAGTGAGCTTAAAATATGTCGAACTGCTCTTCTTTCACTTCTCAATCTTCAATTTTATGTAAAGACATGCTTGGTTTGATTAAAAAGGTCTTTATATTAATTACAGTTTCATCATTTCCACTTTAATTTAAAACTGAATTTTACAGATGCTGATAGAAAATCAGAGAGATATGTGGAGTTCAAAGATCAGGACTGATTAACGCCTTCATAATAGTATATGAATAGTATATGACTATCAAAATTTGACTGACTGTCAATTATTTTGCAGAAAAAAATATTATGAAATCAAATTATATTAGATAGGGGAAAAGAAATCTATTATTATTTAACAGCTATCTATTAGAAAGTAATGAATTTCTTTTCATTATTTTCCATTTCTTTCCATTATTTTTCCTCCCATATGGAATTTTTGAAAATACTTCAAAAAGAAATCCATTATTTTCTTGGTAGGTGGCTGTAAAATAATAATGGATTTCTTTTCCTCCAACATAATATTTAAAAAAATTAATCGAACCTTTCATCCGGCATTAATCCTGGCTAACCGGATGATCGTCAAAGTTGGCTGGTATAAAAATATATTAAACAGTAACGATTCTAAATAAGTTCCCTATCATTGCTTTTTTTGTTTCATAATGTTTTATAACTTATTAATGCATGATATTTTTATTGTAGTGAGCTCAGAATATTATAATTAATCACAGATTTTCAAATATTGTTATTAATATTATTATTAAAAACAGTTTAAAACTTCAAAATATGTAAATTTTATCACGAAGTTCTTCAAATAAATGTATGCAATTACTTTTTAACAGCAGTAAAATGTATAATTTTATTTTTATTTTCCATTTCTTAAAAGAATTAATTAGATGTTAAATTGCTAGAATTTGAGGAATATAAAACAAAAATTTAAGGAGACACAGTTTTTTTTTTAATTTTTAGCAAAATACGAAGTTCCAAACAAAAATTAAAAAATGAAATTAATGTTGTTTAAAGCCTTTTGGATTGCATACCATCAATTTGCAATCATTACTACAGTACCTGTTTGGTAAGAAATAAAAAAAAGTTGAAGAAATGTCATGAACAGAAAATGTATATGTTTGACTTTTCTGACTACCATTTGTGTTATACTTATGTATCTTATTTTCCTTGCTTAAAATTTCCTTTTTTTATTACATGATTGTTCTTTATTAAGATTAATAATATATTTTCGTATTTGCTACTATTATATTTTGACTTTAGAAAATTATAAAACTATCTACTTAGCTTCCAAAAGTCACAACGGAAAGCATAAATTTTCGAATATCATGACTAAATATCTCTCTAACATAGGATCAAAATAGTGCGAAACAACAAAACTTTCAAGACTTGCTGATGTAGGCAGTTAATTTACAAAGAAAAAAATAGTTACAGTAGTAATAAAACGCCCTATTGCTATTCAGAGTAGCCAAGTTATTACTAAGAAACTGACGAAAAAACTTTATGATATGTATTTTTATTTCAATATTTGAATTTATTTAAGCTTTATAAGCTTAAGCCAGTTTACTCATTCTAGGGCTTCCTGCTAAATTCTAATGAATAAAGGTTTCTCTCTACTCCAATTTCAATGCGTCTTATTCTACTTTAGGCATGAAATTTATTAAATTTTACATTCGAAATGCTAAATTTTTCAACGAAATCATTGTCGCCATTTAAAGAAGTAAGATCGAAACTATCAACGTTCCAAATGTTATAAAATTTCGATCATTTTTGAGGAGAGCTAAACTCTTTGAAATTAATGTATATTTTGCTTTCTTTGGTACTTTTACCTCACTTTAGAACAACCCACCTCCTTTAATCTTCTAAGGGTTACACACGTATTTCGACGTAGCCCCAAGATTTAACAGCAATCATAAATTTGATGATTTAGGAATGTTTATGTAATGACCACAAATAATAATATTCTTAAAAATAACAAAATAAAATACCAGATGAAAAGATGTATACTCAACGTTCACAATGCCGGATCTACAATAAAGCACATAAAAATTCCACAATATTTTATATTGTGAACCTACAATTAAATAATATTTAATCATGGAAATTCTTTAGAATAGGCTGATAAAATAAGAAACGATATGAAAATACGATAATTGTTGCAAAGGAATGTAATATAATTATTTGAAACGAGCTTTGCCATACAGTAGTTATTAATTTCTCAAAGGGTATAATATGAGAAAGATGAAAAATAATAACTAATATTCAAAATTCAATTAGTATAAAAATGCTTCATTAAATCAGCTGAGGTGGTGGTAGAGTTCGGACCCTCGTGCTGACCGACTTCTTCCACTTCATACCTATCTTTAGAGTTCACTCTAGTTATTTCATAAGGACCTAAGAACTTCTGTCTTAGTTTTAGTCCAGTTCTAAATTGAGTTCTTTGGATTGCTACTAAATCACCTTCTTTGTATGTTGAAGCTCTTTTTCTTTTTTTGTTGTAAGTCTTTCGATTCTCAGATTGTATGCTTTCGATGTTCTTTTTGGCATCTTTCCTTAGAAATTCACGTTGTTCTTGAAATTCTTCTGTCATTTCTTCTAACAGTAGGTCTTTGATTCGGATGTCTTCCTTATTCCGCATTTTGGTTCCTACTAAAAGTTTGAATGGTGCCCATTTAGTGCTTCGACATATAGTGCTGTTTAGTATTCTTTGTAATCCGCTGACATATTTATACCATTTGGTTGATTTGTCTTACGATAGCTTGGTGAGGACAGGAATCAAAATTCTATGTATTCGTTCAACCTGACCGTTTCCTCTAGGAACACCTGTTGCTATTTGTAAATGTATTTTTTCTTCAGTACTGTAGTCGTTAAATAATTTTGAAGTGAACGATGAACCCCTACGGGATATAGCCAAGTAAATTTTGTAAATGCGTCTACTACAGTGAAAATGTATTGATAGCTTTTATTTGTATCGACCAATGAAGTCGACATGGTACGTACTTAAGGGTATATCTTCTTTAGAAATATGATTTAAAAACCCTTCTTTTTGCCAGTTTTCTTATTCGCTAAGATACATGGAACACAATTAACGATTTTGACGGCGTTGGCTAAATTTGGAATAAAGAATTCCCATTTCACAATTTCTGCTTTTTTTGCTACTGAGAAATGACCGTTGTCGTGGATCATTTAAATTAATTCAGTTTCCATTGCTTTAGGGATTACGATTAGCTCTCGATCATTTAACTATTTGTAGAGTATACCGTTCCGTTCAAAAAATTCTTCAGGCTCTTGTTTCTCTAAAAGTGACTTCAATGTTTGTATGCTATAATCTTCTTCTTGTGCTCTTTTCAACTTTGAAGTTAATGTATCATCAAATATCAACATTACTGGATGACGACTAAGAGCATCAGCATGCTTCATTCAACTTCCAGCTCTGTGCTCTATTTCGTAATCGAATTCTTCTAATTGAAGTGCCCATCTGGCTATGCATGTAATTAGATCTTTCTTATGCATAGTCTTTTGAAATGCTGCACAGTCAGTTACGATTTTAAAACGTTGTCCTAAAATATAGACAAGAAACTTCTTTAATGCGTTGATAATTGCTAGTACCTCTCATTCGTAATTGTCGTACTTTTCTTCTCCGGAATTTGTCTTCTTCAATATGTAGTAAACTGGGTGTAATGTTCCATCGTCGGCTTCTTGCAATAAAATTGCACCGTACCCTTGTTTACAAGCGTCTGTATGCAGCTCTGTTCTTCTTCCAAACTTGTAAATATGCAAAAGTGGGCCTTCAGACATGATTTTCTCAATTTCTCAAATGCTTCTTTTTGTTCAGTACCAAAAACAAAGTGATTTTCTTTTCTAGTTAAATCGCTAAGTGTTTTAGCTATCTTTGAATAGTCCTTGATATATTTGTGGAAATAGCCGGTTAAACCAAGAAAATTTTGAACTGGTTTTATCGTTGTAGGCTCTGGAAATTTTTGGACAACCAGTGTCTTTGCGGTAGATGATTTAAAAGTCCCACTTTCCACAATGTTACCTAGAAATTCAATTTATTTTTTCAAGAATTGGCATTTTTCGAATTTAATTTCTAATCCGCATTTCTTTGCTACTTAACACAATTTTAAGTTTTTCTATACCTTTTTTCTTGTTTTTCGCTGGAACTACGAGATCATCTAAATAAGTGATTACAATTCCTTGGCGGGTAAGATCTCTAAATATACTTGATGCATAGCGTTGAAAAACTCCAGGACTTGTGCTTAGTCCAAAAGGAACTATTAAATTCATATTGTCCGTCTGGAACAATAAAAGACGTATACTTTCTACTATCTTCGTCAACATCGACGTGGAAGAAACCATTACGTATGTCCAACGTAGAAAATACTTTTGCTTTTTGTAAAGTGTACAAAACGTCTTCGATGAAAGGTAAAGAAAATTCATCTTTTACGAGCTTCTGGTTTAACTTTCTGTAATCAACACACAATCTTAAAGATCCATCTTTCTTTTTTACAATTACCATTGGACTTTCGTATTCTGATGAGTTCGGACGTATAATGCCTTCGTTAAGCCATTCTTCAGTTTGCTTGTTTACTTCCTATCTTTCTGTGAAAACTAGTCGACGAGGTGGTTGACAGACTGGTTCTTCGCCTTTCAGGATAATTTTCATTGTAACGTCGGTAGATGCCGTTTTTTCTGGCTTGTAGTCTTGTATTAATGTTTCAAGCTCCTTCTTAATTTCACGATTTTCAATGTGGCGCAGATCTAGTTCTTCTTGGAGATTTTCAGCAGATATTTGCATGAGCAATACTTGATTCTCATATTTTTGGAATTGAACTCCTTCTTTGGTGAAATTTATCGATGCTTGTTCTAAAATATCTAATCCAATGACTGCTTCGAATTTTAATTTGTCAGTAGGTACAACATGCCAAGTTAGTAAGTAATTTTCTTTGCCCATTTCAAATTCACGTTTAAAGGAACCGATCGTTGTAACTTGTGCTTCACCCATGCTTGTGAGAAGCATTTTATTCTGTGATAATTTGGTTGGATCCATTATCCTTCTGCTTGTGTTTTCTCGTAGCAAACTTACGGTACTACCACTATCTATAAGTGCCGTGATTTTCGTCTTTCCGAAAAATATTTCCTTAGTGCGTAAACCTTCTTTAACGATGAAAGTGCAAGTTCCCTTTGATTCATTTATCTCTTCTTTGGCATTTGATTTGTTCGTGGTGAACGTATTGTTACAAGCGGGCGAACGCTCACCAGAGGTGAAAACGTTGGCGGCGCGTCAGAAGGCCCTCCGCGCCAGTCGAGTTGACTTGGCGGGAGGAATATTCTGGTAACCCCGAGAGAATTCTGGCTGCGCCGAGGTTTTTCTCCCTGATTGTGGAAACCTCCCCGTGCTTTCACCCGACTATATAAGAGGCGGGTTGCCTCTTCCTGGCAGTCGATCGCTCAAAGATAGTGGATCTCTCTTCGAGGAAGAGAAGCGTTTCGCTTACTTGTAGCTTTTCGCTTATTATTAGTGAGCTGTGTTTGCGTTTGCTGTTAACGCTGTGTTATTGAGCTCGCTGTGATTGACTGTTGCTATGCTATACTATAGCTGTTTTGCAAACCGTGTTTATTGTGCGTAAGACTTGCATTTACGCTGTAAGTGACTGATTATTGCTGAACTGTGTTTTCTGAAGTTTTACTTTTCCAAGTCATCCTGTAAATAACTGTAAATAGCTGTAAATAAATTTGTTTGTGCTGTCCTCAAATAAAGTCCATTCAATCCGATCCCGCTAAGCTAAAAACGTAACGGTATTTACTTTCTTCGGCGGTTCTTTGAATTTCTGCGACTTTGAATAATTCGTTTGAGCATTGTAGTTCGAGTGTTTCTCGTAATTTTTGTTGTAACATCCTTTCTGAGCGCTGTCTTGAGCTCTTTGACGAGTTTCGTACTTGGTGACTGGGTACCTCTTATCCGTTCTGTTATACTCAGATCTTCTCGGTGCTTCAGATCTGTGATATTTTTCAATGGGTTTGAATTCTTGTTTTTTAACAAATGGACTGCTCGCTTTTTGTTTGAAAGTTCTTTTAACATCTTCAAACTCTTCTAATTTTTCTGCTAATTGAGCAGGACAGATCATATTAGGCCATTCATCAAGGTAATATTCCATGAATTCAAAAGGCGTTTTTCGTTTAAGTTGATCCGTAATTATTAGATCTAATAATTTCTCGAAAGTATCTATCTTTAATCCACTTATCCAATCGTTGAAATGCGTATTTAGTTCATGGTAAAAATCAGTCCATGTTCTTTCAGGTGCCTTTTGATGAGTGACAAATAACTGTCGACATTTTTCCGGAGTTAGTTTAAAACGTTTCAGCAGTAAATCTTTAACATGTTCGTAACAGTTAGCTTTGTCGTCCGGTTCTCTGGCTATGATGTGAGATACTTCCGGTGGTAATAAGCTTAATAGATGAGAAACCAAATTTTTCTTAACTAATATTCAATCTCTGTGCTTGACATTCAGATAGTTTTAGATAAAGACTGTTATCTTCTTTCAAGTCGAAGCGATGTAGAAATTTTGACACTTCTTTGATCAGAAACTTAGTATCATTTGTGTCGGATGTACCTGTATCTCACTTAGATTGCATTTGAATCTTTAACTTTTGAAATTGCAATTCATCTTTGCATTTGCGTTCAGCGAGTTCGTCCTGCGTTTTTTGTTCCTCTAGCCTCAACTCTTCGAGGCGCAGTTTTTATTCTCTTTCTTCTAAACGTAGTTTTTCTTCTCGTTCTTTGCAATCTTCAACAATCGTTGAATGCAGATTTTCGGTTAGGTCTTCGTCGTATTTATCACTATCGGTAATTAGGTCTTTGAGTGTGCGATGGTCAAAGATTGATCAGCTTTTAAATTCAGTTCTGTGGCCAAGACGAATAAATCTTTGTGTCGACCTTTGCAGAGATAGACCATTTTAAAATTTAAATGTAATCTTAGTAAGCAATTAAAGAAATTAACGAAATTATCGCGTGTTCAAATAGTATCAATAATGTCGCTATAGTATGGCAAATTTCGTTTTCTCATCTATCAAAGTACTTAAGAAAGAATGATATTAAAACAAAAAACACTAAATATACGATAAAATATGGAAATTTTTTTCATTTAGAGATACTTTAGACTAGTAACGTGTAACTTTGGCAAATTGAAATATTTAATAATTCAAAAATTTTAATTATTAATTTCAACTAAAAAAACACTTTTACAAAAAACATTTAATACATCAGTTATCTCATTTTGTTGTAATAAATGAAAAATAGTTTGAAAGGAATAAAAACTAAATAATAAAAATCTTGTTTTAAAAACTGTGATAAAATTTTGTTAGAATGTGGAAAAGAATTTAATCATCAAAGCTCAACGGATAAAACCAAACACTCTAACTAAAATAGAAGTTAATTACTTCGCGGAAAGAACTTTATTATTATTATTATTATACTACACCATTAAAAGCAAGCACATGAAAAAATCATTAATCAGATTCTAAAAAGGAACACACGTTTGAATCAGAGGTATAATCTAAACACTTAAATAGCTTTTTATTTAGGATCAGTCGCTGAGAGCGAAAGATAAATAAATTTTTAATGAAGCGTCAGTGAGAGGTCACGACGAAATCGAAATCGAAACCGAAGCTAAAAAGCTATGCATATCTGGTGAGTGCCAACTAAGAAACAATATAGAATAGCAGGAATCAATTCTTTTTTAAATGAAAATATAAAAATATAACAATTATAATATTACTTTCGATTTCCTTAATGTTTAAAAGGTATACTTAGATAGTATATTGATATGTATCACAAATAGAAAAATAATATTTTTAAAAAACATATACTCGCATGAAACTTAAAAATATGACCAAATACACTTTAAAAATATATGAAATATTTCTTTTACACAGCTAAAATCAATTTCATAAACAAGACAAGTTCCGAAATTCTCCGGAATATTCTTCTTTTTAATGAAAACAATAAGAGACAGTACGTTATATAACGGTTTCTCGCTGGTGCTTTTGATAGTTTCACTGGTAGTTTTAGGATGCTTCCGCTGTTTCCTTGATGATCGACGGAGACACTGCTGATCGCTGCGGTAGAAAGGATTTCTGAAGGGGACGTAAACTATTAGTTTTCATCTGTGGACCTTCTGTAGGGGTTTTGAGAGCAGCTTGAATGTCGAGATAACTCCACTTGAGCAGGAATGCGTTGTTATTGATAGATTGTTAGTAATAGGCAAGCCACGCGTTTAAAAATTCAGTCAGTTTTTTATACATTTATTAGGCACTAAGCCAATTTTTTAAAAGTATAGTTATTAAAAATAATCAGATACTTAAAGAAGATTTTTAAATCAATTCCGGCCGAGTCCCAAATAAATCTTCTTAAAACATTAGACTCTTCAGATAGCGGGGTTTTACTGGCGTGATGTCTAGTTTTTTTTTTTTTTTAATATTTACGGTTTAGTTTCTAAGCCAAATTAAACTAATACAAACGAAGGATGAAGACACTTCTTTAGAGAAAATAAAATAATTTATTTAGAGTTAAAGGGGAATATTTACAGGGGGAGTATTTACAGGGAAATATTAAAAAGAATTAAAACATGGAGATATTTAATGATCAAAAAAATTAGATTATTTCATCTAGGAGGATGTTATAGGTAGGGAAACATTATGACTGAAAATATATATTACCGCGTATCCGCTGAGCTTTGCGGGAATCGCTGAAGCGTGAAGACAGACGTCTTCTCTTGACGAAAGTTAGTGAGGCGTCTGCCCAATATTAATTGGGACAGATTTTCAAAAGCTCGATAGATGGCATTGTTCTGGAATGCGAAACTAATTAAAAATTATCGTCCTCTGGGAAATGATCTAACCTTTACGACTCTTCCTTTGGATTACATATATCATCGGGTGTTGACAAAACAAGATGAAGGCAAATATTGGGTAATTAAAATAGTTCTGTGGGATATCCTACACACACACACACACACACACACACACACATATATATAT
>JAOUZG010041477.1:9074456-9097721 GCA_026289955.1 Argiope argentata
ATATATATATATATATATATATATATATATATATATATATATATATAATTATTATTAAATTACATACATCATGTTGAAGAAATTTTATTCCTTATTATAAATGTTAGAATTAGCTATTGTCTAGACAACATTTGATAAGAAAAATTATTAATTTATAGCAAATTTCTAATATTTTCTTTATATATGATCAGTTTGATTGGATTTGTAGCACAAGTTACGATTGCACAAGTTATGATTTATGATTAACTCTAAGATTTCAAGAAAATTCCATATCAAATATGTAACACCACTTTCAATTATACAAATTTCTTCAGACAAATATTAAAAATATATATCATTTCCTTCTTTCTTTTTCTCGGTGATATGAATAAAAAACATCTGTTCAAAACAATTTGTCAATAGATACCTTTATTAAATAAAATTTTACAAATACGAAGTAAAACGATAAATTTACTTCAAAATTTTGACTGAATTTTCAGTAATAAACTTGTGCACCCAAGCAGCATCCGGAAACAAATTCATGATTCTCATAAATAAATAATATTATCACACCATTTATTAGCAAAATTTATTTAAATTTTATTCAGAATATTTGTAATACTTGAAACATTAGAAATTTCTACAGATTTACACACATTTATATAAATATTAGTTGCCCGACCGACTTTATACTGTCCCTTATTGGACTTTCGTATTCTGATAGAAGAAGAAAAAACATGTTTCGTAGTCATCACTTTATTTATTGAATTATGCATTAATACTAAACTACAATTATTTATAAATATAAGTTTTCTATTTCGTACATTGAAAGACTTAGGTAATAATGTGATTATGTTTTTCATTGTAATGCTTTATGATACACGATTTTTGTTTGATTACTTGTCGCGTAAACAAATAAGCTATCAGTTTTCCAACGAGGAAGTAGACAACATACAACCGTCCATGAGAGAAGCATGGGTTTCAAGATTAATGCCGTAAAAACTCAACAATTGACCCTGGGATTTATTGGTGGTCATAGCTTAAGAAAGCTGCACTGGAAACCTTAGTCATTTAAATTCAAATAGTACATCAGTTCGGCACCATTGGTATGCGAGGTATCAACACATCTTCTCCTTTATATTTTCCCTTGAGAATCGTTGCTTCAATCACATTGTTCAGTAATGTTTTTACTGCTAGCCGTGTACCATTACAAAGACGCGATGAGTTGATATTTCGCGACACTCTGACCACCAATCCTACTTTTAAACGAAGATTATGAGGCGGCAGTCCTGGGAAATCCAGTGAGTTTGAAAATTCTGGTGGAGGATTGACAACATCATCTTGGTCCATTGCACAATCAAATGATTTATATGTTCTAAATTCACCGACAATGTCATTTTGAAGGACACACAAACCCTTCTTTTGTTTTCTTTCTGCAAACCTTTTTTCCCCTTTTTTACTTCTACAAACCCTTTTTTTACTTTTGCATTCTTTTTTTCTTCCCTGCCCAAACTTTTCTTTGGATAGGCATAGATTAAATATCCATGCAGTCTAATCAACTTAAAGGCATATTAAAGATAATCTTAACACACCTTTCTTCTAATTTGATTGACGTCAAATGTTTAGCAGCTAGAGGGACAGTGTTTTAAATTTTTAAGCAAATGTGTGAATTTTGTACGCCAGTTGGGGTAACGAAAATTGATAAAGAAATTCTTAAATTCCTTTGATGTGTTCAATTTTTATTCAAAAGCACTTCAGAATGAATACGAAAAAAAAAACTGATTAATTAACAACGTTTAGTTTAAAATGCATCAAACACTAAGAAAATAAAAAGGATCGTACATAAATCCTTTCAAGAAAGCCTATAAAATCAATCCCTTCACGAATGAAATAAAAACAGTAAGAGCTCGTCATGCCGAATTCATGTATAAAAAGAATCTTTATCTCTAAGAACATCAATCAATAGAAACATGAAAAAATGAAATGACATCAAATAAAAATTAACAAATTGATATTCACATCCGTTTGGAAAAATAAGTTTTGAATCAATATAAGCTGCATAAAATCAAGTTTTTTTCCTTTTTTAAACTTCCGGTTTTATAAGATTATATGAATGAAAACCAACCAATTTCCCGTATTTCTTTCTTAACAAACCCAAATTTATTACTTCCTGCCATCTTACTCATATGGTGGTGGGGAGGAAATGAAGAAGTTTGGCGGAAAAGTAAGAAAAGTGTCATTTTAACTATTTTCTTAGTTTTTCTTTTTTTCTCTCCATAAGAACCTTCCTTGTGTCCTAACGAAAATATTTTTTTAAAAAATTGGTCGAACCGTCCTCCAGTTTTACTCTTGGCAACGCATTTGGTGAATCATTTTTATTTATAAAGATTAGATTTTCAAGCATATTTTGTTAAATATGATTCACATGAGGAAAAATATAAAAATTTTAAATTCATAAATTACTTAGCACTTATTGACTCAATTTACATAACGCATCATAATTTATTTCATTATTAAAACATTGATGTAATAAAAAAAATGTTTTTTTAACCTTTAGATAACACAAACTGAATTGATATTTTACTAAAATTGTGGATGAAAAGGCTAAAATTGCACGTTTTTATAGAATAGTAAGATTCAAATTTTCATAAATCAGTCAATTTTAATCATTGGTTTAGTTCGTTGAAGTACAACTTTTCCTGTTTAAAATATTAGTGCCTCAAGAATATTTTACAAAAATGACACACAGACCTGAGTATCAAGAATTTTAAATTCTTAATTCATCATAGTATTTATTGACCCGAAATTACATAAAATGTAGATATTTATTTCATTTAGACCATTTTATTTGTACTAAACAATATATGTGCCTATTACTAAAGATTTACAAAATGATCGTTGTGCCCGGATTGGAATGAATAATCAGCATGAATTAAACAATTTTGCCTTCATGACGTTGATTTATAAATAATAGAAAACTTTAATAGAAAACTGTAATAGAAAACTTTATCTCGCGTTTACTTTTTAAGAAAATATCATATTTATTTATTTCATTTCAAAGAATCGCGCACTGAAAATTGCATTTTTCTGGATTTAAGTTGCAGCAAAAATTTTAAAAGAATGTAAGCAGAATCATTTGAATCAATCTGTCGAAAACATATTAAGCCTAACATAAAAACTGAAGCCTTATTCATTTGGCAATTAATTATTACTACGAGTTAAAACTACTTTAAAAAACGATGTATTTAAAACTATAAGCATACACACAACTAATCTTTTACAGCGTGTATCTAAAGTAAAACAACATAGCAAACCAATTAATCAAAATCCGTATCCGTTTAAATAAGATGTCAACACAATGATCAGAATGCAAAGGCTTTATACTTCATCACCAGTAAAGACATCGAAAATGCAATTATTTTCTACATGAGTTGCACAATTAGAAAATATTAATTGAGGGAAGGAAGTTATTTTGGCGGGAAAAAGTTTTTAATTAATAATTAAAATTCTACATTTTGTATTGGACTGAACTGTAAATCTAAACCATTCTCGAATCCACTTGAACACACACAAAAAATTTCATCAAAATCGGACCAGTCGTTTAGGAGGAGTTAAGTTACATTTACACGCACAGAAGAATTTTTATATATAAAGATATATTCATAACTGAATCATCTTCTATATATTTAAAGAACATTTATTTAGGTTCACTTTTCCTTTTTTATTATATTTGATGAACTTAGGAAACAACTATAGTAATCATAGAATTTTTCATTTTTTTTAAGTACAAATAAAATATTTGTTGTAATTGGGGAAATATGATTAGCGATCAAAAGTCTTATAGAACTTCATAAACATGATAATGTTGGCTTTATAGAGAAATATTATTATAATGTTTAGCATAATAGAGTAAAATAAAAATTACTAAAACTAATGGGGGTAAAGTATTTGTTACTATTTTATGAAATATATGTTACTATTTTATATCAATGTTTTAGAAACTATTCATATAAGAGTCTTCAAAAATATCTTCATTATCTCAAGTTTTAAAGAATTTTTTTTTTGAAGTTTACAGTGATTATATTCTGTTAAATTTTTTTAGCCGCATGTTAGAATAAAAATAATTACACAAACATTATTGTAATACCAAAATATAAGTATGTTAATATTTTTTAAAACTTCTTTCATTTGAACATTTAAAAATGTTAACAAAATGAAAGAATTAGAAATGAAAAAAAGAAAAAAACCTAAGATATTTGGAATTAAAGTCACTTGAATTTTTACTCTAAAAGTAAGGACACCATTAAAAATGTATTCAAAGTAATTTAAAGTAAAATGAAAGTTGCGCAAAATAAAATTGATGTTTTTTTAATAAAAGGGGCAAAGTTTCATATAAAAAATTAGACATTGAAATTAACCAACTTGTTGCAATATGGGAGACTTTTATGACAATTGGAAATTCATTTTTTTACAATTTTCATGCAAAGATATATCACATTTTGGCCTTTTGTTTAACATATAAGCTAGAAAAAATATTGTCTGCTTTCACTGGGAAGACCAAATTCAACTAACCAGAGAGGAACTTCATGGTCAGGAATATTTTCAAATCCAAACAAATTCTTAATTCATAAAGTGAAATGAGATCTCACGTAGAATTGTTTTAAATTTCCTTCAGAAGTTCATGGACAGTAAAAACCATATTCTATCGTATACAACACAATTATCAATATATTATGCAAATAATCTTGCCTTTGGAGACTTCAGGAATAAGAACTCACACAGCAATTTTCAAAGAAACTGGGAGAAATTTTGCTTATATTTTCAGAATGATCCCAGAATTTGTTTTACCTACAATTGTATTTTCAGTTTTGAAACAAAAAAATTCCAAGCAATGAATGTGAGATATATTTTATATTTTGAAGCCTTGTCATTTGGCATTCCATATAAAGCTTAGATAATGTGTGAAATATGAATTGTTTCATACATTGTCCATCAGTTTTAGGCATACATTCAATGTCCAGGCATTGAATAAAATGATGAATCTCATGATTTTCCAGTAATGCAGATAAGTTATTATACATATACTTTTTTGAGGTCCATTTTCCCTTTATGACCAGATTTTATGAATCTACGAAACATATTTCCTAATTAAAGTAATGATTAAGCCCTCACTTCTTTTAAAAGTACTATTTATTGATAACTGAAGATGTATAGTTAATGAGCAAAAGTCGTATGGTACTTCATAGGCGCGATAACGTTTTTGATGGAATAACGGATTGTGTAGGCATTTTTTAATAATGCTTAGGATAATAGAGAAAAAGAAGTTAAACAAATGGGAGTAAATTTATGTTATTATCTTATAAAATATGACATAAATAAAAACTATTCAGAAAAGAGTATTCAAGAATGCCTACTCAGTCCCAGGTTTTTAAGACTTTTTATAAGCTTACAATATATATGGGTGCAATCGTAGTTCAGCCCCCTACTTGACGCAATTTGCCAAAAGTAAATGGGTACGATCCTAAGTCGTTTCTTACGGAGGAGTCCTCTGACCAATGCAAAAGCTAAAAAGGGTTGTCGGACTAGAGATAACGGGAGCTACCGTCTTAGGCGTGTTATTGCCAACTGAGGTACTCTTACTAAGCTTTTTTTAGCCTCGTGTCAAAATAAAAATAATTATTATTTGCCATATCAAAGCATAAGAACGATACTTAATACTATTTAAAAATCTCTTTCATTTGAAAATGTTGACAGAAAGAAATAAATTGTAAATGAAGAGGAAAAAACATTGCAATAATTTGAGAACACGCGAAATAAAAGAAACAAAATCACTTAAAAAATAAACAGAAGAAAAGAAATGACTGTAACTCAATTAAAATCTCAGAACTTAAATAAAATATAGAGATTAACAATGGATTGTTAACTCAAATATTTATTAGACTTTATGATCGGTTGCACCTAACCCTAATAATATCACCGTGCAGCTCAAATTTTCAGGTATTTAAGCTCGAACGATCGTTGACATCATTCTTTTATCCCTTATTTAGAATAAATATTATACTATTTACAAATATACAGTAATAAAGAGCTTACACTTATTAAGTTTCTTGGAATGATAGCACGTGTTTCTGGTAGAATTCCAAAATACATTACACGCCAGTTGATTCATCAGAATTTCCTAAAATATATTGGCATAGTGACATCTAGAAAAGGCGATTTTCCTGACCTCAGGATGTCTATAGGGCGATTACATTGAAACGACCATTTTCACTAAGTCGTCATAGAAGCTCGCCTCAATGAAAAATTAACTTATGAGGCGATCGCAATAAACCTGATCAGAATCCGACGTCTCGCTAACGCAACGCCGACGTTCACGGAATATGGGCGAGCGGTAGCCGGCGGATGTGAGCATTGGCCAGTGAGTTGTTGACGACTCTTGAGGACAGGAATACGGTTTATGAGCTACATTGTAAACATTTTAGTTACACATTTATACTTCTTGCTTGAAACACATTTTAATCATAAAATCTACAGAAATAAAATGAATTGAAGTTGTTATTTCATAAAATATAGAGAAAAAATAAAAATATTGCAATTTATTCTAAAAGATTTTCTCTAAATATATAAATAATTTGTTTCCTTGTGTAATTGGGTCCAATGAACATTGTCCCCTATTTCAACATTAAAAAAATCTCCTCTAGCTAGAAGGTAACTATAGATTCCTGTTTATCCCATTAAATGATTTTCAAATTTCTTTCAATCCATAATCAAAAATTGGTGGAAAATGCCTTCAGGGAGCACTTTCACATGCAAGACAGATAATTGTAGCAATCATGGATAATGTTTGAACAACTTTGGAACAATTTAGTTGCAAAATATATAATAACGAAATATAAATATCATAAAAATATTATACAAATCTAAACTTATTACTAAGTGTATATTTTAGAAAACATCTTTAATAAGTGTCAAAAGTTCATATTAAATGTCGAAATTAATTATTGACCCAAAATATTCAACATTTTGAGTGTCTGTGAGTCCGATTATCATACTTTTGCATTATGTCTGTGCGTCCGTCAGTAAGTCTGTCGGCGACAAACGTAACTGAAATCATTCCTCTGGGCTATAGCTGAAAAATAGATTCCTTTTCATTAAAGATTCTATTTTCCTATTCCTTTCAAATTTTAAATAAAAATACGTGAGAATATTTTCCCGAAACATTATCGGGAAAATATTCTCCCGTATTACTCCATTTTTCTGACCGTAGAAAATTGCGAACCTTGACTAGGTTCAAGAATGCATTGAATGGCAGTCACTAATGCCACGCAGAATAATTATAATCCACAGATCTGATGGTAGTGCAGATCTTTGGTACGAGATCTACCATTTTTTAAAGAATCTAATTCGAGAAATTGTGTTTAGGACACCTTTTTACCGACAGACTCACACCAAAATTTTGACAGAAAACTACATTTGCAGTCACAAGAGGACATAACGAATTTCATTGATTTGAGTCACTGCCTTTATGAATTATCGCATTTATGTGCAAGAGACAAATACGAGCCGACAGATAATCAACGGCAAAAAGATTTGGTTTAAAATTTGATAGAAATCTCTACTTAAAATCCTAAATCTGTGTGCAAAATTTTATTCACCTAGGTCGTTGCGTTTTATAATTGTTTTATTCTATTTACGCACAAACGTCTGAACAGACACACTTCATCTGAACAGAGTTTGCTCAACATTTGATAGAAATCTACAAATTTGGTGAACCGTAAATCGAATTTCGTTTGATTGCGTCGTTTATGAGTTCTCCTTGTTACGATACCCAGCAAAAAATCGTTTTTCGAGCTGAGTGAAGTCCGAAGCAGAAAATGCAATCCAATTCTCAAGTTTGAGTTTTTACCAAATAATTTTTTATTTTTGTTCACAATAAAGTAAAAATGGAAATTACATACTGAAATAACCACAGCTATTGTTTTTAATGCTAACGCGTAATTAGTATTGATTGAAAAATTAATGTTATTAAAGAACAAATATTATAAAAATCCAGACGTGTTAAAATGTTTACGCAATTGAAAAATGTGTTTGAATTTTAAAAGTTTTTGCAATTGAAAAATGTGTTTGAAAAATTGTTTTGAATTTTTTAGGAAGGGCTTAAAGAAGCTATTAGTGGAGAAACTATCATTTGCAAATATTATTATTTCAATTAATTTCAAAAAAAAAATAATGTTTATGCTAATGAAATGAATCGTGTCAGAGCATCATTTCTTGAGCGGCCGAGCACCACATGTGCGTGCAAGTGAAATTATTTTTTCATTCATTTTAATTGTTTCATTGAATGAGTTACTTTAGTACTGCAAACAATTGAAAAAAAACTGTCTCGCATTTAATGTGTAAAAAAATATCGCATTTTCTATTTATTTCATTTCATATAATCACGAGTTCAAAATCCCATTTTTCTATGTATTATTTGCTGTATTCATTAATTTATTTTTTTAAATCAGAGCTTTTGTAAATAAGATGGCTTCACTTAATAAAAGTTGATTTTTTGGAAAGCTCGTGTAAATAATAAAATTTCAATTTTTCGCCTACGGCTTTTTGTTGAAGCCACAAAACCTCATTTATGTCCTGATATATAAAAAATAAAAAATATAATGTCCTGACATGATCATTTGCTTTTCTTAATTAATATTTGAATTAAGATGTTATTGGCACGAATGCAAATATTTTAATTACAAATATCCCTAACAGAAAAAAATGTATCATCAGATTATTAAAAAAATCAATGACATTATTGTATTTATCATTTAATGTATGCGAATGGCAAACTTCAGGTTTAACTGCAAGTTATTGGAGAACGTAATCAATAAATTAGCATATCTGGTACAATCGTTTTTGGCACTCAATTGCCATCAACCAGTTAATAATGCCTATGTTAAAGGGTTAATGAATGCCTTTTATTATTGCAATATCTTTAATATAATATACATTCAGTAAAGTGACATGCATCCAATCAAAACACACAAAAAATACCCAAAATCTCTGTAAAATCGAAATTATTTTTTAAAATATACATAATATTTAAAAAATAACATAACTATTTTTAAGCAAATAGTTTTTTAATATAATATTGACATCAAAACATTATCATCTTTATTTTTATTATGTGAGAACATAATGATGTTTAGATTGAAGATTTTGTGGCCTCAAAATGAGTGGGCAACAAATGGGTGATTTACCGCTTTTGAAGTATTTATTTTTCGCTTTTAGGGTTAATAGAAAATAATGAAGAAAAATGTTACTTTTGGTAATATATCGGCCCAAATCATTTAAAAATAGAAATTTGATTTCTAACAAACTTTTAAATTAGTCTATGGCAACATTGTTTCCTTTTTTAATTTAGTGAAAGTGGCAACACACCAATAATATTCTATGAAATATTGAACGAGTATTTTCGTGATTTTTTTTGGAAACAACATTTCTGACTGTACTTTAAACTATTAATCAAGCTTAAATGAGACATCCTAAACTTTTTTCCAATGAAGCCCTTCATAAAAAAGGAAGGGAACAAAATATTAATCATAGGTGAAAACTAAAAAAAGAAGTCGATTAGAATAACAAAAACATAGAGCTATGAAATAACAAATAATTCAATCAACAAAAACAAATATTGGAAATTTTAAATTAGAAGCAGGTTGAACTATTCATGAACATAAAATAGATTTATAACGGGAAAGAAGAAAGTGTGAACATATGCAGAGTGTTGCAAATTCTCAATCGCAACACTCAATTTCAAACGCAGAATGTGTCCATTTGGATTCTGAATCACATCCGTCAACATTCAAAACAAAACGTCTCCTTTTCAATTCTTAGATTCAAATATTGTTTTTTGGCTCTAAGCAACTCATTTTATAATGAGTTGCTTAGAGTTTTATAATGCGTTGCTTTCTATCCTTCTACAGAGAAGATATGAAACAGGGCTGAATTAACCCTTTATCAGAATATTTCAGATGATCCAATTCATCGATCATCTTTTGTAACCAATTATGGTTTACGCTATAAAAAATAATATTCTCACATGATTACTTGAAATTTGTGTTGGAAATTTTTGATAGCAGGTTTCAATTTTTATTATTATTTAATTTCTCTTCACCTTTTTTCCCCTTTTCGTCATATTTGTTTCTTTAAACTGATGTAAATTCAAATTTTTTTCGCACAATCCTAAGATTGGAAAATAAATTATTTTCCTTTTTTCCACCTTCTACGCTGCTGGTTTCATTATAAAAATATTTTCAGGCATATACGATTTATGATTTTCCTGGTCACGAAGCTCCCTTTTTTTTAAAAAAAGTTATTATCTAAGTGTCCATTTACTGCTGAATAAAAAATTGAATTCTAATCACACTTAGTTCTCAAATATTTAGAAAAAATATGAACAACTTCTGATGTATATAGGGAATAAAAGAACTATTTGCTCAACTCTTAAAAGCAGCTTTTTATATTCTCATATTGTGAGTATGTAGAGTGAAAGTAGTATGATCATGGAGGAATTCAACCTCAAGAATTTCACAAATTGTCACTTTCTAAACCTCACCCAAACCAAAATATTCATTTTGGAATCAGGCTTGCTCATATGTCTGTAGACATGATAGCTTCCAAATACTTTGAGGTAGAGGGATGAAATTTAGAAAACAGATCTTATATCAAATTTGCAGATTACTTAATTGGTGTTATGCAAACTTTTAATCTTCATATTTTGTGCATTCAAATAATTTCAAACTAAGGAAATAAAAGTAAAATAAAATGTGTACTTGTATTTGTACTTTGTAGCAATATAAGTTGTTCGTTAAAACATTTAAAATTAGAGCCTGGTCATTTTTAGATCCAAACTTCTTAGATATCGAAGTTTTCGTGAAACTTTAAATACGAATGTTAATTCGTATTAGTGAATCATTAATTCAGCAAGTTTTATTTACTTTTTTTTAATTTTGAATATCAGAGATAATTACTAAATGAAAACTTTACCCCACAACATTTTTACCTACCTCCATCCAGATGACCCCCTTCAGAACTCATCCGAAGTTTCTACCCTTCTAGCAGCATATCCCAAAACAATCAAATTACTCTAGTTTTTTTGTTTGTTTTTTTTGATAATAATATGTATATAATTTCTAAATCTCGGGCAGAAAGCTTCTTTTTAAACTGTAAGTTGAACTTGGAAAAAAGTTTGTTTCTAAGAAGCGTAAAAAATTAAAATGCAGTCAAATTATATTTTTGCAATAAAATGTAAAAGACCCACCCTAAATATTGTACTGCTTTTTCTTTACAAGAGTCTCAAAATTCTTTTTAAACTCGGTTATCCTATGTATCAAAGCTAGTATCTTCAATTGTAACAAAAAGTTTTAAAGCAACCAAGTGGCTTTAGAACAAGAAAGAGTAGCAGTATAGAGAGGTTTCATTTTATAAGTATGTGTGAAACGTATATGTGGAGCAAAAGGTGGTTTTCAGATTTAGGAATAATAATCAGTAAAAAATGAAGAATTTTCAGGAACTTTTTTCTTGAGAACCAATGCAATAGATAATTCTACTGTAAGAATCTACCTAAAAATAAAATATACTATAAGAAATACTTTTAATATTAGAATATAGATGAAATAATAGAAATCCCTTCTCTTATTAAACATCATTCTATTAAAGCTTCTGTTTTGCAGAAGTTTTTGGGAAATTCATTAAAGGCTTTTTTGATGATATTATGTGTTGTTTTAATGTAAGAAGTTTTGCAATTACAATTTTTTAACTTCTGCCAAACAGTTAAATATTCCAATTTTTGAAAATTTTAGAATTTTAATTGCAATTGTAATTACTGTGTTTATTGAATTCCAAGTTAAATTCACCCACCAAAAAATTGGAACAGAAGTTGAAGGAGAAGAGAGGATTTTGATGGCAAAATCAGGCTTCAATTCCATAGAAACTCGGAGACAGGATAAAAAATATCTAGAATTCGGAACTCCGTACCCACGGCTAATTTTGTGAGGCTCAGCTTGTGTTTATTTTGTGAAAAAGTCCATAATTCTAAAGATTTTTTTAAAACATAAAAATGTCTTTCGAAAAAAAAAAGATATTTTGAAGAATAAAGTCTGTTTTAACTGTCTAAAGGTTGGACACGTTTCTAGAAAATGTTAATATAGTTCTGAATGCATGCTTTGTCAGCTAAAGTATTGGACAGTTATGTGCCCTGGAAAGATGAATAATGCCAAACCTAACGTCTAAGAATATTCCTCCACTTATGGAAGTATAGTGTTATCAAATCAAAGCGAACCAGAAATTCTTACACACACTTTTAGAATTAATTGAGACAGGTATTTAGTATTAATTGAGTAGAGGGGTATAAACAGTTTTCAATGATGTATGTCAAAGATGATATATTTTGAAATCTACAATTACTCAAATAAAAATAACCACCGAAAGAAGAAACCACAAAATTTAACAAATATAATAAATACTTGGTACTAAAGCTCAATGCTTATAGCAGTGGTGCTCCGAGTTGACTGATTCCGACCCATCTAACAAAAACTTAAAAATATGCGACTAACCTATTGGCTGCTTTAGAGAAAAAAGGGCATAAATACATGTAATGCTTAGGTGCGAGTTGTGAAACTACTTGAATTGTACTGTAGTTCCAAAAACAGTCACTATGGAAAAAGTGTTACCAATATCTGTTCAAGTAAGGAAAACAACCTTACATTTATAATTTTTGTTTTTAATTCTTATATAAGCTACAAACCGTTTATTTCATTTAGAAGGATGTATCCTTTTTCTATCTTTTGTCATTACAGTGTCATTACATCAATTTCAATTATTTTTAATCGCGGTGAGTTTGATACGTCAAATTTATTTCGGTATTTCCTTTTAATGTTGATCATTGCTAAAAATCCGGCCTCACATAGGTATGAGGTAGTGAAGAGACGGATGATTTTTATAGCTTCATCAAACAGGCAAGGATAGTTCCCAGGTACCGAGAGCCACAATTTCGTCAATTTCTTGAGATTGAAAGTATTTTTCAGTGATGTATCTTCTGATAAATCAACGAACTCTTTACTTGCTTTCGTCAATATATTAATTAGAAATTTGTCTTGAAATGGGTTACAAATCCAATTCGAAATTTCTAGCTTTTTCATCACTTCCCCGAAATAGGTGTCAAAGCTATTCCTTAACAATGATAAATGAGTGGAAATTGCAGAGAGTACGTTCATATTTACCTGCACTTGGTTTTCTCTAAAAAAGGCATCAAGTGTTTCAAAAGAATCTTATTTACCTTTCTTAATACAACTCTCCCACAAAATAAACTTTTTCATGAAACCTCGAATTTTATCGTGAACTGCAAAAATGTCGGATCCATTTGAGCCTTGCAGATACAAGTGCCAAATATATTAACTTGAGAACGAATTCTTCGTCCAGTAGATGTTCAATATATTCTCTTTTTCCTTCTAAGTAAATTGTTACTTCATTCCATAGTTCCACTAATCGGTTACTGAAGGAGTCCACCCCTCCGGCTGACAACAGCAGCACAATCCCCGCCCGCGCTTGCCATCTCACACACAGTCGTCACCAAATAGATATTATACACTGGTCTGCAAAACATAAGCAACAGGTGTTTTTTTTTGCTTTAACTCCACTAGAAATCATCTGAGAAACATGAAATTCAGAAATGAAAGGCAGCAATTTGTACGGCTGGATAATTTATGAGATTGGAAATAATGACGTGTTAAAAGATGAAATAACTGTTAGGAGACCAAAAAAGATTAATCCCGAAATCATTAGATATAGAATGGAAGAAAACTTGAATATAGCGGAGTCTATACAACAATTAAGAGAACAGAATGACTTTTTAGCAGAGGCTGAAATTAAACATGAATATATAATGAAAACAACTAAAGGAAATAACTGGATAATTTCTATGGATCCGACTTCCTTTAATAATGTCATTAAGAAGAAAAAAATAAATTTAGGATGGTATAGGCTCAACCATGGAATACCTTAGAGTAAGGCAATGTTTTCACTGCAATAAATACAGACATTTGGCGGTAAAATGCCCAGAAAAGGATAAGTTCATAATTAAATGTTCAAGATGTGGAGGAGAAGATCATAAGGCAGAAACCTGCCAAAATGATATTGGCTGCAATAATTGTAATTGGCATAATAAAAAATATAAAAAGAAGTTTGAAATCAACCATGACGTCAGAAGCAGACAATGTGAAACCTATATAAAGGAAATCGAATTTTTAAAAAAGAAAATTAACTATGGCCGTTCAGAATAAAACCTTTAATTCTATGAGTTTTTCTTCTTTTATTGGCGCTCAAATCAACTTAAATCATACAAAGTCTGCTGCTGCCGTTCTTAGTAATGTTATAACATCAAGAGATATACAACTTACCTGTATAACTGAACCTTATTTATTTAATGGTCACCTGGTTGATATTCCAAATGGAAACATCGGAATTTATTTGCCTGGCAAAGCAAGAAATGCTTTTTTACTGAATAGTAAGATGAATTATATACCTATACTTATTGAAAAGGATATAATTGTGATTAATGTCGCTATTAACTCGTCGGACTTGTTAATTATTTATATGTATTTCTCCCCTTCTGAAGATCCCACTCAAAATTTACAATTGCTTGGAAAATACGTTCTTAAATATTTCAGTCAAGACATCTTAATAAATCGAGACTTTAATGCTAAAAATCCTGCTTGGGGTCAAGACAAACAGGATAAAAGAGGCAAAAATCTTTTCGAACTCATTTCTCGACTGGACCTCGAAATTGTTAATGACATGAACTCGCCTCCTACTTTTGACTCTGTTAGAGGTAAGAGTTGGATTGAACTTACTCTTACCAAAAATATTACTAGGAACAAAATCAAAGGCTGGCAAGTTGAATCGGAATTTACACTGAGTGATCATAAATTAATTACATTTAGAATTGACCATAGTGGGAATTAAAGGTCTGCACGTGGTAAATGGTCGTTAAACAGTTTAAAATTATTTGATTTCCGAAAGGATTTAAGAATCCTTTTGGACTCCTAAAACTAATGGAGAAAATTTTCATAAAGTTCTGAAGGACTTTGACGAAGGTTTACAAATGATTTGTCTATTAAACTCAAAAAGTAAAACGACAGAAAAAAAACGCAATTTGGTGGACACCTAAACTTTCCATTATGAGAAGTAAAACTAGAGCCTTAAGGAGACAGTATAAAAAGACTTCTGACTCACAAGAAAGAATTCAATGGAATATGAAATATAAGGAAAATTTAGCTAAATACAAATTGATGATACCCCAAGCCAAAAAGGAATGTTTTAGAAACTTCTTAAGTGATATCACTAAAAAAATATTATGGTAACGTTAAGAATATCATTAAAGACAAAGGCATGATAATCAAAATTGGACAGATTATCAAAGAAAATGGAGAACTTACAAAAACTTACTATGAAAGTCGGGATTATATTTTGATGAAGCATTTCCCTTTTATAGTAGATACTCAGGAGGAGGCAAATATTAACCTTGAAGATTTGAATATGGTAGAATTCACGCCAAATGAAATAGAAAACACATTATTAAGTAGGGGGAAAAAGAGTGCCTCAGGATATGATGGTTGGAGTGTGGAAATAATACAGGAATTGTTTTATACCAATAAAACATTATTGACAAAAATATATAACACATGTCTGAAACTTGGTTTTTTTCCGGAAATATGGAAGACTGCAGAAATTGTTTTAATACCTAAGGAAGGTAAAGATGCCAAAGAATATAAATCCTATAGGCCTATATGCCTCCTGCCAGTTATGGGGAAGGTATTAGATAAACTGGTTACTAAAAGACTTTCTTATTACTTGGAAAGTAATGCTCTTTTGCACGAAAATCAATATGGCTTCCGCAAGAATAGAAGTACAATTGACGCACTTAAAGTTATCATGAATTACATAGACGTATCTAGAAACGAAAAACAAATTACTTGTATTGTTTCATTGGATATTACTAATGCATTTAACACTATAAAGTGGTCTGATCTAATAATTTTATTCAAAAAATACCAAGTCCCACTGGCTTTAAACAATTTATTGAATGGCTTTCTTTTTGAAAGAGCTATTTTAATGACGAATGGATCTAAATGGAAATACAACCTGGGCGTTCCACAAGGTTCTAGTTTGGGACCCTTACTTTGGCTTCTTGTCATAAACGAATTACTTATTGAATTTAACGATGATGCAAATATTTTAGTGCCAGCTTATGCGAATGATATCATTATTCTCATGAAGGCTTCTGCCTTATACTCATTCACTAATAAAAGTAAACTAATCATGGATAAACTGGAAAAGTGGGCGAACAACTTTAATCTACAAATTAATTAAAATAAGTTTGTTTATACTATTATCAAATATAAAAAAAGATGTAACGCATTTTCCTGGTATAAAGCTGTACAATCAAAGATTATCATACTCCAAATATATCAAATATCTTGGAGTTACTTTTGACCCAGCTCTTACATTTTTGCCACACCTTGGTATTGTTCAAAATAAAGTAATAAAAATTCAAGAGAAGTTGAGAAGAATAACTAGAGCTTCCTGGGGCCTAAAACCTAAAATAATGAAACCAATTTATCTGGAAGTCATTGAAAAGATTATTTCTTATGGATGTGAAATATGGTACAGAAATTTAGTCAAAGTAAATAATAAACTTATCTCTATTCAACGTCAATCCATATTAGCTCTTACCAAATGTTATTCAACAGTATCTAATGAGGCTTTACAAGTTTTGAGTGGATGCCCACCGTTAGATCTAAAAATACAACATATGATTGCAGTCTCAGTAAACATAAAGCAACATAAAATCTGTGAAAATGTAGACGGTAAAATTAATATCGAATTTACAAAAAACACAGCCCCGTGGGAGTATGAAAAAATCAATTGGAGATTCTTTAACGGGGCGAAATTTAGTAACAAAATATATACTGATGGTTCTAAATTAAATAACCGAGTGGGATGCTCCTTTGTCTTTTTTCAGGATGGAGTTGAAAGAAATAACAAAATGTATAGATTAAATGATTTAACAACTGTTTATATAGCAGAACTTCTAGCTATACTATTGGCAGTTAAATTCATAATAAACGAAAAATTGATAAATGCGGACATCATCTCAGATTCAAGATAGCCCTACAAACACTGCAAGCTCCAAACGAAGATAAAAATTTCATACAGGAAATAAAAAAGTTCATAGTTAAATCTAAACTCAATATGTTCCTTTAATAACCGTTAAAATGTTTATACCTTTTTTTTAAACAGCATTTTCTTGTTAATGTTGTTTGCATTTTTATGTTCCTCTAATAACTGTTGATATGTTTGATAATTACTATACTTAGAGACAAGGTGACATTTTTTGAGAATCTAAATTCATGTCTCTTTCCGATCTGGTTCTTTGAATTGTTTTATGAAAATTAAGCTGATTAACCTGCACTTCCGTGCTCGGTGTGGGTTGCCTTGCGGCAGCTCATCATTATATCCGAATGGCTTCGGCCGGGACGGAGCATACCTATGCCATATAAGGTAAAAACGCGTGCTTCTAAAAAGTACTTTAAATGTTATACGTTACTATATACCACTAAAAATTCTCAGCCATACGTTGGATACTTACTATGAGCAGGGGAAAGTTTCTTCGAAAAAACCCAAGAGGTCCATTTCCATCGGAAGACATTTCTTGCAAAACTCTTCCCATAGCAAAATCACTGCAATCTGTCAGCAACGCTAATTCTGCATCAGCTGAAGGTTGGTATAAGAGCGTTGCTTGACCCATCGCATCCTTGATATCTTCAAATCCTTTTTGAGTCTCAATATTCCATTGAACCTGTCTTTTTTTACATATTTTTTGCACCAACTAAAAGTAGATCCAATGGGAACAAAATGGTTGCAATGTGCGGTATAAACCTATGGTAATAATTAACCATACTCAGAAACCGGCGTAAATCGTTAATAGTAACAGGTTTAGGGTTCTCAAGGATTGTCTTGACTTTATCACGATGCCCTTTACTATTAATTGTGTGTCCTAGAAAATCTATCCTCCTCTTTACAAACCAGCATCAAGATTCATTTATTACAATATCATAATTTATAAATCGGCGGAAAATTTCATACAAATGTTGCTTACTCTTGACTTTATTTTCAATGGCCTCTAAAATATCATCAAGATAAAGGGAACAACTATCAATTCCTTTTAAAACCTCATTGATAATGAAAAATTGGCGCAGCAGAACAGAGACAAATATTGAGAAACGGATATACTAAAGGTCTGAATGGTGTACTAACAGCAGTTTTTGGGATACATAGATGGTGTTCGGGAATCTATTGATTCGCATGTACTAAATCAATTCTTGAAAACATTTGTTTTACTATTAGCATACACATATAATCTTGAATATGGGTAATAGGATATTTGTCAAGTATAGTAATACGATTCAATGCCCTATAACCACCCGTTGGTAGCCATTCGAATATACCTTTGTGAGCCATATGCAAGGGGCTTGTCCAAATACATTTCGATGGTCTACGAATTCCCCTTTCTAACATGTTCTCGAATTCCTGTTTACCAATTTTGAGTTGCACTGGGTTTAACCAACGTGCAGGTGGTCCAACAGTTGGGATGAAATGTACTGTATCAAGTATGTTTGTATTTTTAGGAAAGAAATTAATTGCGCAATTTCCAGATACTCCAAACAATCTACAATGGTTTTCACCAGAGGGATATCACTTAACGTGAATTTACCTTTCGGTGTCACATTAGTTAACGGATCGATCAAATCGAGGTTTTTCAAATCCACCAATAAGCCAAAGTGTTACCTGCACGAGCATCTCAAAAAATCAGCTTTTAATACATTTTTGCCATTGCGTTTAAAATATCTCTATTTTTTTTTAAAAAAAAAAGGTAATTGTTACCACAAAATAAAATAAAACCTAGCAAAATGTCATTTTGAGCATGGTATGAAATGAAGTAAATAGGAAATGGAACAGTTTTTTAATGCAAGATAAAGTTTTTTGGATCGTTTGCAATACTAAAGAGACTCATTCAATGAAACGATTAAAACGAATAAAAAATATCATTAGCACCAGCAAATGGCGCAAGGCCGTTCAAGAAATTATATTCTGACATGACATATTAAAATATGCATTGAAAATTTCATTTTAATCTCTATTATCTGTAGTAAACCCACCACTACCGATTCCGAGTTTAATTGTTGTCACTTCTGCTTCCTCCTACATTCCCCCCCCTTCAGGTTTCAGTTATTTCCCACCTGCTTCTTTTCTCCTTTTTCCTTAACCCTTTAGAGTTGAGTTATTTCCCCCTACTTCCTAACCCCTTTTTAATTCCCCCTACCAGCATTAATTTCGTCCTTAATTACAGCCTAATTAATTTAATTAAGTTTATTAATCTAAAGAACTATTTTTATGAGAAGACTTAACAAAATTTCAATGAATTGATGGTATCACATGTCAGAACTTTAGAGTATATTTGAAACAGGTTGTGTACATGTCTGAACATGATAATCCATTCATGGGAGCCAGCAATGTTGGTGTCACGTGTTAGAACTTCAGAGTATATGAGTTGAAATAGGTTGTGTGTATGTCTGAACATGGTAATACATGCATAAGAGTGAGTAATATGATGTCAAGGAGAGTTGAAGTGATTTAATGTTAACTGGAAATATTTGAGAAAAGGTTGGGTCGTTCGTCTTCAGCATAGTGTTCGTTTTCTGTGTTCTAATTGGTCGACAAGGGGGCACAACAGATTATACACAGTGTGACCATCTCGCAAGGATGATCGTCATAATTTTTTATATAAAGGTATTTTTGTTTCGCTATTTCACACCTTTCTGTATATCCTGGAGCTTCCTGCTTGGTTTTCAAAAACTTATCGATGCATGATTTAAATAGAGATGTCGATTGCTCCTTGAAGTGGAAGACTTCTTACATTTTCATTAGTTTAAAGCCAACAGTTAAGGCCTTTTGCACATCGATTGTGATCAAAGTTCCTTTCAAGGCACGACCTTTATCAACATTTTCACAAATTTTGTTTTGGGTTTCTACGCATTTTGAGCATAAAGGGAACGCCAATTTCCCATGGAATCTGTATGGTAAACTAATATGATAGAGCCCCCGAGGATCTAAAATGGAACATCAACAGTGCCAAAATACTGGAAAAAATCCCCCAAATTACTAGCTATTATTTCCGGATGCTCTATTGGATATGGAGAATAATATATTTAATAAATCAAAAATAATATATTTAATAAATCAAATAATGATTATAAAAATAGAAGGTCAAAATTCTATTAGATGTTTAAACATTTTCCGAAAATATTTCATAAAAGAATAAATAATAAATTATTGAAACACTTATAAGACGTGGGGTTTCTTTTATGCGAGTGGTTGAGTCAATGATTATAATGCCGCAAAAGGAAGACTATTATGATTCACAACGGTTCTATTGGCAGAGCAATGGACTGTAATTACTTCAGTCCCTGGTTCGATATCCGGCCAGCACATTTTATCCAAAGACTGGAATTTTAATCTTATTATTTCTCTAAAATCGAGACGATTCTAGAACCTTCTTTACTATTCGAGAGAGATGATTATCGAATGTTCTTCAAATGTATAAAAGCTGAGTTCTGCTCAGGTCTTCAATCTGTTCTCCAGCTAGTTGCTTGGTGCTAATAAAAGCAATTGTTTCTAACTATCCGTGTCTTTATTTGAGTCTTCGCGACAGATTTGGTGGAAACACCGGGTAACAATCTTTTCAAATGTAGATAATAGTGACAGCCTTCGCAGGAGCCCTCGTTTGAGAGGGATATCTTCAGAATTTGGACTTTATTCTCCACAGAGAAGAAAATGACAGATGAGACTAAGTCCGTTGTAGAGACACATACATACCAACAACAGGGGAACCTCTGAAGAATATCCTTTAAAATGGCTTACAGAATACGATTGAGTAGCTAAACTTAACAAATGGGACGACATGATGTGTCTCGCAAATGTGTATTTATTCCTCGACGGTATTGCAAAACAGTGGTACATCAATAACGAGGACAGCTTGACATCTTGGGAAATGTTTAAAACCAAACTAAATACACTTTTTGATGATCGAAAAAATATACCAAAAAGGCGGAGGAACAGCTGAAGTACAGAGCTCAGCGTTCTGGAGAAAGTACGCAGTCATATACACAGAGTGTGTTAGGTCTCCGCCGAGAAGTAAATTCAACGATATCTAATGATGAAAAAGTGTCCCACCTAATGAAAGGTATTACGGAAGACATTTATGGGACTCTACAGACTAAGTAAATAAGCACTACACCTGATTTCATTAAATGGCGTAACTATATCGAGGATATGAAACAGAAGAGGACTGGACGAAGAAATATTGAGAGGCTTCCAAACGTCGTAACTGTAGCAGCCATTGAAGACGAGTCCGATTCGGTGTCCCTCATTAGAATAGTTATACAAGAAGTCCAAAGAGTAATCAACCAAATGCATGAACCTATTGCTTATTCAGACTCGTACTCCCAAGCCCAATCGCTTGAAGAAATGTTACAAGACGAAGTTGAAAAGTTCATACCACCAATGTCAGCAAAACCTGGCGAAATTCAATGACGACCAACATATGACACTTTTAACAGGAGATCGAGAGTATCCACTCAAAGATTATTAATGCATCCCAGAAAAACTGATCTTTGGCGAACAACTGATACTAGGCCAGTTTGTTTCCACTGTGGACGTCCCGGACATGCAGTACGCTACTGCAGAGAGAGGAAAGCCATTTTCGACAATTATCGCAATCGCCGACAAAACTTGAATAAAATTGACGGTGAAGAAGAAACTCGCCGACCAAACGTCATTGGACGTTCTACACCTAGTCCGACTAGAGGCAGATCCCCAACAAGATCACCGTCAATTCACCGTCGCCGTACCGTCGATCAAGTCGATCCCAAGCCGTAGGAACGAGGAAAACTAAACGAGGCGACCTTCAAAGGAGGTGAGGCTGCATGTCATGAAAATCCTCTGTCGACCGCAAAGATGATTGGTAATCAAGACATAATAATAGGTAATAAGCCAATACGTTCTCTCCTGAATTCTGGAGCTTCATTTTCCGTATTCTCTGATAAATATCGTCGGTTATTGAAGAAGGTAAGTCAAAAACATTATGCTGAAAGTTTCCGGTGGAATTTATGTTCGGCCAATAGGAAAAGGTACTTTGTGTGTCTGTATCAATAGCCAGGATCTGCCATTTGAATTCATTGTTTTGCCACATTGTAGTCATGACATAATCCTTGGATGGGACTTTTTAGCAGCTTCCCAAGCCGCGATAGACTGCGGACAGAGTGAATTATTTCTGGAAGATGCTCTTCAAAATTCCGCCGCATTGGACGCATGGAAGCTGTATGCCACAAAGGACTACACACTTAAACCTCGTTCTTTAACCAAAATAGCAATATCAGGAAGCCCAGTCCGGGCATGCATAAATGTGGTCATCGATGGCAGTAAACAGTCACTCTTCGAGTGCCATATTGCAGTACCATCCATGATATCCTCATACCAAAATGGGCAAAGTCAAGTCTCATCTACGGAAAGACGCCTTGTTAGTCCTTGTAACGTTAGTCCTTTAAGGTTACGTTAGTCCTTGTAACGTTAGACGTTAGTCCGTGTTACAAATATTAATGATAAGTTTCAATTAAGGTAAGTAACATTGCAATCCGTTCGTTAATCAGATATCTAATCGTTTAGATTCAACTCGCGTTTTTCGCTTCAGCGGTTTTCGCTTCACCGGTGCTTTTCATCTGCTTACAGCTCTTTCGTTGAAATATTATGTCTCTATCACTTTGCGGCGTTTGCATTTCTCACTATGCACGCTCTCGTCTTGTTATTCATTAGAGCTCTCACGTAGAAAATTGTGTAGCAGACTGTATCACTTTGCAAAGTGATGCAGAGTACTACATTTATATATAACTAATATTTAAAATTATCGACATTTATTGTAATTTTACCCTAATCTATTTCCACCCATTTCCCAATGTCCATATTAAATGAAATAGTCATCTTCAAAAAAATTCAAACCCAAATAAAACGAAAAAAAAACCAATTCTTTTAAAATATTATACATGGTTATATTTTATTCCTCTTAAATATCAATATGTTTATAAAATTTGAAATTTTCTTTAAAAAAATACAATATCATAAATACATGAT
>JAOUZG010041477.1:9107721-9128349 GCA_026289955.1 Argiope argentata
GCTTCCGTCATTCCATCTCTTCTCTTACCCATTCCCATATTATTTTGCAAACCTGCGAGAGGTGTCAGACTTACGAGGAATAGATTTTATGCATGCTTACCTTTCATATTAATTCGACTGGTCTGTACGATACCCATTCAATATACGCTTGCATGAAGTCTGACACACCGACAGCCATACTATTGCCTTAAGGAATATCGTAGCCCAACTGTTAACATTTAAATAAGAATTATTTACTTAATACTTGCTTTAAGGGGAAGACAAGTATATGATATTCTTATTTTCATCATTCCGTTTAGACTTGTTTTAAACGAATAAAAATAAATAAAAAAAGGCTTCGAATATTCTTGTTGGTATAACTGATTAGGATACCATGTTTGTTTAACAATTTTCAAAGAAAACCGCCACATGATTTAGCTGAGTAGTTTGCAGATATTTAAAACTATTACAGTACTAACTAATTTAAATCCAAAATAGTTGGAATATCTATGTTCATTATTTTAGTTCCTGATGAATGAATTTTTTTTTTAGAATTCAGAGAAGAAGCCATTAAGTCTCTTTATGAAGACATAAGACACTGATTCCATTCCTGAGACAAACTCAAGAGAATGGAAAAGTGCTGCTGAAATACAAATATAAGCAGAAAATGGAAGAATAAGTCAAGCAGGGCTTTCATTGACCATTTTCACGCTTAGCAATATAAATTACAGAGGCCTTTTAATGACGATGATATTTAGTACTCAGGGAAACATTAAATAATTCACTCAAGCCAAATGCATCAGAACGTATCTGATTAGAAAAGGACTTTTTAAATCTATTTATACATGTTCAAGCAAATTCAACTACGAAAATTGAAACAAACCAAGTATACATGATGCGAAAAAGAAATTTAAGTTTGTTAACCTTGAAATTATATATATATTTTTTCAGGTTGATACTCTATGCATAAATGTCTGTTTTAGGTCGATCTCATTTAGGAAGATTACTTATTGTGATAATTCCCTCGATATGAGTTTGTTGAAATTTCAATTGGTTTCTCCGTGATCATAGCTCAAAGTCAAATTTCTGTTCAAAATTTATACATAGAAGCAGGTATGCAGCATCTAATATTTGCAAATGTTTATGGAACAAATCAAGATTAGTATTTTGATGCGTAATATGCATAATTCCCGATTATAATCTGATTACTTTGTCATTACATCACAGTCTAATTACACGAATAATATTAATTACGAATCCGACAGTTTCCAATACAATACGACATTTGCGTAACATGGAAGCTTTCCTAGTTAACTCTGCAAGTACGAAGCAACTAATGAAAGGAAAAGCGAGTATGCAAGTGAATAAGCAAATTTTTGTCATAGCATGTAAGGTTAGAAAACAGGTTCCATGAGCCTCTCGCTATGCTCATTAATAAACTGCTACGGTGCAAAAATTCAAGAAATAAATTCTGTGATAACCATAACGGAATCACCAAAAAAAATTTTTTTATTCATCAGCGTTACGTTCTTTCAACATCGTTTATGTCTTGAACTAGAAATGGTTTTTATTCTTTAGGTTTAGAAGCTATAGACATAATTATTCCGACGTTTCTTACATTATAAAATACCATGTGACTTTTCAGAGCGATGAACTTTTTCTTGGCAATAGAAGTTAATTATATTTTAAGGCTTAAATGACAATGATTATTTGCATAAATAAGATTAAGTTTCGATTTGAATTTAAGCTCATTTCTTGGAGTTTCTCTCAAAGAGCTTATTAGCATACGCACTTACCGGAATCTGCCACACACTACCTCGCAACTGTCCCTAACTTCACTTTATCTCTTTTTGGATGGAGGGCCAGAACAGTTATGTGGAGATAAGGAGCATTACCTCCCCCCCCCCTCATTCGAGTAATATCACACTACACATGGGGGAAGCAAAATTTTGCTTATAAAGACCGTATACATTAGCTAAATATCTAAAATAGAATATTTGCTCTCATTAGCCTTTATTTTTTTGAGCATTTTAACAAATAATTTCAATCGAATAGATAAAAGAAATGAAATGAGATGCGATGAAGATTTGATGAACAATGTTATATTCGATGAAGAATTGAATAGATGATAATCTCCAAGAATATTTACCCACTATTATGGCAATGCCTTGTTATAGTAATGGGCGCATATTAAATATTGTTAGGCACAGAAATTAAATGCAGTCAATATAATAATCAGCCGCAATAGGAACATATTATTGTATGGATATGAAATAAGCTCTGGCCAGTATTTAATCACATCCGAGTCTTGATCGGCCGCATGCCATGGACTATTCAGCAAAAGGCATCGTGAAATATGGATGTTATATTCTTATAGAGACAATGCCTATCGTTAGTCGGCTGAGATGCAGATTTCTGTAAAAATGTTAAAGGACTATGATCAGTTGTAATATGTTACGTCAGCGTCAACCACATAAGTTTCAATTTTTAAAAATTGATATCGCTACACCATGTAATTCACGTTTGACAATTGACTAATTCTGCCGCTTTTTGTTCAATTTTCGATAAACAAAACGGATAAGATAAAAGATACTGTTATCATCTTTTGGGAAGCCGATTGACCCTAACCCCAGGGGAGCTGGCACCATTCAGGATAATATAAGGTTTTTTTAGGTCTAGAGTCTAGAGATTTAAGGTTCATATAAGTAACATTTTAATTCTTGTAGTGGGTGCTCTTCCATGTCGTCAAAGGAATAAATTCTGAACAAAAATTTCCAGGTTAAATCTGTTAGAGGTTTGACTATCTCAGTAAACTTCAGTTCTTTGATGTAATTATCATAGAAATTAAAGAGAACTTACTAACTTTTTAAAGCTGTTTTGGTTATAGACGTTTCGCTGCTTTCAATAGTATATATCTTTTCAAGATTCTATTGATGCCTTTCTGTCATATAATGTTACCTATATACTTTGTCACTGGTTTTGAGAAGGTACATATCTTAACATTAACGATGAATTTCAATTCCATTAGTTTAGAAAATATCTCTGTTCTCTCTAACCTACGCCATCAATGCATTCGGTCTTCGAGAGCCTAATTTTAGTATTTTCAAATAATTTTACACTGTCACGAATATATAGATCCAGTTATTTGTTATGTCAATCACATCACTGAAAAAGGACAGTTACAGGGTTTTTAAATGATGGCGACTGGATGAGAAGTCATTAATTTACGTTCTTAGTGACAAAAACAAAGGTTCTGTTTAATGCAACAGATATATTCTTTCTGTTTAAAAAATACAGATTTCGAAACTCTTTTAGACAATTCTGCATAGCTTCAAACTCACCCATACTGTTACAAAAAATAATTCTCACACAAAAGCGACACGGATATTCAAACTTTATTGTCTGTGGAAACACGTATTAAATATACACCACACAAGCTACACAATTCACAGCCAATTGACTCTGCTTAATCCGTTAATTTCATATAACAACGAAATTATTGATTCGCATCTCACAGAGAAAAGACGATGTTTCAAGCTAGACCAAACAACTTAGCCTGTCCTCCGAACTCAACTAACTCTTATTCTTAAGACACACATCTTAAATAGCGTCCCAATAAAGCGGGCGGGGCAAACTCAGAAACGGCGCGTTCTTTCTAGTCCAGTCTAGAACTTTCTCGAATATTTTCTAAGATCAAATCTTTATTTCTTAGCTTCCATTACACATTGTAGAGTGTAGTTAAACCCGTTAGAAACCTCAGCACGTAGCCAACACACCTACATCACCAAATTAGTCAAATATAGCGATCCTCTCTTGAAAATTCCCTTAGAACGGTCTTTTCTCTCAGACATGCGATTACGTTACAATTAATTTTATGCAATTAAACTATTTACAAATGCTTACAATGTGCGCATCTAATCTACAAAAAATTCATAACAATATGATAGCGTTAACTCAAGGAACTGGTTATTATTTTGAAGTTGCTAATTGAGAGTGGTTTGCACAGAATTTGAAAACTGTCCTCTCATTAGCTATTTGCCGTGCAATGAGTTTCTGCAAGTACTGTTCTTTGAGAACACTTTCGGTTGTATACTTTTTAACTATGCTCCATCGTTCCTTAATTTTTCATGGAAAAAGTATCGTTTTCTCTTATTCAACCTATTGAACTTTTTTCAAGAAATACCAACACGGCGATTTTCTTAGCAGTATAAATGGCAGTCTATGGATGGATGGATTTATCACTAATCTTAATTCACCTTAAAACGAACCATAGAAATTTAAAATCAGAACATTTGCATTACTTTTTTGGTAGTAGAAGCTGACAAGAAAAGTATTCTTTTCCAGATTTTACTTAATTAAATATTATTTTTGATGAACTAAATGTAACGTTTCTAAACTACACTTTTGAAACCTATGTTGCATTACATTTTTAAAAGGAATCTTTATATTCTTCGAAATTAGCTCTTCTATTATATCATATCGTGTCCAAGAACAATCTGAGTACTTTTAATTGAATAATTGATGACATTCACACTATTACGCAGGATAAATGTCTGTGCAATTGTTTCAGGGTGGAAACTAGTTTTATTTAAAGTATAATATTTTTTGATTGTTTAAAAATTTTTAATTCAAATAAAAATAGCAAATGTTTTTAAATTATTAAAACTAAATTCAAAACAATATTATTAAAAATTAATTTTAGAAACCGCCAAAATATATTTTTTCCATGAGTTTATTATAATAGTTCTCCAAATTTTGTTCACATACCCTGAAATATCAGATTACCTCTAAAACAATATTTAGAGACTATTTTTTATCATAGAGGTAAGACCGTACAGTATGCCAAACAGAATTTTTCGTGCATTAATTTTGTTAAGCATTTGCCGTAAAAATCTCAGTCAAAAATGGGAAACATGGCAAATCAGCAGCAATTTATTTCTGTGCCTCTTCCTTGTGACAACATTTCTTGTCACAGAGAAGAAATGTAATTGAATATTTAAAAAAAAATTGTTTTACACCCTACTCTGAACAAAACATATCCGTTCATTTTTTTACTTAATTTAACACTAAATTTTTTATCGTTCTTCGAGTGTCGAATTCTAATTTTTATTCTCATTGCTGTAAACATCAACAAGATTACTTTATAGTAATAATTGAATTATGAAGAACTGTGGTTCAAATTTACTCATATTGCTTTTGAGGAAAATACAACACTTTATAAAATGTTAAGTTGTTTACCTTTTAAACGTAAATTTTTGTTGATATTAGGGATTATCAGATAAATAATTATTATATTAGATATAAGTATAAGGAAACGTATTAATTCATAGTTCCAAAAACTATTAGGTTTTAATGCTAATCGTACAATCGAAAACGATATAACTCATAAAAAGTGTCTCTTATATCATTTAACTGTAAAAAAATGAAATTCTTGCGATTGTTATTATTCTTCAGTTTGTTTGGCAATAATGAATGATAGTACTCTCATGGGTCATGCATATGGGGTTGCTGACAAATTACTACATGATTCACCTCGAATCCAATTAATCCATCCAAATCCTAATCTTGCATCAAATTTATATATAACCTTACTAATCTTAAATCCAATTAATCTCATCCATCCAAATCCTAATAATCGTGCAAGAATCGTGCGTCACAAGCAAGCTAAGCATTATATGGAAAAGATTGCTAGGCCTAGATTTCCACACACTTAAACTATGCTAAAAGAGTTTCAATCACTTTCTAAATATTATTCTGCTTTAGTTACAAACAATGATTTTCTGTTTCAAGAAACAAAACGAAAGAATATTATTTATAATTGAATATTGAACAGAATCCTTTCTTATGGCTGAATGTTTTTTATTCATTTCTTTTGATAGATGGCTCATTTTCCTGCCAGAAAAGTTACAATGTAGCAGACAGTCTTGCATTGTCCAAAGCATTCGATGAGATTTATTTTATGCTTTACTATCTTTAATTCTAAAGGAACCAAAAAATGTGTTTAATAATTTTTAAGTAAAAGTTTTCTAATTGGCAAAGTTACTATCCGAATGTTATCATAAATACAGATGGTATAATTTAATAAAACTAAAAATTTAATCTTTTATTTAGAAATAAAAGATTAAATACAGTTAAACTTTTGGCAATATAGCATAAATATATATTTTAAAACATTTTTTTTATAATTTATAAATATTAAGAATTTGTAAATTTGCAATTTTTTAATCAACTATATTATTTTTATATATTAATTATATTTAACAAAAGCCCATCTTCTGCGCAAATGTTTATTAATTATACATTATTTCTTTATTTTTTGTTTTTGCAATAAAAAATTTACTTTTTCATTTTTTAGGTATATCTTATATTGATGAAGAAAGGATAAATGTACTGAAATTTCTTGCTGAAGGACAGTTTGGGAAAGTTTCACTCGTAACAGTTAATAATCTAACTGAAGAAGAACCAGTTTCATTAGTAGCTATGAAGAGTTTAAAAGAGAGCAATCCTAGCAGCAATAAAGAGTTTAAAAGGGAAGTTGAACTTCTTGCTGATTTGCGGCATAGCAATATTGTCGAATGTTTTGGGATTTCTCGCAAAGACGAACGATTCGTAATGATATTAGAATATATGGAATTTGGAGATTTGAATACATTTCTTAAGTAAGAAAAATATATGATAATCTTTACTTATAATAAAGCTCAATGTGTGTGTGTCTGTTGGCGATGTACAGGCTAGACTGCTCGACTTACAGCTACCGAATTTGATACATGTATACCTTGGGTGTCGGGAATGTGCACCTCGGAGCCTTTTTTTTGAATTTTTAATTAAAATTTGAATTAATTAAAAAATAAGCCAAATTTTAACGTTTTTTTGCAATAACTTCCGAAAATATTATAGCTCAAAACTGATTTCTGCATCAAGTTAAAGATAAAATAAATTAACTTTTCAATGATACTAATGTTTTGACCTACGAATTAAAATTCTATTTTTAATTATTTTTTTAACATTAATTTAATCGCATTTTTTAACAATTTATTTCAAATAAAATAATAATAAAATTTTATCTTCATGAAGATCTAAAAAAAATCAGCTTTTGATAAAATATTGCCATCATATTTTCAGAAGTTCTGATTTAAAAAAATAAGTTAATTACGACCAAAAATAAAACAGAAAAATACAATTTTCATCACGTGATTATATGAAATGAAATACATAGGAAATCTGATATTTTTTAAACTATAAATGCAAGAGAAAATTTTTCTTGATCGTTTGCAATATCAAAATTATTAATTCAATTAAAGAACTAAAATAAATAAAAATACAAAATAAAAATATATTACAAAAGTGCAACAGTTAAAACTGAAAAAGAATTTTTAGAAAAGCACCAAACGATAATCTTCTGAGAGCGAGATTAATTATTTAAAAGCAAGAAATCTTAAACGAACTAGAACATGACGTCACTTTAAAGCTACGACAAACAAAAAGCAATTGATAATAAGTAGAAGTAAAATATTTTTGAATTCTATTTTTTAATTTTTTAAACAACAAGACATGTTTTGAATTAGTACTTTTACTTATGTGAAGAAGATATATTGTGCAAATCAAAGAATTCGCCTTCGTGATTGTAATTTATCTCTGAATTTTAACGAATTATGTGAAATAAAAACGTATCTTTTTTCAACGAGGCATACGTAATATTAAAGCTATACTGGTGAAAGCAGGTCAGCTATTTGAAAACGCATTTTATTTCAAACAAGCATACGTAATAATTAATAATGCAAAGTTTGTAAAAGCAGATAAAAATATTCTTTACCCGCATATTTCGGAGACATCAAAACTTTCTTACCAAAACAATATCAGGTTCTCACATGAGAAAAAATAAATCAACTATCATTCCAAATTAAACATATAAAAATGTCATTTTCAACACGTGTCTGCATAAAATGAAACAAATATAAAACATGATATTTTTGGAAAATAAATGCAATTAAAAGTTTTCTATGATATTTTATAATACATATATTGCTAATTCAATTAAACAATTTTATTTAAGGCAAATATGGCTTACCATCTACAAGTTGTTTTCTGTAAATAGAGCCCAAAATATAATATCTTAATTTTTTGGAAGAGACATGCATCTCTTAACAAATGGTTTAAGTGAAATATATCATTAGTAGATTGATGGGGGGGGGGGGAAATGCTGATGAATTACGACTTTATTTTTACATATAAAATCTGCTCTGAGAATTATTTTTAATAAAATATTCTAGAAAAGATAAGTCCTTAAAATAAAAAAGTGGCACTCCAATCAACTAAATCAATTATCAAAGCTGATCAATCTATGAAAATTTCAATATACTATTCGATAAAAACTGGCGATTTTAGATCACTTTATCAAGATATCAAAGAAGCCAATCAGGGTTACTCTAGAATAATTGGTCTATATTATGATAATGATGATTGTTCTAAACTTGCAATATTCAGAACTGAATAAATCAGCCAGATTTGAAGAAGATAGAAATGCTTATTTATTTATTTAGTAGTTGAAATAGTAAGAATATTTTACAAAATATGAATCTATAAGACCAAAGGAATTTAAACCATAATTTTTTGAAATATATTTATAAACCTTAAAAAATTTTATTATTGAGAACATTTATATACATCTAAAAATAAAATTAAAAACTGAATGTTTCATTTAATTTGGGAAATTTTTGCTGAATAATTTTTTGCAATATTTTAAATTATAAAAAATTATGATGTTTCGATTTCTGTAGTGAACATAAAACATTAATGCCTGACTACTCTGCTTTCAGATCTTAGTTTTATTTAAAGACATGCTTGGATTGAGTAAATAGGTCTCTATATCAATTGAAGTTTATCATTTCTAATTTTATTTAAAACTGAATTTTACGTGCACTAATGGAAAATCAGAGAGAGATGCGCAATGTTGGAAAATCAGAGAGAGATGCGGAGTTCAAAGATAAGACTGCTTAAGGCCTATATAATAGTATAAGTGAATTATATGACTACCGAAATTTGAAGCTTAAAACTATTTTGCTGAAAAACTTATTATGAGACCAATTTATATGTAAAAAAATTGATTGAACCCTTTAGTCGGTATTAATATAGGCGAACCGGCTGGTCGACAATGGCGGCTAGTAGATAAATAAAAAAGAATGAATCATTTAATCAAAAAATACCAGGTGCAGCATAAATTCGTGCAAACTTCAAATAATCACAATAAAAAGAAGTGATGCTCGAAAAACATTGCGGTCTGCGGGAATATGTTCAGAGAGTCTTTGGATTTTATTGCTTCCTTTAAAAAATGTACATGAAAATGACCAATAAAGAGCCATCACACGTCATACCGAGAAGGTTTAAGCAAATCAGGAAAACAGAGTGCAGTAACGTTTTAGTACATATTATTTTAAAGTAAAAGAAGCTCAACATAACCGCCACCACAAGGTATTAAGCAAGTGACACACCTAACAACGCCTATTAAAGCTGCGTGTAAGATTTTGACTTCGATGCCACCAATGTCGTGTTTGAATGACAACATTCAGTTCCATCAAAGGGACTGGAGTGGTCCAATATATACGAGATTTCAAGTATTCCCACTACAAAAAGTCCGCTGGTTGCAAGATCCGTTGATCGTGAGAACCACTCATACTTACATCCTCGGTTTATCAATCTGTCCTCAGGGAATATGTCTAGAAGAAACGTCTTAACGGAACTGCAATGGGGGGCACCATCCTGCAGGAAGGAAGGCATAATGTGGTCCCGCAAAAGGCTAAGATACCATTCTGCACTTGACAGAAGAGATTTTCCGCTCTGATACCGGACAGCGCTCTTCAAAAAAGAAAAAGCTAAGAATGTTGGACGCAAGTGAAACCGCTCCAAACAGCAACATGCGGAGAACGTAGTGGTTTGATTGTGTACGCAAGAGGGGTTGATATCGTCCAGATACAATTGTTTTTCTTATTGACGTCACCATGCAATAAAAAGTGGGCTTCATCTGTCAACATGATGTTCAGTAACCATAGTCGGTCACCTTCCAGTTGTGCGAGAGCCAATGTCGGAAAGGCTTCTCTTTTATCGCAATCTACTGGCAAGAACTGGTGAAGCGCCTCTATCTTGTATGGATAAAGTTTCAAGATTTAGAGCAGAATGTGTTGTATCGTTCTTTTCGGAATAACTGTTACTTTACCCGCTTTACGTGCACTGCAACTCCACGTTAAGTCACGGCTGCCACATTTCTCGCAACTTTTTGGACAACAAGGAACGTGGTCAGCGCCGACGGATGGTCTGCCACTTCTTGGACGATCCTCTGATCTTCCCGTTTCTTCCAAAAGATGAGCTTAATTCAATATCTCCTTCAACGAAATTGGGTTTATTTCAGCCTTAATTACTTTCCCCCTTCCGTAACTGTCAAAATGCTTCGGTCGCAGATTCACCGTTCTTATAGAACAGTTTAACACTGATGCTTCATCCGGTAGCGATAGCTTGCTGCTGGCATCGAAAGACAGATTCATTTCCAGCCTTGTGTTTTACAACTATGCTGATTTGCATAAACCCTGGCATTTTGGTATGTAAGCGCCATTTATCGGTCATTTTTAAATACATTTTTTAATGAAAACAACAAAATCCAAAGGCTCTCTGAACATATTCCCGCAAACATCGATGTTTTCCATGCATTACTTTTTTATTATGATTTTTTGAAGTTTACACAAATTTATGCAGCATTCAGTACATACTTTCTCGATTCCAGCATCGATATTCAATCAGAATTCTTTACTTCCTGTTGCTTTTACTGAATTTTCTATCAGAGCTATCATTCTTAATTTAAGGTAGTGCTTTTAATTTTTGTGATGAATGTTATGAAATGAATTATCTAGTTTTTAATAGGATAAAATTTGAATAAAAATGCCTTTTTTGAAAAGTATAAATAAGGCCTATATTATTTTAAAGTGATTTTTAAATAAACATTTTAAAGAAAAGTTCCCTTTATGAACCTTTTGATAATAACGTGGAAATGAAATTATTAACCTAATCAATTATTTACTGCTGAATCTTGATTATCAGTCTTAAAAAATGCAATGCATGTACCTCCCATCATATAAACAATCATTTGAAACCATTGAGAAAAAAATGTTATTACAGTAAATGTTGTTTTTTTTTTCAATTTAAAAGAATTCTATTATAAGTAAAAAATTACTGAATTTTTGTGAATGCATGTTATAGGTCTTATAAAATAATATCTTTTTTTTTATAAATTAATGTATTAATTTGCTTATTTTATTCATTTAAAGATTCCTAATTAAACCAAGGCATTCACCTAATTAATTCAAACCTCATCTGATACCTGGAAACAATGTTTTAGTTTATGAGAAATGTATGGAAATAATTTGAATACACCAAAAATAACGAAGAATTACTATGTATTTTTACAAAATATATTTTACTGCCTTACCCAATCAGTTCAAAATATCATTTTTATAGTTATTCAATAGAAGTAATTTTTTTTGGAAAATTTAGGCAATTATAACTATATATCAATTTAGAACAATTCATAATTAATAATTAAAATTTATAGAAAATTGGAAAAGGATTCTAACAAAAACAAAAAATACTGAAGATTAGACAAGCAGAAAGGCTTTATCTAAGCCTTAATAAAAATTAAAATTTGCTCAATTTAGTATTAGGAAGAATTTTTATTTTCAATCAATAGCCCACCTCCTATTAAATTTATCTTTCTTTGATGTTTGTATTTGCTTATAAAAAAAGCCTTAATTATTTGTAAATGAAAAAAGGCATTTTTTCTTGACTGTCAGAAATTACAAACAATCATCAACAATCGAGATTAATCTAGATTTAGTGAATTGGGACACTTTAATCCTATCGGATCAATTATTGTACCGAAATTAGGGTGGGACGAAAATGGCCTTAAAAATTCTTTTCTTAGATTTTAGCTTGTTAATAGTGTGAAAAAGTTGCCTTTTAAACTGAATTTATTTTGTTATATAAGGTTGAAATATTACATTACCTTGAAACGCCACAAAGAGCTTGAAGTTTGAAAAAAACTACAAAGATTAATAAATTTTAAAATGGGCCTTTAAAAATGTTTCTTGGATTTTAATTTGGTAATAATCAAGAAAAGGTGCCATTCACGTTCAAAAAGAATAAAACCTTTAACAAATTTAATTTAAAATTCGATATTATTTAATTTTTTTAATGAATAAATATTAAAAAGATTCCGAGATCTTAAAATCATGCTCCAATCAAGGAGATATTCGAAATGACTGAACTGTTGTTCTATTTACTTGAAAAACTAGTTACAATATCTTGCCTTCAAAATTCAAATCTAAGATCTTTGTTAAAAGTTTTTTTTAAGCTAACTTTTTTATTATGATGATTTCAAATAAGGAACTTAATAAGATTTCACAAAAATAAGATCTCAACATATTTTTGACGTGCAATGAAATAAGAAATATAAGTAAAATGAAAAGGGAATTCTTTTTGTGCACAATTGATTTTACTTGTATTACTATAAGAAAATGTGATTAAGGAGGGAATAAATTCTGTTGTTAGAAACGTTTGAAATTCAAATGTGTTCAATTTTAAAATCACTTCTAACATTTAAGCACTATCTTAATTCCCATACCATGCAAACAGCAATGTATAAAGTTTTAACTTAAGTGAACGTTTTCATAAAAATATTTGAAATTTTCAAATATTTTTATTATTAAAATTATTAAAATAATCAACTAAATACTTTCAAGAGGAAACGAAAGTATCGACTGAATTTTACAACTAAATGCTTTAACTTACCACTAGCCCTTTTGTTTGTATCAATTTTATAGGAAGGGAAAAAAAATTGCATATACTAAATCTCGTTCAGTAATTTAAACAAAATAAAAACTAGGATCTTACATCGATCTATTTAACTAATTAATTCAATTTTTCCAGAATGTAAAAATTTACATTTTTTTTAAATAAAATTTCTTTATTACTGAATTCCTTTATTTGACAAGCTTTAAAATATCTCGATACCTGTTCATTTTAAGTGAAATTTCATTTTATTAGTGGAATGGGATTTTTCTATATGGGTGCATTTTAAAACCCTTTCAGGCCTTTCTTCTGTGTTATCCCAAAAATATCGAATGGAGTTTATATATCTTATTTGCATGATAAATTAGGATTTCTATATTTCTTCACTTTACTACTTATTGCATCCATGAATAGCACTTATGCGTGTAAGCACAACATTTATCTCCATTTCAGGGACCGAGATCCAGCAGTTCTTAGACACAAATCTGGTTCTGAAGATCAGATGTACCCAGTGCTAACGACAGCAGATCTTATCAACGTTTCCAGACAAATCGCTGCCGGGCTCAATTTTCTTGCAAATCGTCACATTATTCATAGAGACCTTGCCACTAGGAATTGCTTGGTTGGATTAGACTTGAAAATAAAAATAGCCGATTTTGGAATGGCCAGGCGTGCAGATACTACAAATTTTTATAAAGTATGTTTTTATTTCTTTATTATGAAATTCGATTTTAAGTTCAGAAAATACTTTTTTAGGAAACACAATAATCTGATATGTACTGAATTTCGGCATTCATTTTTAATGCAATTACTCTCGTAACCACTGAGTAGATTTATTGGTGTATATTTATTGCTCAAGAACATACATTCTGCTTAAATTTCATAGCAGAAAACTATTTATAATGGGAATATAATTTCTTGCCTTTTTCAACTTGCTTACTGAGCATTTAACATTAATAAATTCTAGTATATGTAAAATTACTATTTATTCTGAAGATTCCAACAAAAGCAAACAAAAAAGAAAATGAAATCTTCAATTGTAGATTTCAAGTAATCATGTGAGAACATTATTATTGGTTAAGCTATTATTTATCTTAATCAATTTACGTCATTAACCAGTTCAACCCGGTTTGAAACAATTACGAGACTTTTCTATCGGTCTTTCTCTTTCTCTCTCTCTAATTTTACCACTTTATAATGATGATTTTTTTAGCTTTCATTTTCTAACATTCTTCTAGTTGGCAAACAAAGTGCTGTAGATCGATCGATATTTTGAGATGGAATAACGGTATCTATGCCATAGTTCTTTGCAGAATTTTGAAAAGGCATCTACTTTCAAAGAATCATATGCATTAATTAGTCAATACTTGTAAAAGCAGGTGAAATTTTTAAAACCCTTCTACTGTGAAAGAAGCATACATTTTAAGAATCCAGAAATATTTTTTCTGCTACATTGGTAAAAGCAAGCAAAAACATATATTGGTAAAAGCAAGGTACAAATATTTTTTATCCGTGAATTCAAAACCCCTTAACCAAAACAATATCATGTTCTCACATTATAAAATGTGGACAAAGAAATGGTTATAATATAAATAAATAATCCACAAAGAAAAAATTTGAGGAAATTTTACATATAGTAAATAAACATTATGAAAACAATAATTAGGTTTTTTTTCCAGAAATCTAATATAAATAACTGATGCATTGAATTTGCTATTATATTTTTATTAGTTCCTTAGGAAAATTTCACTAATTAATGAGAAATTTAAAAATAATAAATCAAAAACTTCCCATAACTTATAAATAAAAACAACAGTAATATGTAAAGGTATGAAAAATTTTAAATAAGAAACTTTTTTTAAATACGATATAAACTAAATATAAATATATACTAAATATATTTGCTAAATGATGTCTTTATGAATAAAAAGTCCAGGCGTTTGAAATATCTTCATAATTACGAGATAATAAAGCGCATTTAAAAATAGAATCGTAAAATATATTTTAGCGAAAAAATATTCATTAAATTCTAGAATTCTTTAAAAATTAATAAATAGTTAATTGGTTATTATTTCAATAAAATCATAACGATATTAAACTAGTATAAAATAAATTTAATAGTCATAGTGTGGTAATTATATAATATGAAATTATATAATTTTCCTTTTACAGTCGATACATGTTTCTGTAATATATTAGTAACGTTTGTATCTATGTTTTAGACAAAGGCCTTTGAAATCTGGAAAAACACTTATTTTTATGAAAACACGTGAAAAATAATAGACATTGAATTCCAAATTCCAAATTCATATCAATGATCGAAGTTAAAAAAGAACATTTTGGGATTATATTTTCTTTGCATATTATCTAAAATTATAAAAATATTAAAGGATTCTTTTTAAAAATTCAAAAAGGGTATCATTTGATTAATGAGCATTGTTATATTCAATAGATTATTTCAAGTGCTGTAAATTTTTTCAATACGAAATGGAATTATTAAATATATTTCGATAACTCAACTTATTAACAACAATTCATGTAAAGGTCCGAAATTTTTTAAATAAAAACTTAATTTTGAAACAAATTTTTCTGAATAATATATAAATTAAAAATAAAAGCATACTAAATATATTTTCTAAATTAGAATAATCTTGGGCTGAGAGACTTAGGAGTGAAAATTTTATTGTTTGAACCTTATGATATTCGAATATTTTCTTGGATGTGCGATTGGAATAACATTGTATGAGAACTATGTCAATTTACGCAGAAGAAACAACATATAAAATAAAAAAAGAAATAATATATAAATTTTAAAGGGGAAAAATTAGTTTATTACCAATATTGAATCAATTATAATATTCCCTGAACCCATTTACTGCCAAAAGAAAAAGGAATGAATTTATTTTTATAAAAGCGCTAGAATCTGTAAGTTCGGGAGCGTATAACAATAATTTAGAGTAAAATTTCAAAAACTGGCTTTCCTTTCGAAAATTTGGATGTTGCATTCCTGCAACGTCAGCGGAATTAGAGTTACCGAGTTGAATTGAACTTTTGAGAACTTATTCGGAATTGATTTCTGGAAATAGGTCTAATTTTTCTATGCTTTTGAAAATCCCAAATTCTATTAAAAGAAACTAATTCATTATTGGATTTTATGGGTTGACATGTAGCAAACTTGTATGCACTTACATGTGAAAACTTTCACTACAATCACGATGCAAGGCAACTTTACAATCGTTGCATCGGTATATTATTTGACTGTGACATTGCTTGCAACGCAGTTTTCTATTATCCTCTGACTTTATAATAAAGTGGCTACACACTAAATGTTTATTATTAAAGTTGAATTTAATAGGTCGCCCAGTGGGTAAAATACATCTATTGAAATCTCCATTCTCAATAGGAGTCTTCAAAAGAAATAAAAAAACCCCTCTCATCTAAAATCCAAGAGTGACTTTTTATTTTCGGTAGTTCGGTAGATTTTGACAATTTCCATGCATTCATTAAGGCAACGTCAATGTAATTTTTAAATATTGGACATCACCACTTTTTCCAGGGGAATTCCTATTCTGTAGTTAGCTACTAAATTATCACATGAATCTACTCCTCCTGAAAACCGTTGGAACCTCTCTCTCTCGCTGTAAACTCTCTCTAAATGTCTCTGATTTACGAGAAGTGAAAATATATCAAAACAAAAAAGCATATCAAAAATACCTTCGTAAGTTATACCTTCTTTGCCATTTTTACTCTTTCAAATCAATCTTTTTTCTCATTTTTTGGTTGAGGTAAATTTTCTGGTTCCATTTTTACCGATTCCAATTGTGCTTTTTTGTTTATTCATTTTCTATTACTATCGGTTTTCTGGAGATTAGAATTTTTAGTGCATTTTGATTTGTCCTGCTATATTAATTTATAAATCATAATCATTTTCTTCTTCATAATCGCTATCTTCTGCAGTGTTTGGTGGAAGAACTAAAATATCGATGTCATCGTCTTCTGAATCAAGTTCATAAAATTTATTCACAGCTTCATCTTACGTAGTACATTTTCTTTTTGGCATTTCTATACACGTAGACTGAGAAAAAAAAACAATCCGTCGATCGGGAAGCGAAATGTATAATTGATCTATCCTAATGAGCTGAAGTACCTTTTTCTCGTTGACGTTGCGTCAGCACAACACGTGTTTTCCATCCCCTCTCCAGGTAACCGAAAACATCTGAAGAAGGAAATGTTGTGGTAGACTGTGACCTTGGCTAAAAATAAATAACATCTAACATTCATGTCGCTTTCAAACTATTTTCTCTTAAATAATCCGAGGTCAACAGTTTTGAATGAAAATTACCTCCAATTTGACGCTTATTTTTAAAAATAAAATTATTAATTTTATTAAATATTATTTCATAGAAACATTACTCGTTTTTTTCCCAATTGAAAAATTGCAATTTATATAAAATGCATTTATGTGTGCATGAAAAAATAACCCTTGAACATGATATATCTGCTTTTTATTTCCTTTAAGACAACTGCTCAAATCGTCATGCTACCAATTCGTTGGACGGCACCGGAAAGTATATTGAAGAGGGAATTCACCACGCAGTCAGATGTGTGGAGTTACGGAGTCGTCATGTGGGAAATATTCTCCTTTGGACAACTCCCATGGCAAACACTATCGAATCAGGAAGTAGGTTACTTTCATATTTTTGTCCCTCAATTTTACTAATCATAGAATTAATTGCTATATATTAAAACGAAGGTGATTTTCAATATTATTAGTGTTTTAATTCAGACTTACGTTCATTGTATAATTATTTTACAAACGAGTCTAATTTAAAAGAGAAGTAAAATAAACAATGCACCAAGAATAAGAATAATTAGCATACTAATATTTTAGTACTATGAAAAAATTGGAAATCGAATAAATCCTTGATCAGTATTCTATGTATGTTATAAATATGTACCATTCGGATGTTCAAACTCTAGAAATAAAAGGAACACACATTCACAATCATTATAAGATTAATCAGGGATTACTATAGAGGATTTGTATAAAATATGTTTAGAGATTTTTTTTAGTTGGGGGAGGAAGAGAACAGGTCTCTTAGTGTTTTCAACATTAAATATACACGTTTTTCAATTGTATTTTTTTTACAGAATATAAATATTAAATTGAAATTTACTTGTCAAAAAGGATCAAAATCAGTTGTTGAATTTATAATTGCACAAAAAAGAAGTTCATATTGTTAATCGCCCTATAATTTTTTTTTCTATTTCAAATATTGGATGAGATTTTTTTTATTTCTTTGAATAAATATTTACCATTATTATTTTTAATTAAGTAATATCTTATTTTCCATATTAACAAAAAATGAAGGCGCATTAAAATTTATGCGGTGCTTCTCAAAGTATTGGGCATTCGTTATTTCTTATAACAATTAAATTGATATAGCTTTAAAACACTTTTCTGTACATTGTTTCTAAATGGTAAAGAAACTGATTTTATAACGTAGAAAGATAGAAATTCCAAGGAATGCGCAACTTGGAAAAAAATAAAGGCATAAAATCAAACATTGTAATTTTCTTAGTGATACAAATTATTAATTTCCTATGATAAATCGTATTTAATCCTAAAATTTTGTTGGCTACTCCAATAAAGGTAAAATTTCCAATTATATTTAAATATTTAATTTTTTATCACTTAAATCGAAATCAATCTTGTCTTACATTACAAACTTTAAATAAATTATGAATTATTATATTTTCATCATAATTGATCTATATTAGTTAAGTTCCTAGATGGGTTGGTCCGTTACAGCTAGCAGTTAAGCAGGTTACATCTAAAAGACAGTGATGTCTGTCTACAGAAGTATATTTAGTAGGAGAAGAAACTACGGTTTTCGTTTTAGAAACACCAGTGAAGTGTTTGAAAAAGTGTATTGAAGCGCAGAAAAAAGGGAAAGGAAAAATATTAAAAAAAAAGTGTTCAGATTCATATCAGAGTTACCTTGTTAAGTGAGAAGCTCTCTTCAACAGAGACAGACAATCGGCCGGAACATAGGATTATCTAAATTTTGGGAGCAGCCATGTCGACCAATATTGTTTTCAGTTCATAGGATGCTTTAGATAGCTACTATTCGGATTTGGAATACGAGAAGAGAGGATTAAGATTGTTGTTCAGTAAAATTGATGATACTAAGACCGTCAGTTGGAGAACTTCTTAAATCAGAGTTTTGAAATATAAAATTAAGAAATATATATCAGGATTAGTTCAAAGATCAGAAATTAACTTTATTTTCAGTTAACTAGAAATAATGCAAAAATTTCTGTCTTTCCACAAAATAATTTCAAGAGAAACTATTCCAAAAGTATATTTAAAAATTATCGTAAAATTAAAACTGCTATTGTTTTAATCATATTAATTAAATATAAGTTAATATTTCCTCAACACATTTCTCTCAATCGCTAATAATTTTTAAAAATAGTTTACCAATTAGCTAGAAACTACACTGAGAATCTTTTGTCTTAATTCGTTCTTGTTTTAATACATATCTCCTTACCAGATTTTTATTTCCTTCAAAACAAAGATTAACAATGCTTTACAGAAAACTAGAGTGAATAGCTCAAATGGAACTGATAAAAGAAAGTACTTTACAAACGAATGAAACGAATGCTTGATAAAAACATTTGTTTCAGGAAATGTAATATTTCAACTATTGTTAGTTCTTCACAAAATATAGCGCTGATGACTTTGTAATACGGAAATTAACAGATACTTTTTTGCTGGATCATATCAGCACAACGGACTACTTTACCAACATTTTTCTTTATTTCCTCTTTTCTTTAAATACATATGATTCGAAAAGATAATTGCATATAATAAAATCTCACACAAAAATAATTTTAAAGTTAAAAATATCTTACATAAAAGAGTTTTAATCCCAGGTGACTGCGGGCGCGTGAACAAATTCTTTATATTAACAACTTTAAGTTTTGGGACGTGGCAATAAGGTCTGGTCTTCAGAACCGGACGATTTCAAATTTAATGCGAAGAATCAAAGTTCTTAACATTCTTCTTTTTACAGAATTTGCAGGCATATTTATTCGAAACATGTAATATCATATCAAGTATATCTTCTCTATCATTCAGAAGGATAGAACCTTAATTATCTTTATTAGCTCATCTGCAATAAAATCTGTGAATTGATCAACTCCACCCAAGGAATTCTAAATCGTATTTGAATTATAAACCTATATTTAATTTCAAAATAATCCCTCAATATTATTACAGAAACATTGAAAATAGAATACAGCTAAGGGCAGCCAGAATCATCAATGGCCTCAGACGACTCTGAGCAAATGAAATTGTGTTATACAAAGCAGATCTTCAAACATTGTCTCTCCAAAAAGAGATAAAAATTTAAACAATTGGCCAATTGTAAAAGCTTTGCGTTTCATAGCAGGACCCCAAATTATAGGTGGCAAAAACACATTCATCTTGGATTGGTGCTAAGAGAGGGTTTGGTGATTGGGGATTTTGAGCCATCTTTTTTCTTAAATGACATCAACTGCTTAATTTGTTAACATTCTCCGGCAGCAAAAGTTATTGGCAACTCATTGACCAATGCTCGCATACATCGGCTACTACTCGCCCGTATTTCACCAACGTCGGCGTTGCATTGGCGCAATGTCAGATTCTGACCAGATTTTTTGGCGCCGCCTCTGAAGGTCGCATTTGATGGTGATTCCAATGTAATCTCAATAATCAATCATACTCGCGCTGATATCTGGAAAATCGTTGTTCCTATATATATATACATATAT
>JAOUZG010041477.1:9128749-9208738 GCA_026289955.1 Argiope argentata
ATATATATAAGGAATTTCCCATGAGTCAACTAGTGTGTGTTGTATTTCGGAATTTAACCATCAACTCGTGTTATAGTTTCAAGAAACTTGGTCAGATAAAAGGAATGGAAGAAGGCGAAACAGGCCGTTCCACATATAACACAATACGGAACGCTTCTCTCTGCGCTACCTACTAGAGCAGAGCGAATTTCCTTTTCTTCATTGGACACGGCCCATTCCCGACATACCTTCCATCTAGGCACCTCTCCTTGCTGTAGTTATGAGGAGATAGGATTAGCAATTCATTACGCCACAGAATTCCTACTCACTCTCTCATGGCAAATGAGAAAACCAGAAAGAAGCCTCGAAAAAGATTGATACCAGAGAGTTGCATCGAATAACCTTTTACGCGGCAAGATCCACTCCATAGTGAACCATATGCATAAATACCAAGACCTCTTCAATACCTACAATAGCTGATACCAGAATTCCACTTGTCAAAATCAACCGAAATTATAACTTCAAAAGTGCAGATCTTATAATGGAAATCAAAACCCTAGGACCCAGACGGGCGCTACATATTTCTGACTCTATAATGATTGCTTATATGCCATACATATGCTCACAATTTAATTTGTCAATCCCCCTCCCCCTTATTGATAGTTTAATTTCCGTGTAAGTTCAACCAATAGTCACCATTTATTTAAGTATTCTTTTCTCCTCTATCCAGTTATAACTTCAGCAAAAAAATTGAACAAATTCGTGTTAGATTTGATATCGATGACATTCTTTCTGGAAATCCCTGAATGCTGTATTCATCTCTTCTTTTCCTTTTTTTTCTCTCTCCCATCTTGGTTTTTTTCTTATCCCATCAACTGGCTAGATAACTTAGCGTTATAGACACCAGGACCAGAGCATGGAGTTATGTATATCTGTAAATAGTATAGTCTTTTTTGTAAATAGTGAAAAAAAGAGATTATTTTGTGTTGCTAATCTCTCTATTGCATTTAAATGCTGAAACTCTTCGTAGGGCTATCGTCATTCCTTTCTTGTGTGCATATTTTTAAATAATTTTATTTTTTGTAAAATTTTTATATCGCGTGTTATTGAAGTTATTTTTTCACTTTATTTACAATTTCTTTCATTTTGTTATCATTTTCCAATGAAATATATTTTTAAAAAGTATTAAATAACGTTCTTATGTTTTGGTATGACAGTAAATTTGTTAAATTATTTTTTATTTTGATGTGACACTAAAAAAACAACAACCTTACTTAGTTGGTGATAATGTACCAAAATTGGAATCTTCCATTTTCTCTAATCTGGCAACCCCTTTTTATCTTTCGCAATGACCAGAGGATTTCGAAATAAACCAGAAAAGCTCGTGCCTGGAAAGTTTTGGGAAAGTGTGCCAATTAGAGAGTTAAATACGATCATATTGATATTTATTGTAAGCTTAGAAAAAAAAATCTTAATAACTTGGGATTATGTAGGCATTTTTGAATACTCCTATATGCATAGTTTTTAATCATGTCATATTTAATAAAATAATAACATAAATGTTACTCCCAATTACATTTTTAAATTAAATTTTCTTAAAAAAGTTTTAAAAACTGAATTTTCAAGTAATTTTTTTTCTCATATCTAAACTTAAAAATTCATTTAATATATATTATTATATGAGAGAAGTTACATATTACAACTAAACATTTATCCAGCTTTCTTTATTAATTGAAAAGAAATTTGTACTCATTTAAATAGCTATTCTTCTTAAAGTTATGTCTTTGCTGACAAAATATATAGCATATCTTTTCTTAAATTAAATGTTAAAAGATTATAAATTATAATAATTATTTATAACTTGTCATTTAAAATATTTTCTGCTTGAAACGTTGCACGAAACTGAAACAAAATTTCAAAAACATATCATTATTCCAATACAGCAAAAGAGTAAAACAGTAAATTCAAAAACACCTTCAAATGCAGAGTTTACGAGGATGTAGAACAACTTTCCAATAATCCACTCGTAGCTAAAAGAAGTAAGATGAAAACTAACTGAATATTATTAGAGCATTGCTAGTTCATTTAAAGCATTCAAGGATGTAGAACAATATAGCCTCGTTAGCCGGGTTATTCGTGAGTTGCGCCGAAAACAAACTCAGGTCTTTGAGAAATAAAAATCTATTTATTTCCAGCTATATTACATATATATTTCGCACAGGTACACCTTCTTGATTAATTATTTTGCAGGCATATACGTAGAATCAGGTCAGAGTTCCACTAAGGGAAGGTGCTGTGCTTTAGATAAGTAAGGAGTCTCTCTCAGAGGTGAAGAGATATGACGGAGTTCTTGAAACTCCCGCAAGATTCAGCCCGAAGTTCGGGATTATCCGCTCGTAGATTAACCTGCTGTGATTTCCGGAAACGTGAGGTGATGAACTGGCTGGAAGAGAACATCGGAAGACAAGATTTTTAATTAATTGGAGGTTTCCCAAAGCTCGGATGAGCTTTCGCACTTCAGACGGGACGATCGGGGTTTCGAATGTTCCAATAAACTTCAAGTGGGCTCAGCCTACAGGGTGCGGCTGTCTACGTTATGCTCCAAATTCTCTCCTGAAAAATTTACACAGAATTCCAAGCTGAATTCTAGCTCCAATCACTAGCTCTCGCTTAGTCAGCCGGCTTCCTTCTTCCTTTCCTTTTCTCCGTCTCCTATTTATTTGGGTCTCATAGGCCGGTCTTCGGTGACAAATGATCAATCAGGATAGGTTCCAACTTTCATCGTATCATCTAACCTAAGTTATCTTTCCAATCGCATGAGAGAGGAAAGCATCGATTACCAAAGAGATGGATGGTCTCCCTCTTGGCTGGAGTGATCTTTATAGAAGAAAGAAACCCCATCTGCCGCCGAACCCCTTTGTGTCGATTTGAAGGGCGGGCGTCACTTTTCTATTGACAGGGACACATCTGTTTCCTTCCCCCCGATATTTGTTCCAAACACATGCCTCTTTCATAGGAGACTGCACAAATCGCTCAGACACATCTGGACTCAGCTTGGCCGCTGTACTTCGCTTTAAGTACCAGATATCTGCATTCTTAGTATTTTACAAATTTTTCCACTATCGGTAACTTCCAGCTACGAAGGATTATTTCCCGTGGGAACTTAGTTCGTTATATTCTTATCCGTCGCTTATCTGAAGTCGTTACAACTACTTTCAAATATGGCTTGATTTCCAAGGGTACCACTAAGGTATCAGTCCGTCCCTCGTTTTTTTTTCTTTTGAAGTGGTGATCACACCTCATAGACAACCCAAAGAGAATTATATATGGGACGTTCTAATCCACTTAAAACAACAGCATTTGATCAACGATTTTGTGTCTCCTCCTTTCGCTTGAAAATATTAAATTTGTATTGGTGGTGAATTAAAGTCCCGCTTTGCCGAGACATTTCACATGAAATTTGAATACCGAAAAGACACACTAGGCAAATCTACGGGACTTTAACTCTAAAGCTGGAAAAAAAACTATGACCAAAGGCAATGAAAGAAGGCAGAAGAAATGAAATACAAAATAATCTGACATTAAAATTAGTCAGAAGCGAATGATTAGTTGTCGAGATAGGCACATAAATATTAAAAATGATGAAATAAGCTTTGAAAATCTGTACGCATTAAGATAAGTATTACAGATGGCTGTAGATATATAAAATATATTTCTTATCTGTCAAAACAAACGTTTTTTTAACGTTTTTTTAAACGTTTATTTTAAATATATGAACCAGTTTTTAAAAAATATGCGCAGGCTGAAAAAAGCAATTTAACAGTTGCAAAACCATAACATTATTATTTTTTTTTTCATTTTATAATCTGCACTATATCATGCTGATAATTTTGTAAATAACATTTTATAGCCAGAATAAGAGCAAAAGTGTTAAAAGTTAGTAGATATCAGGGATGCACAGCCTATGGCCCATGTAGCCTTTGAAGTTGGCCCGCAAATGTTGTTAATTAAGACTAATTTAAAATGAAAAGAAACTTTTTCAAATAAAAGGGTAAAATCTGATACGAATACGATTCTACACCACAATAAATAATTTACAGTTGCTTATTAAGTTTATTTACTTTTTATTAAGCGGCTTTTCAGTTTGTTCCCTACATGTCTACCTGTGAGTACGAGTTTTCGCATAAGAGAAGTGCGCGGACGTGAAAAATTTCCACACATGAAAATGCAGTATGAGGACCAAATTCAAATCTTGCGTAATACATTTGATGATCGGCTTTCAAATTTTGAAAACAAGTGCCAAAAAATGATGTATTTTCTTCTCTACTTTTTGTTGTAAATCTAGTGGATGAGAGTACGCAGTTAGCCTTAATTGATTTAAAGAATTCTGATTTTTTTCAAAAATCAGTTCAAAGAAAAACAGATATTAGAATTTTATAAAGACTTATCCTAAGAGTTTTCGCGCTTATCGAAAAATACAGCTGCATGTGCAACTTTTTATAGAAGCACTTGCATTTTTCAGCAAAATTTCTCACTAAGGAATTTAAACAAATCAAAAATAAGATATAGAATGACAGAAGATAGCATTTCTTCTGTTATACGAATTGCTACAACTAATCTTAAGTCCAACATAAAATCAATAATTTCAAATATTCAGTCCCAACCATCTCATTAACTTTTTCTAATTTTGACTATTAATTTTTTTCTCTCAAAATTTAAATTTTGTTCTCAGTAGGGTTATCAAAAAAGTTATCTTCTGTTATTCTATTTCAAGTTTGCCACTATTTTAGCAGCAATCTTTTTTTGGATTTAAAGTATTTAAATCATATCTGTAAGGTATCTATCATATTTATATTATTTTAGTCCACCACCCCAGGCGGATTTTTTTTACTTATTAAAAAGTTATAATTAAAACAAGGACAAATGCATTTACAGTTTATTTACACCCTTCACAATGGAAAATACAATTAAAAACAAAAGAAGTAGGGAGTAAAAGAAACAGGGAATAGAGTAAATAATATCAAATTTCTTTATGCCTGTAAAAAAGGGTATAAATGTCATCCTCACTAACACATTTTTTTCATGATATGCTGAAAGTGGTGCTTGTTTTGAATAACAGTTTCCAAAACATGTTTTTGGGACAAAATAGAAAATTGCGTTTTTCCTGATTCCTCAAGAAGGATGGTTTTGCAGTTCACGTGAGCTATTGCATTTAATGAACTAGATCGAACACTTTTTTCTGTCTTTTTGCAACCATTCTCTTCGCCATACAAAACAGAATACATTTCTGGTTTTATTCCCATGAATCCTGGAATGGGTGTACAGATTTCATTTTTTAATGTACATCTAGTTTTCCACAATTCCATGACCATACGAATTTACACAGTCTAATGCCAAAATGTAGTTATGATCAATTGAGCTATCATAGTTTTCAAAAATGTATGGATTATTTGCTTGCGTGAATCATTTTCCCATCAAGCAAGTCCCAACTCTCATATGACTTTCTAAAAATAAATAATCATTAACGTTAGAGAGCAATTGAAGTTCTATTTTACAATATGACCTACAGTGCAAACAATTGAAGATACACCTTACTTTTACTTGATAAATCCAACTTTCAATCGAAATAACACATTAACTGGAAGTGCAAACGTGTTTTTATTTTCTCAAGTAACAAAAGGGTTAATTTACAGTAATGAAAATCAACAAAAAAATATCTAAAATTAAAAATTTCACAAGTATTTGAAATAAACATGGGCAGATCTTTACCTCAAAAAAATTGAGGATGCATCAATGAAATTTGCGTTACATATCACATACAAAGACAGTGTCACTATTTGGTTGCATTTCCTTCGGCTTTTATAATGTCCTCCAAACGTTTTGGTACCTATTCGACAAATTTTTTGGTGGTATGTGGAGATATTTTATCCCATTCTTCTTGTAACACTTCCTTTAAATGGTCTTTGTTCCTAATGTTCCTAATGTTTTTGGACCACTATTTCAAGTGTGGCCCACAAATTTTCTATGACATTGATGCCAAGGGACTGTAGTGGTGTGTAAAATTGCTGTTTACAATGAAAAATACATCACATTTTGAAATTACGTGCCTTATGTTTGGGGTCATTGTCTTGCTGGAAAATAAAATTTCCATTTAAACCCAATTTTTTTCACTTTCTTTCAGATTGTTGTTGAGTATATCAATATAAAGCTTATGATCCATTATGCCATCTATAAAAACTAAATTTCCTAACCCATTTGAAGTCATACAACCCCAAACCATGACGGAGCCACCACCATGTTTAACTGTAGGAAGTATATTATTTGCATCTAAAGCAGTGTTCGGCTTTCTCCAAAGGTGCGACTGCCATCACTTCCAAAAATGTTGAATTTACTTTCGTCACTAAATATAACTTTCTTCCCAAAGTTATCTGTCTTCAATTGATGAGTTTTTGCAAACTCCAAACACTTTTTCTGATTTTGAAAGCTTATGAAAGGTTTCTTTCTAGCTACTCGACAGCTATATCCAGCATGTCTTATCACATTTCTCACAGTTTCAGCACTTACACTTCTGCCCATTATTCGAGAAGTTTCTGAAGCTAGTTTGATTGCCCTTAGTTTAGGATCAATCTTGATATCTTTCAAAATTTTCCTTTTGGCTACATCACTCAGAATACTTTTCCATCCTCTTCTACTTTTATTTTCAATTAATCCAGCGCTTTTAAATCTTCCAATGATTTTCTGGACACACAAGGGGCTTCTACCGAAAATTTCAGTTATTTCACGATAAGATTTTTCCTCCCTAAATAACCTTCATATAAATTTTCTTACATCAATACTGGTCTCTCTCCGAGGACCCATTTTCCATTTAAAATTGCGACTTTAAATTCACATAACGAACTTCAAAAGACAAAAGTAGCAGTCATAAAGATTTAAGATAAAATTGGGCAAACTTTGGCTTTTATAGTAGCAAGCAGAAAAAAAATATGTAGCGGTAGTTAAACAAACATTTTATTGGTGTATCCTTAATTTTTTGAGGTAATCCTATATTTATTTCAAATACTTGTGAAATTTTTAATTTTAGATATTTTTTTGTTGATTTTCGTTATTTTTACTGTAAATTAACTCTTTTGTTACTTGTGAAAATAAAAACACGTTTCACTTCTAGTTAATGTGTTATTTCGATTGAAAGTTTGATTTATCAAGTAAAAGTAAGGTGTATTGTTTGTCCCACTGTATATCAAAGGTCGATTCGCTAAGGGATACACAACGAATACGATCAAGTTCATAATTAGTTAAATTCAGCTAAAATTACTCAACACTTCTGCTAATAGGATAACATCAGTAAGCTGGTAGAGATTAAGATAATCCGAGAATGTACTTTAGTCAAAAGTATCGTAAGCTGTATTCGCATGCAAATAATCATCATCGCTGATATGTGATTGAGTAAGTACGTTGAAAAATTTGTCTCTCGAAGGAAAATGTTTTGCTAAAAATTTAGACAAGTCATCTAAGAAAGAATAGGGGAAAACACTTTTGCGTTTAAGCAAATAACAATTTCAAAGATCTGCGAAAAACGTATAAAAAATTTAAAAACGTGTTGCTTGATGTTCAAGTTACGAACTAATATATGTAGTGGTGCATCAAGGAAGTGATACGAATCATAAATTTTAAATGATCTACTGTAAAAATAATAATTTTTTTTTCATATTGAGAGGGATCACGTTTACTTTTTTTGCTATATTTTCTGGAATTAAACAAGCTTTTTATGTAATAAATTAAAAAATTGATGAGCTAAACCAAGAACGTGGTTAGAATCATGAGAATGATGGGCACGCGAATTGACTTTGCTCTTGCAGATAATAAAAATTTTATTTTTTGAATACGGATTTTTGTTGACGCCAAAAGCTTCATCCCAAAAGCAACATCATGTTCTGACATGATAAAATAAACGAAATAAGGAAAATATGTTAATCAAAAAATGTATAATATGAAATTTACCGAACATTAGTAGACCGTCAAATCTTTGGCTGCAAATAACTGAACCTTAAAACGTCAACTATTTTGTAAATTTATTACTGATTTTGAAGTATATATATATATATAACTCAATGTGCGTACAGGCGCTCTACAGTCCACACCGTTTAACTTACAGCTTCTAAAATTGGCTCATGTATACCTTTTAAGTCGGGAATGTGTACCTCAGAGCCCCTTTTTTTAAAATTTTTAAATAGTTTTATTTTTATATATTAAAAAATAACTTGCAAGCCAAAAATCTTTCATTTCCCCGTTGCCAAATGAGTAAGGTCTTTTTTTCCCCACGTTATCAAAGTTAGACTTAACATATTTCGGACAGGTTATTTTAAATAATTCTGTTTATTTTCTCAATTTTTAACATATCTAAAACTAAAAATCGTTAATTAATCAACCTTTCATATTCATTCTGGAGTACTTTTGAATTAAAATAAAACAGAATAAATGAAATTAGAAAATTCTAATCTGCATACCCTAACTGGGCTAGATAATTCATGCATTTGCATTGTCTCCATTGGTGCAGAAAACTCACACATGCGCATTGTGTTCTGATTGTTAACAGCTATATTTAAACGGATATGGATTTTATTCTCATTAATTGGTTTGTTTGTTTTTATTTCAGATACACTCTGTAAATAAATCGTTTTTAGGTTAGTTGTGGTATAATTCAAGAGTATTTATATTGATTATATATATTTCGAATATGCTTATAGTTTTATCGTTTTTTTAAGTATTTTTTCCCAAGCTAAAGCCGTTAGGCTTAACATGTTACAATAGATTACTTCAAAAAATTAAGCTTATTTTCTCAGTTTTTGATACATTAAAAATTAAGCATTATTAATTTATCGATCTATTCATGATGAAACTGAGAAATTTTTGGCAGAAAACTTTTGAGATATTACATAAATTAAGAAATATATTCTTTAGATTTATTAGGATTTAAATGCTCAACGACAATGTTTCCAGAAATCATATTAAAAAAATGTTTCAGTAAAAAATGCAAATCATTTCCATTTTAAAGAACAAATTCTGCGGGAGCTAAAAGAAAATCAAAGAGATACATACTAAGTTGTGGCTAAGGGCATTTGTAATATTATGAGAGAATTATATGACTACGGGAGTTACTAAAATAGTCGCGGGAAGGTATTAAAATAGTTACAAAAATGTTTAATTAATAAAATTTTAACGCGCATTACTGTTGTTGTTGTTGGCAAACCGGCTGGTCACCAAAGATGGTTAGTCAGAAATAAAATAATTACGTTAAATGGAGGGATGGCATTTCTGAATAATTTTATAACAGTTCTTATTAAGCGATTTTAACTTTGGCTCAATTGAAATTCTTTTCCCAAAATTTTTAAAGTAGAAATTCTCATTAAAATATTTCTCTTCCTTTTTATAAATAACTTCTTAATTTGAACTGCCTAATAAATGTTCGGTAAAATTTTTTTAAAAAACGTGGTATGTATATTCGAATACGTCAGCAATAAATCTATTCTTTTTTCAAATTAATTTTAGCCGTTGAATTTGTTACTTCTGTTACTCTGATTAATAAGAAGAATCAATAATCTGAGAGATTTGTTTTATAATTACCGAATGATTGTAAATATAGTATAATTTTTAACAAATTCAATTGAATTATCTTATAAAATAATGAAAATTAGTTAAAAAGCCTGGTGCACCTAATTTAGTTTCTAATTTTAGAAATTCGCTAAAAATTTCAGATGAATGTTGATATACATTTAAAATTCCGTTTTGATTGACAATTTAATTGAAAGAACAAGGATTTTGATTCATTTCATTGCTGATAAGGAATCATATTTGGTTACTATTAACTGGCTAAAGAAACACTTCGGCACCAGAAAAGGAAATTAAGCAGAAAGAATGGATGAATCAAGAATTCTAAAATTGTCACTCTTCAATGATTTTGAATATTTTTGAGATTTTTATGTATAATGAGAAAATTTATATTTAGTTATTATTATGAAAAAACGATCACAAATATATTTCAAATTTTCATTTGTCATAATTGAAAGTGTCTTTTAAATAAGCAATATAAGTAAAAACTTGTTTTTTTTTCCAGCTCATAAAAAGGATTGAATCACGAGCATTGTTGGAAAAGCCACTGAACTGCCCTTCAATTATTTACGGACTAATGATATCATGCTGGAAGTTTGAACCAAAAGAGAGAATAAATATAAGGGATTTATACAACCAATTAAAAAAAAATTCTTAAAGATATGGTTGATTGATTCACCAATCAGATTGAGTCATAATATTATTATCTACTATTTCTTGTTATCGATTATTGAAAATACGTTTGCAAATTTTTTTATAATTAATAATATTGTGAGTTTTTACTTCAATATTGATACTTATTTAATACATCAATTCTTATTTAAACAATCGTGCCTGTATTAGTTACTGTGCATCAGTCAAAAAAAATTTTGCGATATAAGTTTTATGGACATTAGAATTTTGGTTTAGACGAAATAGTTTGATACGAAACTGTTATCGATAGCTCTCTGATGGTGCTATTGCAATAATGAGGCATTCATAGTAAGTTCTCTTTTGACTGCTAATGTTACATATCGATCTTCATATTGTGTTCTCGATTATTACGATCTTAACTTGATGTTCGCTGAAAACTTCCAGTTTTCAAAAGCAAATTCCAGAGTGGAAATCTCACCTTTCGAAATACCTAACTCTAGCTTTGCAACAGATTGCGTTCGATGCAGACAGTGCAACAAGCTACTGATTCGTCTAAATTGTGTTATAGCTAAGATATAGCATTTGTTTTTACAAAATATTCAACACGTATCAATTGTTTTTAATATCCACGCACCGAAGGAATGCTGTAGTTCTCTGTTTACTCCTATTCTGAAAAACATTTGTTCTCTACATCAGAAAATAAAAAATTGCTTATTAACCACCTTGTAAACATGATAACATTATTTTGACCTTTTCGTTTTCAGTTTTGTTAAAAAAAGGTTGTCATTTATTATAGTTGTTTCTTACTAAACTTCCAATACCCCCCCTATTATTTTTAGTAGTGTATATGATGAAATGATGTGGTTTCGTTTCGTAATTGTACTTTTTCTACAGTGTATTTAGATGCATGTGAATTTTAGAAGTATTTACTTCTCATAGATTTTGTAAAATTTAGAATAGTCATTTTCTATATATGGAAATATATTTGCATGTGTGCATTTATTTTCATGTTTCTTTTTATTTTAATTGTTTTCTTTATTGTCGTGGGATGGATTGAGTATTAATTTCAACTTGAATATTCATTTACGTAATTTTTATTATATACACAAACACGTTCGTGTTTGTCCATAAATCCTTTTTAATTTATCTCTACGAGTTATTTTTCTTCATTTCTTTAGCTGAACTTCGAAAAATAGTTCAGACTTTACAAGGAAAATTTTCCAAATGAATTTATAAAATCTTCTCATCTGTACTTAAAAAATTATAATTCGAAACATAAATTAGAAAATTTTGAAAAATGGGAAACTTTTTGAATGGACTTAAAATATTATATCTGAGAACACTAGACATAATTACTAACTTCAGAAAGTTTATAATGGATCTTACAAAGAGTGCATTGGGGATACCCTAATTTAGTTATCATTAATTACTAAATTAATATGATGCCGGTTTGTATCGCCAATTATAGGAGTCTTGAATCTTAAAGAGAAAAAATATTGCGAATATATTATTCTCTTTCTGCTTATCTGCCTGTACAAAATTTCAAGAAAGGTGATTTTGATTTATCAAAATTAAGACATCATTTAATCATTCCAATAATGTTTTAAGATCAATATTTAAAATTTGTATAAATTTTTGATTTACCAGAATTTTAATGTGTAAAAAAGAGCTGTAGTTTTATCAAAATAATCATTACTTTTTTACACATTTCATTTTCAATGAAAATTTTAAGGAACATGTCATTATTTTTAAATCATATTCATTAACTATAAAACAGTTTTATTTTTAACACACTTTTGTTGATTTCATTTCGCCTGAAAAATTTGTAATCTTTATTTTTGGAAAGTCAGGTTCAAGTAATAATGCATACATGCACACATGTTTTTATATACACCTTTGTTCCGTTCTTTGAGATATATTATTCCAAGGAACGAAAATGCTTATTTCTTATAATAATTTTATTACATAGGTAATAAAGGTATCGTTTATCTTAAATTTGAAACGATGGATGTAGGAAATTCACATTCATAAAAAAAGAATTATAAATTGTGCTTTGTTAATAGTTTAGATAACATATTTTATTATACATCTAATAAAATAAAGAAAATAATTATTAGAAATTAATTACATTTTGCTCGAGGATATAAAATGAATTCTTATTTCCATTGCATGAAAGAATCCTTGATTCTCTATAGATCCTTCAAAATATATCTCAATAATTCTTCCATTTTGTATAGTAGATTAATAAATAATTATTATAATTAAATAAGCTATCTTTGCAATAATTTTTTAAAGTGAATAAGATTTGTATTCTTCTGTACAGGCATACAGAAGAATGTTCATCTTATTCACCTTAAAAATCATTAAAATCTCTTAAAAGGCGTTTAAGAGAATTTTGATTGCTGTTCAAATTTATTTCAGATTATATAAATTCGACGGTTTAAGAATAAATTCAAGAATAAAAATTAAAGTTAAATTAGCATTAATGAATCCTAATTCCATATGCCTCAATTTTCTTTTATTATTTTGTTACAAAATTATTTGATTATTAGTTAGTTACATTTAATTTCATTCTACATATTAATAAATTTTACTTATCTGGAAAAATATAATTAAGTGCAAATAATTGTGAATATTTCTGTTTATAAACTATACTATATATTTTAATTTTATATTATTGATGTTATCAATGCAATAAGATTTATAAAAAATTTTATTTACTTTTTATATACTAATCATTGTAAATACTCATATGTAAATGTAATACTCCTTTATATGCTATCCTGTATGAAAAAAATATTTTTGACTTTTATATAAGTAATATAATATCAAATTTTAAAAAATTTAAAATTTTGTCGATAAAATTTTAGAAAATGGTTTTATTTATATGCTTCGCATTTATTGAATGTCTTACAATTTATTGCATTGTAGTAGATTATGTGTGTATAGATTTTATTTCAAAGAATAAATGTTTTTAAAGAGTTATTATTATGCACCTACCTTTTTATTCTTTGATTTTCTGCAATACGTTTCAGTGTTATTAGATAATTATTTCATTATTATTCATGATTCGCTTCAATGCTTAAACACTTAATTCTGTTACTTTCGACAACATTTCAAAGCCACTCTACAGAATTGAGAAGAAAAAGCATACATGAAAATATATCTAATAATCAGCGTAATCATTACAAAGCAACAAACCAAAAACCATCCATTTATTGCATATACAAACAGAAGCGCAAAGACTTGAAAGTCTAACCATTAATTTTTTCAGGGACTTTAAAAAAAAATTAAAGATAAAAATGGGATAAATATTCAACAATAAAACAAAATTTTCTTTGTTTTAGCCAGGTGTGAACAAAAAAATTCAATAATATCAAATATATAAACAAAATAAATACTTACACGGCCATTCTAATTAAATAAATTCTTTTTAAGATATGGATTCAAAAAGAGATCGTTGATTAAGAACTCACGGATTTTTTAGAGCTAAGGTGGTTCAGGAGTATCAGTTGGATAATTGACAGCTGTCGATTCCATTCTATCATCCTCCAGTTCTCAAGCATACTCGATATAAATCTTTCATTTATAGTAAAGAGGAATGTCTGTGAAAGTGTCTGCAGGCAAATAAATACCTTTGCAGGTACTTCATCCATGTCGTAATTCTTTGAAGACGGACATATTATTTATCAAATGATAGATGATGCATTTTTCAACGCCTGCAGGTCATGATGTCGTAATTAGGTTTGCGCGTCGCTGTAATGGACTCCGATGTTGGGATAATAAATTTTATTTGCATTTAATCTCACGAAATGAAAATTGATTTTCAGTGCGAGATTCGCCGAGGCAAGCGCCTGGTAAAGGAAATAGCTTTTTATAATTAAAAAGCGTATCAATATTCAAATGATGGACAGTGCAAAAGATTCACCGCCCAAAGCCACGACGAATCCTGCAGTTTGCTGATACATATTGATATATCATTTATGATAGGCATTAACCACATTACTATTGTTAAATCAGCATAGAGAAGGATAATTAATTAGTTCTTCAGTTTATCTGCCATGCCTTTTGCTCAACAGATGAATCTTCGCTAGCTAAAATCTCCCAAAATAATGAATTGAGGTGGTAAAGCATTCCCTTGTGTTTTAAGGTTTATTTTGTTTGCTGAAGCTCTGGGGGTTGATTGCGACGTCCTGCTAACCCGGCAGCCTATATATTCAAGTGAAAATAAATTAGACTAAAATTTGTCATAGGATACTTGGAGAGCAACACTGTGGGAGACTCAACAAGAGTCATTAATGAAATCTTTTATATCAGAAAACCTGTTTAGGAAATCGTGGCATTTCCAGGAAATCAGACCTGCCATTGTTTTCACATTTATCAAGTGACCATATTCGTTGAAATCCCAGCTTTATCACATTCTTTTTATGGCGTGGAATAATTTAATTCCATATCCGTAAATTTAGGCGATTAAGCGTTATTTTTTTAAAACAGCTTTATTAATCAGATGCTGTTTCTCGAAGGATATCAGTTTTTTTTCTATTTCTTGCACTGTGTTTGAATTACCCTACTTCTCAGGTTTTGATTTTTCTGTCAAAATGTCTGCAAAATCTCTGAAAGTTGTAGTAATTGGACTGCAGGAAGGGTACAAATTTTGGACTGGGTTAACTATTGCACATTAATACTGTGTGATATTTCCTGAATAAAGATTTTTCCTGGATGAAATTTAATAGAAATTCGGTGAAAGCTGAAAAGTCATTTTTTATAATCATTATAAGGATATGAAATATTTTCTTGATGAAACAAATTTCAGATTTTTTTAATTTGAGTTTTACACATCGATAATGGATTTGATTACTTTTTAAACTGAATAAAATCACTACTTCATGGAGAGTTGTCTTAAAATTACCATCATCAGCAATTTCCTTCTCTTTTTTAATTACTAATTTACAAAAACTGTTTGACCGTTAAAAAAATCTTTCTTCTGGTCAATCACTGTTCAGCCTATAACATTTTATAGGTATTTCTTCGATACAGAAACGAAAGAGGGGAATTAATCATTATGCAAATTTATATTCTGTGATTTCGCCACTACATCACCAAGTTAAGACTCAAGAAACCCTTAATTTGGTTGGATAAATATTGCATGGTTTCTATTTCAATTTTCTTTACCATACTTAGTTTCATGTAACAATCTTAAAATCATCAAATCCCAGAAATGAAAGTGCTGATGTTTATGAAAAAGATTACATGTCTAACTCATTGACAAGAAAGTTCACAATCAAATCGAATGAGTTGGTTTATACCTGAAAAGTGAAATTCGCGGATATATAGATAGGTAATAGGCTTCTCAGGGGTATATTCAGAAAAATATTCATATGAATTATTTCCGTGCTGACATCTTTTTGTTAAATAATACAAAACCCACAATAATAATAATAATGACATTAGTAAATAAAATTTCTGAAATACTTTAGCATATTAATAAAATTTATGTTAAAATGATTGTTTGCACACATTCTCAATTAAGAAAATCATCAAAAGAATTTTACCTAGCTGAATGCAAGACATGCATTCAATTCTCAGTTTGATGTGGAATTTCTTTACAAAATTGAGGATAATATTTAGTCCATCTTTTGCATCAATTGCCAATAAAATATATTTTTTTAAATTATAGAAACAATTGCGAATTAGATTTATTATCAATATAAGTAAACTTCATAAAATATATGGACAAAATATTTCATGTAAATAAAATTTTAGGGCTTTCTAAATGTAACTCACATGCTTAATGGTCTGAAAAAATATGAATTAATAAGAAGTTATTTTATTCATAAATATAAATATTAGTTAGAGCTAACATCTAATCCGGAATCTGCTCAACTGATATGGACAGTTACACAAGCACAAGTGTGCAACGTGCGGTACGAGATTAAAAAAATGGAAACATGTACAGTTCATAATTCTTGCCTCCATGTTTAACACTGATTCACAAAATAATTACATTTGTAAATGAATGAAAGATAATGACTTTTCAATTCCACACTATACTTGAATTTATAAATAACTGAAAATAATTGTTAATAATAAATTATTAAGGCTTTTGATGCTGAGTTATATGCATTAATAAAATATAAATATGGATATACCATAATAACACATTCTTAATTAATCATATGCATTACCATTTCTGTCATGTTTAAAATAAACGAAAATACATTCAAAATATTTCCAGCACGAACAATGATTTTTAAACGAAATTGGAAATTGGTTCAAAACAATATTTCTGCTCTCCAAAATTAAAAGACGCAACCAGATTGCTCTTGAGAATAGGCGCCAACTAAGCTATTATTCTGCAGACTTTCCTCTCGCAACGTTTCCCCATTCTTTTGCCCACGAAGAATAGACGTCTCTGAGATAGTCAATTTAAAAAAAAATTTCCAAAGTGAAGAAATTCAAAAAGTTTATTATCATAAAATGACAAAAATATTTTTAAATCGTAATTATCTTAATAATACATGTATTCGACAATTCAAAAGAATCATCATTGGAGATAATAAATTTTGAGAGAAATATTTTATATCATTTACAGGCTTCCGGTATTTATAGCTCCATATTTCTATTCTCGTTAGCGTCAGTGTTATTGTTATTGAGGGGATTAGCTTGGCAGATAAAATAGGAGGCTTAGGACAAAAAAGGAAGAGAGAGAAATAAAGAAAATCTCTAATTTTTTAAAGGCTCTTTTTCTAGGTCTTCTTTCAGCCCTGAACTTTGACGAGGAAATAGTTTTCCTTCGCACTTGCCGATAGCCATGTAAATCTAGATTGATGAAGCTATTACGTTAGAATTTTTGAGATAATTGCTCAAATAATACAGATTTTTCTATTTATTCATTTAAATATTTTATTATCTATCTCATGGTTTCATAAACCTTTGATATTTTATTCTCTATTATTGGAAATTAAAAAAAAATAGGTGGATGAACCTTAAAGGTTTAAAATTAAAATTTAGAGAATAGATTAGAGTGTTAAGTTTTTTTCAAGTCATCATTCAATCTGACTGAAATTCTGTCAATATGACAGAATCAATAAGACATATCTAAAATCCTGTACCGCTAAAATTAGGGTCGAAATTTTTTTCTTCTCATTTCCCATGCTCAAAATAATTATAATAATAACCTCTGTTTTGTGAAGGATCGAAGTTCTTTTCTATACCAGAACATCGCCAAGTAATATTTCTAACAACGAAAGTGTGAAGATGAATACATACAGGGGAACAAAAATGATTAACTTTTTGTTTACCTTTCAAGATCCAACGCTTGTGGCATTCGGGTCCAATCAACTGAGGTTAGGAAAATCATCAACTTGCAAATAAAGTTTAAAATGGAATCTGCTATGCATATTTCAGTGTATAATGTCAGAACATAATTTCTTGAACGGCCAAGCACCACGTGCTCTCGCAAGTTAAATTATATTTTTATTCACTCTAATTGCTTCATTGAATGAGTCACTCTAGGATTCAAAACGATCCAAAAAACTTTGTCTCGCAATTATTGATTTTTAAAAAAATACCATTTCCGGTTTATTTCATTTCATACAATCACGTGCTCAAAATAACATTTTCCTAAGTTTTATTTGCTATAGTCATTAACTTAATTTTTTAAGCAGAGCCTTTGTAAATGCAATGGCAACATGTAATTAAAAGCTGATATTTTAAAATGCTCGTGCAGATAACATCTTCATTTTCACCTTCGAATTTTTGTTGACACCAAAAAGCTCATCCCCAAAACAACATAATGTTTTGAGACGATAATAATAAATAGAAAACAAGATGTTTATTAAAGAATTCGATGAAATGAAACATTTTTAAGGAATTTACACTTGTAATAGCTTTAAGATTTGAAAATTTTCATGAACAGATTCGAAATATAATTATGAATAGATCATACTCGCTTATAAAATAATTAAAAGAAATAATTTTTCCTTTAGTTTAGTATGCATATGTTTTAATTTTACGGAATAAATAGCAGGTGTACATGCAATTTATTCTATTATTACATAGTACTATTCTATTTATTATAAACACACACACACACACACACATACATACATATATATATATATATATATATATATATATATATATATATATATGCATATATATATATATATATGAGGGAGGCTTGTTTGTGAGCGTTTGAATTAATGAGATGGCCAGTAGATTATAAACTTATGCATTTTGGTAATGAGGTTACAGATGATAAACGGACATATACATGATGATAAACAGCACAGGAATAACATAAAGCATTTAAAGTAAATTAGCTTCGTCTTTCGTCTTTTGATCAACAGACGTCTTCTGTCGACACCGTCTTCCCCGGTAGCATCGCCTGAACTAACTACTACAGTCCTTAGGCCTGGTTTTGGCGTGCTATCATGGCGGCACCACATTCTCGGCCATCCTGGTCGCGGCTGGTCCTCCATACTAAACTGAAATTTTTTAAAAAAAACAAAGAAACAGAAAAATCGAAAATTGGTAAAGTTCTGAAAAACAAATGTTTAGGAATTTAGAGTCATCATTCTGCTGGACTACGATGACGAGTTAATGTTCAGCAACACCAGGGCTTCAGATATTCAGCACACGTTGTAGTACAGATGGGTCCTTCGTGACCCCCTTCTTTGGTGACGTCGTACGCGTTTCCGCCTTTTGCTTTAGAGATCCAGTAGGGCTCCAGATATTTCGGTTTTAGCTTCAAGCCTGGTCCAAACTGTGTTCGCTTGATGGCGACAAGATCTCCTGTTCTGTAAAAATGTTTCGACTCTCTTCTTCTTAATTTCTGCATCTTCCGGTTTTCGTTCTGGATCTTGAAGATTTGTTGTTTGGCGTGTTTTCTCAACTCCTCTCTTTGAGCTTCAGAATGGACTTGAAATTCGGCTTCGAACCATTTCTTTAAGCTAGTCAAGTCCTCCAACATTCATCTTAGTACCAAAAAGTAATTCAAAAGGTGTAGTATCAATGCTTCGTTGATAGGTGGAATTTATAGTCTGTTGCAGTTCGTTAGTGAACTTATACCACTTTGCTGGATCTTCTAGTGATAACTTAGAGAGAACAGCGATGATCGTCTGATTTATGCGTTCGACTTGCACATTTGCTCTCGGCAAACCAGTAGTAATTAAATGATATTTTATCTTCTCTTTAGCACAATATTCGGCAAATTCATCAGAGCTAAAAGCTGTTCCTCCATCCGAGATTATTAGAGAAGAACTTCCAAACACAGATTTCTGAATTTCTAATCGGTCTTCTGCTGTCATAGCACAAGGAATGCAAATTTCGCCGCACAGTCCTATCGGACACGTCCCTCGTACGTCCCACATTGATTCCTGCAGTTATTTGACGAAGTGCTGCGTGTCTATTAACATTGACCATTCTGCACAGACGTCGGCGGTCTCGGTCGTTAATTCAGGTGGTCGTCCACTGCGCTGTCCATGATGGGATGGGATGCCTGAAATTTCCTACTCTCGGCACACTCTTGATACTGTGGATCTCGGAATGTTGAATTCACTAACGATATCCGCAATGGAATAACAAATGCGTCTAGCTCCAACTAACATTCCACGTTCAAAGTCTTTTAATTCTCATCGTGCCGCCACTAATCTCGAAAACCCTGTTCATATGAATAACTTGAACACAAATGAAAACTCTGGAAAACTAACTGTTTATTTATACTTTTTCGCTGCTGTACTACTGCCATCTGTATATTTGCATATTGCTATCGCATGTTTTTTGTCACTTCAGTGTATATTGTTATTTTTAAAAATCATTACTTATACATAATCTTCAATTAAAATGAATGCAACTTGCACAAATATCTGAAGCTTTTAAAAGAATAATGAGTTACTGCTTTAAAATCCTTTTTTCACACCTTATAAAAGCGAATGATTAATTCATGTGGAATATTGGATTACTTGAAAAATAATTGTTTAATATATTCCAACATGATGTTGAACTATTTGCCTTGGATGGATGAATATTTTTTGATTTAGTTTTACTATAGAATACTCATTATGATTTTATTTAATACTGTCTAACATATGTTAACTTTCATTTTAAGTCTTAAAATCACAAACAGAATATATGTTTTTTAATCTCAAGAATTTAATTTTTTTTTCTAGGCTTGTACCTGGTGCTGTGTCTACAATTTTCCCTAATTTACCTACTTACTTTTCCTCTAAATCAAAAGCAAGAAGAGAAACTCCAATGGATAAAGCAACACACAAAGATATGGACAATTTAAAGACGGCTTTAAATAGCGGTCTCCAGGATATAATAAAAAAGGATAAAATAGAGAAAATTAAATTTTTCTGACTTAATTTTAAAATTTAAAGATTTTAAATTATATACGTGGAGTGGAGTGTAAAAAGAAAACAAAATAATTTTTATTTATCTAGACACTTTTGAAGCTCCTAAGGTAGTCATTCTTTATTGATTTCCAAATTAGAAGCTCAAGCATATGTTGTACATTATATTGTTAGAAATCGAAGCAATTTTTCTTTTCCTCTTGTTGTAAGCAAATTGGGTACAATTATAGAAATTCTAGATCATTTAGAAAATTTTATCAATGATTTAAAAGGGAATGGGAAGTAAAAGACCCTGCCCAGCTAATTTGTGACTTATTAAAGGCTATTTTTGAAAATTCTGACGTTAACTCACAAGTAATTAATTTTCTGATGGAGCAAGTTTCTTTTCTAGGAAATGATAAATATGCACGCAGGTATTCATCTGACATTATATTTTCATCTTTACTTTATACTATAGCGCCATGTGCATATAAATTCATTCGACAAAGTAGGTATTTGGTACTGCCTCATCCAAATACTATAAATCATCTGTGTTCAAAATATAGTATGAGTCCACAATTGGAACAACTAGACTCAAATTTTTTGATGTACATAAAACAGAAAATTTAATGTTTGCATGAGAAAGACAAAATTGTGACTTTATTGTTAGATTAAGTGCACATAAAGGAATATTTTGAATATAAAGGTGGTTGTGTAACTGGTATGTCGTACGATTCTGAAACTTCTGCTTCTAGTGCCCAAGTTTTAATGATCAGAAGTATTGCATCCCAGTATAAAGATGTACATGTTCTGCCAGTGCAATCTATATCGGGGGAAAATTTGCATGAATTTATTAAAAAAGTCATTGTTGGATTGGAAGGCATTGGATTTACCATTATTGGTATTATTACAGACAATAATTGTTAATAGGAAAGCTGTTGGATTTTTTATTGATCCACCAGAATTATCTTATTTCTATCCTCACCCAGTTAATAAATTAAGACAACTCTTCTTTGTTGTAGACCCTGTTAATTTTTAAGTGTATGAGAAACAACTGGTTAAATAAAAAAATGATGGCAAATGTTTCTCCTATCCTAATTTTGATTTAGTTCATGAAGTAAAAGATATAGCCAACTTTAAAACAGCTCGATTTTTAACTATAAGAGATTTGTATAACTTAGAATCTGATAGCTTTGTTAACTATGGTTTTAAATTAAGTTTTAAAGCACTTGCTCCATCAAATATGGAAAGGCAAAATGTTCAGTTGGTTTTAAGTATCTTTAATGAACATGTTGAATATAAACTTTCAAGCATAACAAGTATACAATATCAGTTTAATATAATTTTTATTAAACAATATCAGTTTTATTAAACAATATCAGTTTTATTTAAACAATATCAGTTTAATATAATTTTTTTAATATTGTTATTAACTTTATAATTTTGTATTTTAACTTTATTTAATTACTTTCATTTGTCTGTATGAAATTTATAATAAAGTTTTGAAAACAAATGTATTTAGTTATTGTCTTTCTGAAAATAAAATATGATTCTAATAGTGTGTGATTTTTTTCCATTTGTGTTTTATCTTACTTTTTTGGTAAATTTAGATATAATAAAGTCTGGTTTCTTAAATTGTTATGAATTGCTAATATTTAAAATGAAAGCAGTTTTTAATGTGAAAAAACAAATCTGCTAAAGTAATTTATTTTTGAATTATTTGGTGTAAAATTTAAATTTTATATTAAAATTATATTTGGAATCATTTAAGTAATTTGAGAAGTAAACAATTATTTTACCTTATGTGAAATACATGCATTAACTACCATAAACTAAAAAAAAATCTAAAAGTTTTAATGATTAATTTTAAGCTTTAAAAAACATTTTTAACAAAAAGATAAAATTATTTTTAATAAAATAACAAAAATATCCATTAAAACAAGAAGAAAACAAATAATACCAGAATGCATATATCTAATATGCATTTTGATTCAAATCTTAGAAAATTTGAATGTTATTAAACGGTCAATAAGCTATAGAGGATCTTAAGATTTTTTACCATTCTGTTGCTTTTTTACCGCTGGGGAAAAATGAAACTTGAATTTTATACAAGAAAAATGTTTTACTATTGGGAAGAGGGAGCTATTTTATGAAATAAAAGTAATTAATTTAAGTAATTTTTAATGAATTTAAAATCTCCTTAAACATCAAGGAAGAGGGGATTCTGCTCACGGCAGTAATCATCCTCACCGTGTGACGTCACAAACAAGTTCTGTTTTACGAAGGTCGTGGCTGTCTTCAACCTTGGTAAGATGTTATCAACTGAGATACAACATACGTTTATGGGAGATCTACTTAAATCATCAACATGAGCCATACGGGTACCTGAACAATGCTCAATAGTGTAATCAAATTCCTGTAGGAGCAAGGCCCACCGAGCTACACGAGTTGACATATCTTTCTTCTGCATTGTTTTTTCTAGAGCGGAACAGTCAGTAATGATTTTAAATCGAATTCCTAATAAATATACACGAAATTTTTTAATGGCTGTTATGACGGCAAGTGCTTCCAGTTCATAACTGCAGTATTTTTTCTCGGCATCTGTAGTTTTCTCACTCATGTAATAGGTAGGGTAAAAATATTGATCGCTAGGAGATTTTTGCATTAGGATAGCACCATAACCTTCTAAACTGGCATCAGTATGCAGTTCTGTTTCATAATTGGGGTTGTATATTCTTAATACAGGTTTCGCAGCTAACAATGATTTAAGTTGATTAAAAGAGCTCACTTCCTTTTCGAAGAATTTAAATTTACAAGTCCTTTTTTAATAGATCCCTTAATGATCTAGCAATAACAGAATAATTTGGAATGAATTTTCGAAAGTAACTTGTAAGTCCTAGAAAATTTTGAACTTGCTTTAAATTGATTGGCTCTGGAAAATTAAGTACAGCTTTTGTTTTTAGGGTAGAAGGGAAAATTTTATCTTCTTCAACAACATGGCCTAAAACTTCAATTCGCTTCTTCAAGAAATGTGATTTCTTAAAGTTAATCTCTAATCCATATTCACTTGCAATTCTTAGAACTCGTTTGAAGCGTTCGATACCTTCTTCGTATGAGAAAGACAAAATTATGATGTCATCCATATAGGGCAGCATAATAACATCATTGATCAAAGGTCGAAAAATAGTGTTAATGTATCTCTGAAACACAGCTGGGAAATTGCAAAGTCCAAAGGGAGCCTTGAGAAATTGATATTGGCCTTCACTTGTGACGAATGATGTAAATTTTCTACTATCTTTATTAACATCAACATGAAAGAAAGCATTTTTGAGATCGATAGTGCTAAAGACGCGTGATCCTTGCATTCTGTCTAAAATATCTTCGATTAAAGGAAGGGGAAATCTGTCCTTCACAATTTCTTTGTTTAATCTTCTATAGTCAATACAAATGCGGGGATTTCCATCCTTTTTTCTAACAATTACGACTGGGCTACTGTACTCTGAAGAACTAGGTTCAACAATTCCGTTTTCTAACCATTCATCTACCTGAGCACGGACAATTTCTTTTTCTAAAAAAGGTAATCTACGAGGCTGATGAAATATAGGTTCATTACTTTTTACCAAAATATTTAGTTCAACAATTATCGTTTAAGTTTTATGCGGTTTATAATTTGAAACTAACGTCAGGTTCAATATTCAATTCTAATTCGTTAGAATTTACATCAATTGATAGGGCGGATAATGTATCACTTTCTTCTACACACTGAAATTTATTTTTAATCGTAATTCCGTCTTCATTTATTAGTGTTTCACCTTGCATTGGCACATTAAGTCCAACAATAACATCATAAGACATAACATCATTTTCAACAACACATACTACATCAGCATTACACTTGAAATCATCAATTTGAATGTTTCCTTTAAAATAACCTAATGTATTTACTTTGCATTTACAAATGCACTTAAAGTAGAGTTTAATGGAGACAATGTTTCTATGTTTAATTTATCAAACACTGATTTACGAAGCAATGTCACTTGGCTTCCTGTATCGACAAGTGGGTTAACATTCACATTATTAATCGTTACATTATTAAGTTTTGGTTTGAAGTTAACTTTTAAATGTGTCACTTCTGGTTCCGGATTTGCTTTTGGACATTCAGTAGCTTTATAACCAAATTCTCCGCACCGAAAACAGTTAAAACCCTTGTCCTTATGAACACAAAATCTTGATAAATCCCCACAGTTATAACATAATTTTATTCTTACGATTTTCAAAATCATTATACTTCATTCTTTCAGAACCACCATTAAATTTTACTTTGTTTTCGTTTCTACCATGAAATGGCTCATTATACTCATGCTTTGGTTTTATACTATCCGAAGAAGTGAATCTATAATTAGAATCATATTTTGCTTTTGTTTTATCGAAAACAATGGTACTTTTACTTTTAACAGAACCACTCTTTATTATTTCATAAACCTTAAGCTTTTCTTTAAACTCCGATAAACTTTTACAACCATATAAAACAGTTTTGTTTTCATGCCTATCATTAATACTTTTAATTACATAATGCATTATAGCAGAATCTTCAATTTTACCTGAACTGCTAAATTCTTTCATTTTCAAAAAGTAACCTAAATCAGATTCAGAATCCCTCATTTTCCTTTTACTTAACATCTCATGCAAATAAGCTGAATTAATCTTAAAAGAAAATTCATCACGAAAGGCTTGTTTTAATTCTAGCCACGAATTTAAATCTGGTTCTGTACGAACAAACAATTCCGCCGTTCCTCCAAGAGAACGCTTAGCAAAAATAAATTTTTGTAACTCCGACAAACTAAACAATTCAGAAATATCTTCAAAATTATTTACCCACACAGTTACATTTTCATGTGGTTCTGCTCTAAATTTGTTTATTGTATTTTCAATGTCAGCATAATTTATACCCGAGTTAAAAATAACAGGATTTCTATCAATGTCACTACCACTTCTACTAGAATTACTAATACATTCAACATCATAACTCTTTTTTATATTACTTGGAGCAGATCTATAATTTCTTATATCAGCACATTGCGTGGAAGAATCGTTTGTTTTTTCATTTCCTGTTTCGAGCTGAATATTATTATTTTTATTCAATGAATTCGCGTCCGTCAAATTTTAATCGCTGTCTGACTCATCAGACGAAGCTTCGTTAGAACATTGCTTTGCAAGAGCATGAAGGTCACAGAGTAGAAAAAGAATTCTTTTTGAAATCTCTTCTTTCTAACTATTATATGAAATACTGAGCAAATTACAAGCAGTAATCAGTTCATTCAAAGAAAATGTATCGTAAATATTTTCTAGCTTTTTATTAAATTCTTCGCTGTCTATTTTTAATACAAATCCGCTGAAATCTCTTAATCGCTTTCGATTTCCTCGGTCGCCGTCAGTTCCAAACAGCAATTTATGGAGTATTTATATTTTTTCTGCGCGGCAATTCTTCAATGCAATGTTTACTACTTTAATGCCATTCAAAATCATTTTGAACAAAATAAAGAAATCAGTACATACCCCTTTTACTTTTAAAGAAGATCGTCGTTCGTCTGATCTTGTACAATAATTTAATCCAACAGTAGTTCACGGTCACTGTCCATCATTATAAAACCCCTATCACAATTATCCACTTTTTTGTATCTTTTTCCCACTTCTGAAATGTATTTGGGGGCTTGTTTGTGGGCGTTTGAATCATTGAGATGGCCAGTAGATTTTTAACTTATGTATTCTGGTAATGAGGCTACAGATGATAACACAGGAATAACATAAAACATTTAAAGTAAATTAGCTTCGTCTTTTGATCAACAGACGTCTTCTGTTGACAACGTCTTCCTCGGTAGCATCGTCTGAACTAATTGCTACAGTTCTTTGGCCGCTAGAGGCGCTGGTTTTTGGCGCGCTATCATGGCGGTACTACACACACACACACACACACACACACACATATATATATATATATATATATATATATATATATATATATATATATATATATATATATATATATATATATATATATACAGTGAGAGAGAGATGAATAAAAAAACAGTAGAAATATGAGATAAGACATATATATAAAAGTGAAAATGGATAAATCCGGCCTGATGACTTTCTCAAGGGTCACCATCAGGCACAGATTCCAATAAAAAGTTGCATTTTTTCTGTAAAAAGCTAGACTATTGTCAAACAGCAATGAATTCCCAAGAAATTACTGTAATAGTGAAATCTTAATTAAATAAGGTTTATATCTCTTCGTGCTTCTAAAAATCATAACTTTCCCGTGCTTCTAAAAATTATAGGAAAACACAAGTAACAATATTATATAAAAAATCTCCTCCCTATGTTTGCTTTTTACCCATGAGATTGTAAACATAGAAAAACTTAAAATATTTAGAATAAAAAAAAAACGAAATCAAATTATCAACGCACTCCTGAAATATATATATATATATATATATATATATATATATATATATATATATATATATATATATTCGAAATTTTCAAATGGCAACAAACATTTTTTTCTTTCGCACAATGATCATAGAATTGAAAAAACGCCAACTGCATTGGAATAATTAGAGAGTAATGAAAACTGCCGGCTTAAAGCATTTGCAAGGAGGTGCATTAGAAATGATTAATGACAATACAGATAGGAAAGAGAAAAAGCATTAATTGGAAGGGAAAATTATAATTACAAGTTTTCAACATGTCCACTTTTGCAGGCACATTCCATTCGGAAATAATGCAGTACGTATTATAAAAGGAGGAATCGGCATAACCTCACACATCATGGCATCTTTCAATTATGAAAAATCTCGGGAAAGAGGGGTGTGCACCTCAGATTTCAGATAACCCCTGAACCAAAAATCCATAGGAGTGAGGGTGGGAGAACGTGTTGGTTATAAAACGACAAAGTTACGAGGGATGACTCCATCACCAAATTGTTGTTGCAGCACCGGTCGAACACATTGGAAGACGTGTGTCGGAGTCCCATTTTGCATCCATACAATGTCACTAATGACATTTCATTTTTGCAATTCAAGGATATAGTGATTCTACGACATTGCTTCATACCGAACACTTGTGATGGAGCACTATTTCAAACCTGTTTGAATGACCTCTTCGATGAAGTTCGGACCGAGAACCATTATGCTCGCAATGCGCACCACATTGTCCCTTTGGCTTCGTGTAAAGGCACTGTTGCCACATCATGAGGGTTTTGTCAGCCCGGTGAACACAGTTCTTGGCGTTAATGCTTCTAATTAAAAAGAAGTGTGCCTCATCCGTCCATATTATCCTCAGCGCTCATCTTCATCTTTGACGAGGAAAAAAATTGCAAAGTTTACAAGCAGTTGCTCATATCCAGACTACATCATCTGGACACGATGAAATCGATAAGGATATATCCGCAAAACAAAGCGCAGAAACCTGAAAACTGACTTTCGGTGAATCCAATTGGCGAGCAATACTTCTTGTAGTATCCGAGAAACTTGCAGTAATCGTGTTAGGCACTTTCGCAACAATTCCAACCAGAACAGATAGTCGACCGAATCAAAGTGTACCGCAAGTGTACATGCAGTTTCTTCAAATTTTCTTACCAAAGCACGCAACTTCTCACGGAACATGGACCTCACTTAGCTTTTAATTTCTCAAATAAATTCACACTGATTCGGCAGCATTTCTCCGTTCATATAAAATAGCTTTATGAACTCAGCTTGTTGTTTCTTTGTACGTGACATCTTGTTTTCACAATTAAACATCTGGCTGAAGAAACATTCTTCCCAAACTGAATTTTAAAAGTTTTTCCACAAGCAATGGTTTGGACTTGGTACTCTGTGATTGGTGCCTCTACTGTCTAACCTGTGAATTATGCAAAGTCCGACAAAGTTCCTTTTCTCTCTCTTTTCATTGGACATTTACAATAATCTAACATTTAAAATTTTAGGGAAAACTGCAAACGAGTAGATCTATTTTTCTATTTTTAATAATCGCTTGAAGTTTTGAACCTTGTAATTTATCGCTCCCTAGCTTCTACAAAAGACGTTTGCGCCCCACAGCTGCCCATGGAATAATGTTTGTCTTCATGTCCCCGACCTCTGCTTAAAGTGTATCCCAATTTTTGCTACATTACCAAATGCTCTATAAATATATCTTTTAATTAAGGAAATCGAAAGTAATATTCAGATTGTTTAATTTGATGTTTTAATTTTAAAAGTATCTATTTATCGTAATCAATATGTTTCATGGATGGCACTTGCCGAATAGAGAAAACTATGCATTTTCATTTCATTTTCGCAACTGCCCTTCGCTGACGACTTATTTAAGAATTCAATTATGTGGCGCTCTGAAACAATTTAGTATAAACAAAATTATTCAAAACTCGAAGCGTTGAGATTATGTCTTTCATTCAGACATTTGTTCCTTTTTAAAATTTGCTGATAAACGAAATGCCATGTGTTTGATTTTATTAATATAATAAAAAAGAATATTAATAAAAACTTCTGTCTCAAAGTAATTAACTTATAAATTTTTGGATTTTATCTAAAAGCATTGATGATTAAATTGTTTTCACGTCAAAAAAATTAATCACAGTTTTTAAAACAAGGTGTAAAAAATTCTAAAGTTCGGTTCAGTGTGGCAAGCAAATGGCTCGCGAAAGAAAAGAGATCATATCATTAACACAAACATTTATTTGAGACACGTACACACACATGACGACACAATATAAATATTCAAGTTTAACTGCTTTTAAACTTTCAAAAAGGGGAATCTAAAAAGGAACTTATAGTTCCGCGAAAGTTTGGCTGTTTTAGCCATCGAAGTCTAAAACGAAAATTCTCTCGTTCTCAGGAGAGGAATTCAATTTTTATACTGGCGAGAGCGCCATCTATAGGCTGTTTCTAAATTTTCCACACTCCCCACCTGAACTCTGTTAAGAATTCACAAATCTAAATTAAACTTCAATACAAATACTAGCAAAAACAAAAATTACGAATAATTATTAACAATTACTAACATTTAAACTATTCACACATAAATTTAACTATATTTCAATAAACACATAAAATACACTTATAAATCAATGAACATATAAATGCAAATAAAGATTCAGTAAAGAAGAAAAAAGGGGGTATTTAAAGGAATAATTAAGCAACTTCGATAATAATAGTACTGAATAAATTTTCAAATTAGAGTCTCTGAAATTGTGAAAACTGTTCATAGTTCAAAGTTCATAGTAAGTTTAGAAGTGAAAATTACTAAAAAAATTCAACTTTAGAGTTCAAAGTTATGAAAATTTTACAGTTCCAATGGGTAGAGATGTTGTACTACCCTTTTCAACAGTCCGTTGGTAGTTTTTACTTCATAAGAACGGATTTAATTATCTCGACCAATGAAGATGTTTTCAATTTTTCCCAATTTCCAAAGGAGTTTATTTTTAATGTTGTCTTCTATAAGGACAACATCTCCAATTTTCAGTTCATTTTGGGAATGAGGATCTTTAAGAAAATGGGCAGTTTTTAGGTCCAAGAGATATTGCTGCTTCCATTTATACCACATTTGTTTCATCAACAAAGTCTGATATCTCTTTCTTTTTAGTAGTGACGATCTGTTTGATCTGTTTTCAATAAGTTCGGCAAAAGTCACTGGATAAACACTATTCTTGTGTCCGAAATTCAAAAAATCCATCGGTGTCAATGGTTGGGGTTCATTACCTTCATTGTAAACATAAGCTAAAGGGTGAAGGTTGAGGACAGCTTCAACTGCTACAATCAAGGTAGAAAGTTTTTCATAACTCAGTAGAGCTTTTACGATGACTTTTCTTAAGCAATCTTTCACTGATTTCACAAGTCGTTCATAAAAACCTCCCCACCATGCAGCTCGTTCCATTATGTTTTTCCAAACTATTCTTTGCTTGGCAATAAAATCTCGTAATTTTTCATTGTACATTATAGTACACAAAATATCTACTTCCTTTTTAGCTCGCTGAAAAGTTCTGAAATTGTCTGAATAGATTACTTTGCAGTTATTTCTTCGAGCTAGAAATCTTCGGAAGGCCATTAAGAAAGAATTTATGGTCATATCATAGGTTAATTCCAGGTGTATAGCTCTCGTCACACCGCAGGTAAATAATACGATATAAGATTTTCGCGTATTTTTGGCTTCTTTCATATAAATTGGACCTGCGAAATTCAATCCACATACGACAAAGGGTGATGTTTCACTGACCCTATCTTTAGGTAAAGGTGCAGTTACTTGGGTAGTAGGTTTCAATGAATATTTCTTGCAGATGAGACAACTTCTGATATTCCTTTTCACGAGTTGTCGACCTTTCGGAATCCAATAGTGGGATCTTATTTCAGCAAGACCGTAGGCTACACCACCATGCATGATTACATGATGTTCCTTGCGAACAATCAAAGTGGTCAACCATGAGTTTTTAGGTAAGATAATCGGATGTTTTTCTTCGGTGGTCAAATCACAAAATTTTAATCTTCCTCCAAGCCTTAAAAGTTTATTTTCATCCATATAAGGCCTATGATTAATTAACGGAGAATATTTCTGTAGTGGATTACCTTCTTTTAAAGATTCGTATTCTTTTTTGAATCATTTTCTTTGCTCGGTTCTAATCAAGTGATTTTCAGCATCTATTAACTCTTCCGTAGTCAATGGACCTTGAACATTACTGAGTTTTTTCAGTTTCATGAAATTCAAATCTGTACACCCAAGCTGTAACTCGCACGAGTTTTTCGAAGCTGCTATATTTACTGATGTGTACAGGGTATGACAATTCCACAGTCAGACATTCATATTGGACGATATTTGTACCCTTCTTGTATTCCAACTCATCTGTTTTGGTCACTTCAGGGTTTTCAGGTTTGGGCCAAAATTCTTCAGATTGATGTAACCACTCCGGTCCATGTAACCAGGACGAATTTTCAATGAGTTGAGAAATCTTTGCACCTCTTGAAGTCATATCAGCCGCATTAGTCACACCAGGACAGTGATAAAAGTCAGAAGGAGACGACAGCCTGTGAGTCTCTTCAATCCAATTTCTAACGAAGGGTTTAAATTTCTTAGGAGTTCCTCTGATACAAAAATAAACTATTTTCGAATCTCTCCAGAAATAACAAGGACATTTAAAGTTCAGAGCTTTAAGGATACTTCTACAAAGCTTTGCAGATGATAAGGCAGACATTAACTCTAATCTAGGCAAAGTCAAGGTTTTCAAAGGGGCTACTCTGTTCTTAGAAGCAACAAAAATTGCTTCAATCTGTTGATCAGGTGTCGTTGCACGTAAATACGCAACTGTTTCTTATGCTTTCACACTTGCATCGGAAAAACAGTTTAGTTGAAGACTTTCGAAATTATCAAATGGAATTGTGGTGAAATAGTAACGTGGAACAGAAAAGTTTGCGATTTGTGGAATTTCATTGCACCACCTTTTCCATGTAGAGATTAAATCTGCAGGTAAATCGTCTTCCCACTCAGTGGCTTTAGACCAAACTTCTTACATCAGACACTTGATTCGTAATGTGAATGGCCCCAATAGACCGATGGGATCGAAAATACGTCCTAGAACTTTTAAGATAAATCTTTTCGTGTCTATTCTCTTAGACACAAATTCGATCAGACCATTCATGTCAAAATAGAACAAGTCCTTGCGATTGTCCCAAGCTATACCTAAAACCTTGTAAGGGAGATTTCCTTCCCCAATATTTTCGGAATCATCAACAGAAATTATATTGTTCTCTTTCCACAATTTTTGCAAATATTCAGAATTAGTTCGCCATTTGTGTAAGCTCAAACTTGCTTTATCAAAAATTTCTTTCGATTGTAATGTAACGGACAGGACTTGCTCTACAGTGTTGAGACAACCAATGACATCATCGACATAGATATTCTCCTTCAAGAATGACACAGTTTCAGGATACTTTTCACAAAACTTATCTAAATGGTGTTTAATTGTTGTAGCCAATATAAAGGGGCTACTATTAATCCCAAACAAAACTCTAGTGAATCTATAAACTATGGATGAATCAGAATTGTCAATTGGATCTTTAGTGAACAAAAATCGGGTGACGTCTCTATCATCTTCATGAACTAAAATATTCAAAAAGGCTTGACGCATGTCGGTCGTGAAAGCTACAGGTTTGAGTCTGAATCTCAAAAGTATGTCGAAAATTTCGGGGTATAAATTTGGACCGACATGTAAACAGTCATTTAACGACAAAAAGTTTGAAAACTTCGCGGAGGCATCAAAAACCAAACGTAATTTACTGGTTGCTCGGTCATTTCTGACAATTTCTCTATACGGTAGATAAAATGTGACGTTATCAGTTTCATCCGGATTCGAAACTAATTCTATGCTGTCCTGTTTTATATAATCATCAATTACTTCTTTATATTGGTTAAATAATTCAGGATTTCTAAAAAGTCTTCTTTTTAATCTGGAAAATCTTGCTCCCGCGATTTCTCTATTATTATTCAAATTTTGTTTATCTAACTTCCAAGGTAACCGAACTGTATATCGCGGATAGTCATACTTAATGTTTGATTCAAAGTGAGACATAACGTCCTTGTCAAGAGAATCATATTCCCTATTACAGTCAATTAAACCTGAATTTTCTAAATTCCAAAACTTTTCTATTTGTTTGGATATCAAATTTTCCTCTACAACTACATTAAAGACAAGAGATGTGTGATTATCACTTTGTTGGCCTTGTAGGCACCAACCGAAAATGGTCTCAACGGCAACAAGATTTTTGTTGAGAGGCTTTATTTTTCCAGTTACTACTTTATAATAGTAATCTGCTCCTATCAAAATATTTATAGGTTCATCCCAATTAGGGGAGTGAGCAAGTATATAATGCCTCAGTTCTGTACTTTTAAGTATTTCTTCTGATTCAGGGGGAGAAATGTTACTGCCTGATATTTCTTCAGTAACTAAAGCCTCAATAGTTAATCTTGAATTCGGAAAAAAATCTGTGTTCTAACGTTATTTGCACGACATCATAATTTTTTTCAATAGCTTTTTTATGGCCGAAAACGAACACTGATAATTTTTCTTCTCTTATTTTTACCGGTTTTATTTTATCAACAAAATTCTGAGACACAAACGACCTTCCACAGTCGCAGAGTGATCGTGTAAAATACTCGTCACAATTAGTTTTATCTCGAACATAACAAGTCTGCAATAATATTTTGTTTTTTTATTATTATTATGAGAAACCACAGAAAGAATGGATGACTCAGTAACTTCCGTTTCCTGTATCTCTTTATTTCTGTTCTTTGATGATTTAAAAGAAATAGTTGGATTATGCTTTCCCCCCCAAAGATTGCATAATAATCCCGATCTGCAATCTTTAATTCTATGTTTTGAACCCAGACATAAAAAGCATCTGCCCAATGTTTTTAATTTTTTCATCGACGCTGATATTGAGAGTTTCTGGTGGGTGATCCTTTTTGCAAAACAAACAAGATTTATTATTTCTCGAAACTACGTTGAAGCCGTACGTAGTATTCGGAAACGGTTCTTTCTTTTGAGCCATGTGGCAAATGGCATTGATTGGCTTTTGATCAAATGATTTACGAGACGAATATGAAATGGTCTCTCTACTTCTGATTTCCAACCGAATAAAATCTAACAATTTTTGAATATCTGGTTCGGATCCTTCTTTCACGTTAATCCTGTTAAATTCCGAAACCAAATCATGGGATAGGATTTTTAGAAGAATAGGAATTAACATAGTGCTGTACGAATTTGATTCAACACCCAACGATTGTAAACTTCTCACATTCATTTCTATATCATCATACAATATCTTTAATCTTAAGAGGTCATTCGATCTATAAACTGGTCTTAGATTTAAGAGTTCATTCATGTGATTATTAATTATGAGGTCTTTACGACCGAATCTATCCTTCAATATTTTCACTGCTGAGTCATAGTTATCATCTGATATTTCGAAGCCTTCAATAGCGTTTAAAGCTAGACCTCCTAGAAATGATTTCAAATAATTAAATTTATCGATTTTAGTCAAACCACCATTATCATGAATAGAAACTTTAAATGTGTTCCAAAAACTTGTGAAATGAGATATATCACCGAAAAATTTTTGAATGTTCAATTTAGGTAATTTCACTTGTTTACGTTCCATGAGAGAGTCTTGATTTACATCAATATTTGCATTTTGGATTTCACCGAGATTTACAGTATTAACAACATTTTTCTCTTTCAGTTTGTTTTCAGCGCAAAATATAGCTAACGATACTTTATCTGCATATTCAGAAACAGTACTGTTTGTCCATAAGGAGATCTCTGGCCGACAGTCGTCTATGTTTACGGCGGGAGTTAAAGAAACAGGTTACTGCAGGAAGAGTCGATTTCGACTCTTCCTGCAGTAACCTGTTTCTTTAACTCCCTTAACGTTTCTTAACTCCCTTACGTAAGAAACTTGAAATTCATTCAAGTTTCTTACGTTGGTGCATTTAGCGCCTAATTGGTGGTATTGATACATTGCCTTTAATTTTCGAAAGCAAATTCAAAAAATAATTCACTGGGACGAAAATCCTTTGCGTACTTGGAATTTTGAAAAAAAATATTATTCCTGTTAGAACAATATAGAAATTCCTTTCTGATTAGTACGGAAAGAACAGAGTAAATCAAATAGAAAAACTGAATAATTATTTATATGTCTAACGAGTGCACATGAAGAAAAAAAATTAAGTATAATCCAGCATGACAAAAAATTAATCTTCATTTTATTTGTCTTAAATTCATGTAACTACTTAAGATCAAATTCTACGCAGAAAACGCGAAGTAATCTGTCTAATTCAACATAAAAATAATAACATAATAATCAAATAATTTCTTAATTTTTATACAAAGTTGCTGTTAATAAAATATCCATTGTTAAATATGTTTAAAACTTCTCCAAAATAAATTTATTTATTTATTTTTGATATATATACTAATTTTCGAAACTTAAAATTAACAATTACATTTTATCAAATTTTAAGGATAATCAAAAGTATGTTAAGCTGAAACTTTTGATTATCGCCATATTGAATAACAGAAAACAAGAGTACATTATTGAAAAAATAGAAAATAACAAAAAGGAATCAAATAAATTTCGTAGCTTCAGAAAAAAAAATTCTATATCTTCTATAACTTACGATTAAACTAATTGAAAAGAAAAAAAAAGCAATTTCAAAATTCCCTTTTAATTTATAAAACACATGAATTATTATTAAAAGAGTGCAAAACTTGCAGAAATCGTGTGACAGTTGTGTACTTTCAATTAAAAGAATTCTAAAACACTGTGACAAGATTCCGTTTCTTCTGAATCGGAATCCGATTCAGTACTTCCAATCTGAATTACTAGTTCATCTACTAGTTCTTCTAAAACCCTATCTTTTTCCCAATACGAATTTTCAGCAAGTTTCAAGCAAAATTCTATAACATTATGCACAATTTTACGTGCTTGTGATTTTAAAGTCTCTCCATTCTTAAATCGAAATGGCATTTCAAAGGATCTCAAAATTCAAGAGACAAAAATTATTAAATAATGAAATGCAGTTAATATTAACCAAAGAAAATAATTATAAAATATAAAAGAAGTAAGCTAAGCAAATATAAAGATACGAGCAACTGCAAGTAAAAGCGAGAAGACGAATGAGCAATAGTTTTTTTATCGCTTCATTTTCTCGCCAAGATAAAGAATACCCCCCCCCAGACTTCCGTTCGATTCCACCCATTCGAAATGGATCCTCCCTATCGGCTGGCCTCCCTTTACGGCGGGCGTTATAGAAACAGGCCGACGCCTGTTTCTATAACGCCCGCCGTAAACATAGACGACTGTCGGCCAGAGATCTCCTTATGAACAGACAGTAGATAGTTCGGCTTCAAATTCCTCGACACTACATAAATTACCTATTTGTTTATTTACTTCTTCCAATTCTTTATTTTTAATAGTCAGTTGATTTAAATTCTTCTAATTTATCCAAATCATTAGATTGTAAAAATTCTTCTATTCTATTTACCAATTTGGTCACGGAACTTCTGCCAAACGATCTGGATTTTTTCAATTTATCGAGTTCCATTTTTAAATCAATCTTCTACGTAGATAAATAAATGCCAAAATCCTACATTTTACAGTCTTCGCAATTTGCATAGGGGATGCAAATGCAGTATCCAAAGGCAAATGTGTCTCAATCGAATATGATCGCCTTCCCGGTCGATGCACCATGTAAAAAATTCTAAAGTTCGGTTCAGTGTGGCAAGCAAACGGCTCGGGAAAGAAAAGAGATCATATCATTAACACAAACATTTATTTGAGACACGTACGCACACATGACGACACAATACAAATATTCACGTTTAACTGCTTTTAAACTTTCAAAAAGGGGAATCCAAAAAGGAACTTATAGTTCCGCGAAAGTTTGGCTGTTTTCGCCATCGAAGTCTAAAACGAAAATTTTCCTTCTCTGGTGAGGAGTTCAATTTTTATACTGGCGAGAGCGCCATCTATAGGCTGTTTCTAAATTTTCCACAAAGGTTTACATTGTTCTGTTTTTTTTCCTTTCAAACTATTTTTTCATTTATTACAAGGAATTGAGACAACTGATATACTGAATGTTTTTTTGTAAAAGTGGTTTTTTTTGTCAATTGAAATTAATAAATGAGATATTTCGAATTAAGAACTAAAAATTTCAGCACGTCAAATTATCTTACACATGTACCAACTTTACAATAAGAATTATCCTGAAAGACGAAGAGCCAGTCGGTTCACTTTCTTGTCGACTAGCATTCACATAAAGAGAAGAGGTAAACAAACAAATAGAAGAATGACTAAACATATGCATTATATGTCCGATTTCATTGGAATAATCAAGTCCTTTCGTAATGGTAAAAAGGAAAGATGGATCCTCAAGAATGAAGACAGAAAAGGAACCCGAAGTTGTGAAAGATAAATTTTCCTGATATCTCATCAATATGAATTTTTGAATTCCTAGAGTTTTCCATGGCTATGTATCGTGTATAATTAGAGATCTTACCCAGAAAGGAGTTGTAATCAGTTATCTAGATGATCTCGTAATTCCGGCAAACAACGAAAAAGAAAGTTTAGAAAAACTTAAGAAGTGCTAGAAGGTTCGACGTAGCAAAGAAGTACGGATTGAAAATTTAATTCAAGAAATGTTGATTCTTAAAAAAGAAAATTGAATTTCTAGGTCATATTGTGGAAAGCGGAACTATTAAACCATCTATCGTAAAGACGCTGGGTGTCGGAAAATTATCAGAGCGAGCTAAGATAAAATAGAAAGACTTCTTGGATTAACCGGATATTTTCGCAAATATATAACGGTCTATTCAAATATATAACAGATATATAACGGAAGATAGTTAAACCACTTAGAATTTTAACGAGAGAAGAATACCTCTTTGTTTCTGGGACTCAACAAAAAGCAGCATTTGAGAAGTTGAAGAAAATCATGTCTGAAGGTCCACTCTTGCATATTTACAAGTATGGAAGAATAACACAGTTACAAACAGACGCTTGTAATCAAGGTATATTACAAGAAGCCGACAGTGGAAAATTACAACCAGTTTAATGTATGACAAATTCCGCAAGAATAAAAGTGCGACAGTTACAGCTAAAGGTATTTTCAATTAGCAACGCATTTTCCCATTAATCGCCAAAACTAAAAGGAATGAATTTATATGTATACAAACTTTAGTCTCTATTAATTTGGGAATATATAACAAAAAATTATAATTAAAATTTCAAAATTTGGCTTAGCCTTTGAAAAATCGGGTGTTTCTTTCACACAACGTCAGCGGAATAAGGGTAAGGAGTTGAACTGAACTTCTGAGAATTTATTCAGAATTGATTTCTGGAAATAAGTCTAATTTTTCTATGCTTTTGAAAGCCAGAATTGCTGTTAAAATAAACTAATTTATTATTGAATTTTATAGGTGGGCATGTAACCAACTTGTATGAGTTTACATATGAAAACTTTCACTACAATCAGGATGTAATGCAACTTTACAATCTTTGCAGCTGTATAGTATTAATTTTTTTTGCTTACGCTGTTCATGTTATTCTCAGAATTCTTAAATTTAATGAGCCAAATTTTCTCAAATTTCTTTGGCGATTGTTCGTTTGTGCCTGACAAACTGAAAAGTACGCTTATAGTTTTACGTACATAATTTTTAAGTACTTTATTACCCACGCTAATGAAGTTAGATATTACATGTTTTCAACCGATTTCAAACGATTCTGTTTATTTTCGTAGTGTTTGATACATTTAAAATTAATCATTGTTACTTAATAGATCTTTCGATTACATCAGAAGTACTTTTGAATAAAAATAAAAAAACATTAATGGAAATTAAAATTTTCTAATCTGCAGTTATTTCCCCAACTGGTGTTTAAAAGTCTCATGCATACGGTTCGCTAGCATTTTACATAGTGATTAGAATGTCAGTTCTCAAATATATACATCAAAATTTCCACGCGTGCGGAAGTCGCGGGTAAAAGCTAGTACAAAATATTTTGGAATTTTTATGTGCTTTATTTTAAATCCGGAATTGTGAACATCGGATATACGTCTTTTCATTTGATATTTTATTTTATTATCTTTAAGAACAGTTATATTTGTACTTATTGCATAAACATTCTTAAATTATCAAACTTAAAATTGTAACAAACTAGTTTGCTAGTAAAATGTCAATTCGTGTTAAAGAAAAATAACTCTTAACATTTTGTAAGAACTAAGAGATAGTTCTATCAGGTGAGGATGATTCTGTATGATGTCCCACGGAACCATTTTATTTTACCAACTTTTAGTTCTGTTTTGCGATTATCGGACGTAATTCAAATCGAAAATTGTGTAAGGTTTGATCATATCCTAGATGCCTATAATTTTAAATACTACAGCATTCCAGATAAACACCAGCTGTCGAACTTTTGAAACTCCGTCACAAATAATATTCAGGCAGAGACCTATTCTTCTCCATACGATAAAGATGGTCGGCTTACTATTCGGTATGATGTTTCAGTCAAATAATGCACTTTTTTTAGATTTCTTACGTACTTCTAGAGGTACTTATCTACTTTCTGTTTCTTTCATATCGCCATGTTTTAATTAATTTTCTATTAACTTATAAATACCTCCACTTGTAAACTTTTCCCTTTAGTTTTAAATAAACTCTTATTTTTTAATGATGTCTCTTCAGAATTCGTTTGCATTATTTTAAACTTGGATTCCAAACTGAAACCGTAACTATTAAAAAGAAACAACACCGTAGACACATCACGAGTTTTAAAACTCCCGCTATCTGAAGAATCTAATATTTTTGGAAGATTTGGTTAGACTCCCATATATATATATATATATATATATATATATATATATATATATATATATATATATATATATATATTTGTGTGTGTGTGTTTTAAATACTTGTTTTACATCTCTAATTAAGTATTTTTTACACATTTATTATGCTTATGTTAATTGTTTTCCCCCGTATTTTAATTTGTTGTGGCATTTCCAAATTATTTTATCTTTTAAAACATTTCTCTATTGTGTTAAATCTTTCTAACACACTTGTGATCATTTGCTGTTCTGTGTGTGACCATATTGCAGGTTTGTTAATTTTTTCATATTTGCTCATTAACTTCTTCAATTAAACGCTTTCTTTTAAACCTTTTATTGTGATTCGGTCATTTTTTTCTTCTTTGTTCCACATCATTTTGGTATTTCAAAAGTATTCTTCCTTTTCTAAATAAAAGTCTTATATTTTGAGTTAAATATTTCTAATCTTTTTCTGAACATTTCCTCTTGAAAGTGATTTTATTACTAAACAGAAAATTTAAATTATGTTGCGTTTTACTATGATATATTGATTAAAGTTGTATCTTCCATATGCTATACGATTAAAAAACCTAATGCGACCTTGAATCGACCGATTCGATCATACAACCGACAAACGCAGATCACGCAGAGAGAACAAAACTCTGAAATCAAGTCAATTGAATGTGACGAGATCCGGTGTTTGCAATCAGGGAAGTCATCAAATCATCCATTCAAATTTCCATCACCAGAAGACTGCACATACAACTCTTTTCTTTACGAAATACGACATGGTATTAGATTTACAAAATGATAATAAAATGACAATAATTACTGTAGAAATTTCGTACTTAATACTCACATTGATGATATACACATTTACCGATACTATTTCATTCAAACAAAAACGATTAAACAATATAAGCATTGTTCATTTTTCTTGGAAGAAAACATTAGGAATAGAAAAATTGCTTAACTCTTAAGCATACGCAATCGTTACTTGCACTCGCTTGAGGTCTATTTTCATCCTAAATTGTTAGTCACTCAACGCTTGTCTTATTGGCTGTTTAAATAAAAAATAAAATATGGTCAAAATACATGATCATTTTTTAATAAAAAAATTTCCTTATTTAAGGCGTACATGTAATTTTTAATTAAAAAAGACATAATTTAACTTAGTCTTTTTTATATCCCTTTCCTGTATTCATTTTCAATTTTTCTCTACTATTCAGATGAAATTTTTTTTAAAAAAATTAGTTTTTCGTGTGCCAAATATTGAAAGAAATTAAACAATATATAATTCATATCTAGTTTAATTTTGAAAGTTTTTCGAAAAATAAATCGAATTTATTTTTCTGTCACAGCTGTGTTTTTCATTTATGTATATATGCAGGACTAGGTGGACTAAAATTCCCCATTCAGTCTCATAAGAATCAGTGAATAGGGCACCAGTCAAGTAAAGCATTAACGTTTATAGAAAAACAGTTAGTTTAAATAGAATAAACAAAATTCACAGGAAATTAACAACAACTAAGACAAGAAAGATTAATAACATTAAAATTTGAAGTTAAAATATTTAGATGACACCAAAAGGCGATGACTAACGCAATGTCCGAACATATCAAAACTAACTGCTGTCATAGCCTAAGGGTGTTAAACATTCATTGTTACTGTTGTCGGTTATGCTTTAAAATGAGGAGCCGGGTTTCTTAAAATATAGATTTATTAATCAGTTATATAAATAAAACATAACTCGTTTCTTCGAGTGATGAAAACAACAGCAAAATACTACAGGAACCCGGTTGGTGCATGTCTTAGGCATTCATTCGCTCCTCGCGAAGTCAGCAGCACCAACGCAAAAATACATGCAGCTTTTATGTGTACGACACACCTCTAGCGTTGCCAATAAAAATATGTAAAACATGCACCAACCGTATGCAAATTGAGATCATGGTCTGGGATTGAAAAATATGGGTTCAAAAACATCCAACAAGCGGACCCCTTTTTCAACTCCCCCTCCATGGTCCCTTACAAATCAATAACGATTGTATTTTGTACAATTTACAGATAGACACAACCGAAATATTACTATAAAAGAACAGGACAAATCAATTTTCACCAAAACTTACAAAAAGTCCATTTACTTTACATAAAAAAAACTTTCTACAAAAGTGTAGTAATTTTTCTTCAGACATCGGCTTAGTAAATATATCTGCTACATTATCTTTGGTAATAGCATAGTTTATTTTAAATATCTTGTCAAGAATTAAATTCCTTAAAAATTGGTAACGAACATCTATGTGTTTCATTCTATAATTTTCTATAGGGGATTTAGAAAAATTTATAGCTGCTTGATTGTCGCAATACATTACATTTTCGACTAATTCCAATTCACTAATTCCAAAAAACTTATTTACGAGTACATTTTTCAACCAAATAAATTCCTTAGCAGCTTCTGTTAAAGAAATATACTCTGCCTCCATCGTGGATAGACTAACAGATTTTTGTTTAAACGTTCTCCAGGAAATAGGGGTTTCGTCAATGAAAGTTATGAAACCTCCTACAGATATTCTATCCTCTATTTATAGCAAAATCTGAATCTCAAAAACATTTTAATTTTAATGATTTAACTTTTGAAAGTTCCAATTTATAATCTTGAGTATATTTCAAATATCCTAATAATTTTAATAGATAATTCGAATGCACCATGCCTGGATTTGATTGAAATTGTGATAGTATATTAACCGCATACATGATGTCTGGTCTTGTTCGGAGAGCAATATATGCTAAAGATCCTACTAAGTTTCTATAAGGTAATTTCAAGATTTCTCCTCTTGTTTTAGGTGAATCGAGCTTAGAAAGAACTTGATCTTTTGCTATAGGCAACGAACTTAAAGGATATTTATATTTTTCATAAATTGTATAAATTCTTTGAATATAAGCTCTCTGATGAAATAATAGGCTATTTACTTCCTCTTCGAATTCTATACCCAAAAGTTACTTGGTTTCTTGGTTTATCTTTAAATCGAAACTGTTTTGTAATAAATTAAGCACAAAATCTACATTTTCACCTTTACCAAATACAATTATGCCGTCTTCATAAAATAACAATATTACATTATCTTCAAAAATATACACACAATTAACCCATTCTAATTTCTTAAATTTTAATTAATTTATTTATTTTCCAATTCTAAAAACCATTGGCATCCACTTTGGTGGTGTCCATATACTGCCTTACACAACTTACATACTTTGTTTGGATCAACTTCGTATTCAGACGGTTGCTTCATATACATAATTGTGTCTAAATTTGCATATAAATATGCATTGGTAATATCAACATGAACATGCATCCATTTCCATAAACATACACATATAGTGAAAAATAGTTTTAAAATAGAAAAATTAACAACTGGACTGAATACTTCGTCATATGACTAGCCTTTTAATTGTGTATTGCCTTGAGCCACTAAACGAGCCTTGTATCTAACTTTATTATTTTCATCACGTTTTATATTATAAACCCAACGGATTCCCAATACTCTCATTATTAGGAGGAGTAACCAAATCCCAAACGTTACGTTCCATCATAACCTTTATTTCCCTATCCATCGCATCGCACCATTTGGATGCTTCTCTGGATCCAATTGCTTGTTTATAGTTATTGGGGTTGAATACTTCAATAATATTAACTGCTTGTTGAGTTTTGGTCAAATCTGAAAACTCCCGAGATTCTGTATCTTCCTTTTTAAATTCAAATTTATTTGGGTCAAAATCAATATTGCGATTCCTACAATACCGTTTTATTTCATTGAAGTATTTCAATCGGGTTGATGACCCTTCGATACTATAGTATATGTCAGCTCCAGTTACTTTTCTACCAATTTTTCGAATCCACTTAACCTCTGCACAAGGAATTAACCTACGATTATCTGTTGGTAAATCCGGTTTCTCGCTTGAAGTTGGAGTTTGTGAAACTGAACGACTCACCAAGGAGTTTTTAACAGTATTAAAATCGTCTTCATAATCATCATAATTTGGAAAGCTAAAATTAAGTTTGGGGTAACCTAATATTTTCTTTATAATCAATTCCTTTCTTATTTTCATCGAATCTGACATTAATAGTTTCAACTAATTTTATCTTCTATTAACCATATCCTATAACCTCTCGTATGCAAAGCGTAACCCATCATAATTCCTAGTTTTGCTCGCATATCAAACTTCTTTCTCATTTGCTTTGGCACACCGACATATGCCAAACAATCAAAAGGTTTTAGTTGCGATACGGATAGTTTTCTATTGGAATATTTTTCAAAACGGGTTTTATTACAGTCTTCATGTCAAACCCTATTTCAAGTATAAGTGAAGCTAAGTAATGCTTCACCCCAAAACTTATGTGCTACTCCACTAGACTTAATGCTTTGATTCCGTCTAAAGTGGTTAAATTACACCGTTCTGCGACACCATTCTGTTCAGGTGTATATGGGTTAGTTATCTCGTGCTTTATACCCATTTCTGACAAGAATGTATTCGTATAATTATTACAAAATTCTAACCCACCATCGGTTTTAACTGCGATTAGTTTCCTACCTAGAAAATGCTCTGCACGTTTCTGAAACCTTAAAAATGTATAGAAAACGTCCGCCTTCTTAATGGGAAATACTGTCACCATTCTAGAGTAGTCGTCTATTATGCGTAAGAAATATTTATTACCGCCTTGGCTTTCCGTTGGCATTGGCCCACAAAGATCCATATGCAGCAATTCCAACGGATGTTTCGATTTTACAGCCCCCGTCTTTTTAAACGAAACTCTTTGATTTGGCTAATTTACATGAAATATAATGAGACCTTCCCTTATTAGTTAAATGCGAAAGAACTTTACACTGTCGTTTCTACTAGTCTTTATCATTTAATAGTTATCGATATATCAAAAGCGCTCATGCCATATCACGATTGATACACCTTTCTTTTTGTTAGTTATATCACTAAAGGAGCTGATTTCTTTATACTTTGGGATAATATACTGAGTAGGCTTTTAAAAATACAGATTTTCTAGGCGTGTTGCCGAAAATAACTTTTTTCAGTCTTTAATAAAAATATTAATTTTAACATTTGTACCCACAAAATGCGCACCTTTACTTTCTAATCTGGAGCCGGATAGCAAATTTCTCCTCAATTTGGGGTTAAATAGAACATCAGACAAAGTAATCTCATTGAAACAATCCTTATTTTTAACTAAAAATCTAATTTTTCCAATTCCCTCTACTGGAAAACTTTTATCTGTAGTCGCCAATAACATTTCCAGTTTTGCGACTGGTTTAAGATAAAAAAAACTTCATTACAAAAATAGCTTGTTGCAATAAGCCTCACAAAATCGTAATTTTATTTTAAACTCTGTATTTAAATTTTCATTTAAAGGCAAAGGAGACTTTTCATGAGATTTCTTATATTTACAGTTTACCTGAAGATGACCGCATTTATTATATAAATAACATGGATCCACCTTATGAGGGCGTTTTACCTTTTTGGCAGGTTTATTGTTGAATACCTTATCGTTCTTTTTATGATACTCCGCTTTACCAGCAGGATCTCCAGAAGTTGAGTCCGTTCTGCCAGGAACTAAATTCGCACCACCAGGAACAGCACTTTCACCATGAGGAATTTTATGGGCCTTCTTACTTGGTTTATTACTGTAGAACACAGTCTCCCCTTTCTCCAAATCTTGCTTCATTAGCTGGAGTCGGTTCACCTCGAGTATCAGTTCCTCTTCTATCTTATGGGCTGTGAAATCTTCATCCATTTTTCCATCTATATATCTGTTGAACTGTAGACTGGAATTCTTGCGGAAGCCATTTAATAAGTTGAAATCCCAAGTACAAGTCATACACTTTATGATCTGCGTCTTGTAGCCTGCTGGCCGCCGTCTTTACTCGAGAAATGAATAACCCCACGTTTTCTCCTGGTTGGCATTTTGTTGTAAAAAATTCATCTATAAGCTGGATGAATCTGGCTCTTTTCACTTGTTCAAAATGATCTTTGAGTATTTTCCCTGCTACTGCGCCATCAGTTGTGTCCGATATTAGAGTTTTAAGGCCCGGACCTGATGTTGGTGTAGATCAGGGGGTAGCTTCGGTCTTTACGGAGTTGCCAATCATATTTCTCCCTGTAGGTAGCTCCTTCATTAGGATCATCTGTTTTGGTCTGTATTATAAAGTCCCAGCATCCGTAATGCATAAGGATTACCTGTATATCATGCTTCCACGTATTCCAGTTATTTTGGGTCAGCACTGGAATAGAATTGTTAACTTCCATCACTGCACAGAAAGTAATCGCGGGAACTGCTAAACCTCCATTGACAAAGAAAAATGTCCTGGGCCCATAACCTTTGTTGTCGATATGCTTTAAAATGAGGGACCGGGTTTCTTAAAATATAGATTTATTAATCAGTTATATAAAAAAAACATAACTCGTTTCTTCGAGTAATAAAAACAACAGCAAAATACTACATGAACCCGGTTGGTGCATGTCTTAGGCATTCATTCGCTCCTCGCGAAGTCAGCAGCAACAACACCGCAAAAATACATACAGCTTTTATGACACACCTCTAGCGTTTCCAACAAAAATATGTAAAACATGCACCGACCGTATGCAAATTGAGATCATGGTCTGGGATTGAAAAATATGGGTTCAAAAATATCCAACAGTTACTGAAGAGGAAAAACCCTCCTATCTCTCTCGAGAGAGTACCTGTGCAAATGACAATATCATGATTTTTACTAAAACTTATGATCAATACTTTCGTTGTGTTAATACTTTGGATTAGTATAGTATATTACAATAAAACAAAACAAAATTGAACTCTGGGTACGTTCTGTATAACTGTGGAATGGTAATGGAAACTAATTAATCTCTAAATACACACACACACACACACATATATATATTGTCGCGAAGACTCAATTAAAGACATGGATAGTTACAAACAATTGCTTTTATTAGCACCAAGCAAATCGCTGGAGAACAGAATGAAGAACTGAGTAGAACTTAGGTTTTATACATCCAGGAGAACATTCGAGAATCCTCTCGCACGAATAGTAAATAATTTTCTAAAATCGTCTCGATTTTAGAGAAATAATAAGATCAATTTTATATTAAAATTCCAGTCTTTGGATAAAATGTGCTGAGTGGGAATCGAACCAGGCACCACGGAATTTACAATCCAATGCTCTGCCAATCGAGCTATGGTGAATCATAACAATCTTTCGTTTTGCGGCATTGCTTCCCCTAATAAAAAGGGCAGTCAATTTCTATTTTTCTTTCTGAAGCACGTCATAGGTCCTTTGTAATAGCCCCCTGTATTTGTGTTGTTTTTCATTGAAACGATATCCTGGCTTGTTTTGTCTTCCATTTCAATCTGCTTAGTCGGATCATGATATGGTTCCATACGTGAGACATAGACAACATCTTTCGATTATCTTCCTCGAGAGGCAGGGTCAAAATCTTTAACCTCATAGGTCACATCTGATAGACGGCGTAACACCTGATATGGTCCAAAATATCTTCTCAAAAGCTTCTCTGAAAGGCCAACTTTTCGTACTGGGGTATAGACCCATACAAGACATCCAGGAGCATAAGATACCATTCGGTGCTTCGAGTCGTAGCGTCGACGGTCTTGAGATTTCAAATTACTCACTCGTGCTAGTTGTCTTGAATTTTCAGCTCTAGAAATTATTTTGCCTAAGTAATCATCATCCATAGCATCAGGACAGAATGGTAACATGGTGTCTATCGTCGTTTCGGCTTCACAGCCATGAAGCAAATAGAAAGGTGTAAAACCTGTCGTCTCTTGCTTAGCAGTATTATAGGCAAATGTTAAGAATGGTAAAATTTCGTCCCAATTTTTCTGCTCCACATCAACATACATGGACAACATATCGGCCAATGTTTTGTTGAAGCTTTCTCTTAGTTCATTTGTTTGGGGGTGGTACGTCGTTGTCATATGATGATATATATTACACAGGTTGACAGGTTGAATTGGAATAACTTTCCAAGATCTGTGATAATTATTCTTGGAGCTCCATGCCCCAGAATAATTTCTTCCAAAAAAGACTTTGCTACTTTTTCGGCTAGCGGTCGGTAAAGCTTTCATGACGGCATATCGGGTCAGGTAACCCATGCAGACTTTGAACCATTTATTTCCCCGAGTAGATTTTGGAAATCTACCGAGAAGACCGACTCAAATGCTTTGCAAAGGTGCAATAGCCGGAGGAATGGGGATTAAGCTTCCAATTGGTCTTTGTGGGATGGATTTTCTTCTTTGGCATTCACGACAATGCATGACATAATGGACAACATTTTGATACATCCCCGTCCAGTAAAATCTTTTGCGGATTCTGTCATACGTTTTTGCGAAGCCAAGGTGTCCTGCGGTGGGTTCGTAGTGAAAATGTCTAAGTATGTCAGCTCGCAGATGTTTGGGAAGGAATGATAACCACATCTTGCCATCCGCAGATGTTTGGGAAGGACTGATAACCACATCTTGCCATCCGGATCTAATTCCCTTCTGCAGAGGACCCAATTAATTAGTTCAAATGTCTTGTCGGCGGGGAGGAGATGATTCGAACGGTTAATTCTGGCGATGTAGGGATCTTTCTTTTGTTCGTTGGCAAGATTCATCTTCTTAATGGTAGCTAGACTTTTCTCCACAGTCTCAGTTTCATCATCTACAGGATTCCATGGAAGAGTGTCGGCATTGTATTTCTTATCAGTTTTTTATTTTAGTGAAAACATATTATTCAAGACAGAGGGCCCATCTTGCCAATCTCCCAGACGGATCCTTTAGGCTCATGAGCCAGCATAATGAATGATGATCAGTTATGATGGTAAAATGCTTTCCGAATAGGTATGGTCGAAATTTATTTATGGCCCATACGATCGCAAGGCACTCCCTTTCTGTAGGGGAGTAGTTCTTTTCCACTTTTGGTGGAATTCTTGAGTCGTTTGCTAGAACTTTTTCTACGTTATTTTGAATTTGGATTAGAACAGTTCCAATGCCATATTCACTGGCGTCTGTATGAATTTCGGTTGGGGCATTTTTGTCGTAAATTCCCAATACTGGCTCAGAGGTAAGAGCTTTCTTCATATTCTCAAAAACTTCCATTTCGTCCGTCTCCCAATCTTTGCATCACCTTTTAGCAGCAACTGCAAGGGTTAAGCTAGATAACAAAAACCCTTAATGAATCTTAGGAAGTATGAGAAAAGTCCAAGAAAGCTTCTTACGTCATGTACATTCTTAGGAGTAGAAAACTTACTTATGGCTTTTACTTTTTCGGGATCTGGTTGAACTCCCTTACCGGATACGAGATGACCCAATATTTTTACTACTCTGGCGTCAAAAAGACACTTCTTTTGTTCGCTCGCAAACAAAAGAAGTGCCTAAGACCAGCTTTCAGAAGGTATTCCATAACGAGACTCAGTCGGCTAAGACGGTCTTCAAACGCTTCTGAAAACACTATAATGTCATCTAGATAACAAATACACGTTAACCATTTGAGACGCGTAGCAAATTTTCAATCATTCTCTCAAAAATCGCCGGTGCATTACAGAGTCCAAATGGCATAACTTTAAACTCATACAATCCTTCGGGAGTAGTAAATTATGTCTTCTCACGATCCGCTTCATCTAATTCTATCTGCCTGTAACTAGAACAGAGGTCCATAGAAGAAAATAACTTAGCGCCCTTCAGGCAGTCGGGCGTATCATCAATACACGGCAGATGATAGTTTTTGGTAGCCTTATTGAGCTTGCGATAATCTACGCAAAAACGCCAGCTTCCATCTTTCTTTCTTACAAGAACAACTGGTGATGACCAGGGACTTTCAGACGAAGGATAATAACTTCATCAAGCATTTTATTAACTTCTTCTCGAATAATGCGTCTTTCCGTAGATGAGATTCAGTAAGCTCGTTGATTAATTGGAGACTGATCACCAGCGTGAATCTTGTGTTTCACATTCGTCCGTACGTCTACAGATTTGTCAATGTTCTTAAAAATTTCCGAACATGTTCGAAATAGTTCGGATATTTGGGTTTTCTTTCTCGTTACTTAAATCAGGGGATATCATTGAACTATAATTCTTCAAGAGATAAGACGTCTCTTGCGGTGTATCGAGACCATATGACTTGCCTGAGATGCCACATAAGTGTCCTTCATCTAAGGGCCCGGCTAAGCCTATAAAGATTCCTTTGGTTATGACTGGGTTTCCCGACTGAAGGTTAGCAATACAGATCTGACTTTGCCCATTTTGGTATGAGGATATCATGGATGGTACTGCAATATGGCACTCGAAGAGTGACTGTTTACTGCCATCGAAGACCACATTGATGTCTGCCTGGACTGGGCTTCCTGATATTGCTATTTTGGTTAAAGAACGAGTTTTAAGTGTGTAGTCCTTTGTAGCATGCAGCTTCCATGCGTCCAATGCGGTGGAATCTTGGGGGGCATCTACCAGAAATAATTCACTTGGTCCTCAGTCTATCATGGCTTGGAAAGCTGCTAAAAAGTCCCATCCAAGGATTATGTCATGATTACAATGCGTCAAAACAATAAATTCAAACGGCAGCTCCTGGCTATTGATTCGGGCACGCAAATTGTTTTTTCCTATAGGGCGAACCGAATTTAAATCGGCGACTTTCAGCATATTGTTTTTGGTTTCAAAGAACACTACCTTCTTCAAGAACCGACGATATTTATCCGACATTACGGAAAATGAAGCTCCAGAATCCACGAGAGCACGAATTGGCTTATTATCTATTATTACGCCCAGTTGGTTGCCAGACATCTTTGCGACCGACGGAGAATTTTCATAACATGCGACCTCACCTCCTTTGAAGGTTGCCTCGTTTAGTTTTCCTAGTTAATATGGCTTGGGGATCGACTTGGTCAACTTTCTAGAAGATATAATAAGGGGATGGGACACCACAGTAGGAATCGGGCATGTCGGAGGAAGCAAATGTTCCATAGCATCGGAACATCAACGTTTCGTAGCCGGATGAAAGACAGCCATGGATGGAGTTTTGTCGTGGGACGATGTGGACGAAGGAGTATGGCGTTGGACCCATCTCTCCCGAGTCGGACAAGCGTTTCGGAGCACTGCGGCGAGCCTGACCAGCGGAGTTAATGCAGTGGCGGGCCTCTCCGGTGGATTTAATTTTAATTCATCATTTGGGGCTTTTTCACAGAACTATCCTGTTGGTTTTTATAATGAAAAGCACATTTAAATAATTTTTTGAGGGCAAATAGCAGAGTCATGGCCGAAATCATAGAGAAAACAGGTTGAATTTTTAGTTCTTTTTACTCCATCGCGGGTGTAGGCATTATTTACAAGCGAAGGCGACGTGCAAAAGACAGAACGACACAACACAGAACTGACAGAAAAGCTGCGTACAAAAGGGGCGGGAAATAGTTATCCCTGGTTTTAAATACCAAGACTTTGATAGGGATAAATAATTTTTATAGAGCTTATAAACTTGGATTTCAGTGGGGATTTCCATGTCTCACATATAAGAGGTGAAGGAAACACAGGGATCTTTTTAAAAGTATTTTGTTTAGGTCAGCAATTTTCATCTTTCCCACGGAGTGTGAGAAAGTAACAGGCGTTTAGCTGTTTCAGCAATTTTACACAGCTTCTCTTGAATTAATTAACTAGAGCGAGTGGAATGGATCATGAAATAAGAGAATCTTTTAGAATTATATTACTATGGGCTAAATTAAGACAGGTCTTTGGAAATTAATTAAGATTAAAATTAAGAATTTAAAAATATCATTACACACACACACACACACACACACACACACACACACACACACATATATATATATATATATATATATATATATATATATATATATATATATATAGCCGCTAGCCGCAAAGAGAAAGACTTATGTTTCCTAATGGTTCGATTGGCAGAGCATTGAAATGTAAACCCTTTGGTCCCTGGTTCGATTCCGGGCCAGCACATTTTATAGAAAGACTGGAATTTTAATTTAAAATTAATCTTACTATTCATCTAAAATTGAAGATAATTTTAGAACATTATTTACTATTCCATCGAGTTGATTCTCGAATGTTCTCCAGATGTATAAAAGCTGAGTTCTGCTCAGTTCTTCATTCCGTTCTCCAGCGAGTTGCCTGGTGCTAATAAACGCAATTGTTTCTAACTATCCGTGTCTTTAATTTAGTCTTCGTGACAAATTTGGTGGAGTCGATGGGTAAAATTCTTTGCAAATGTGGATAATAGTGACAGTCTTTGTAGGAGCCTTCGTTTGAGAGTAATATCTCTAGAATTTTGACTTTATTCTCCACAGAGAAGAAAAACGAATATGACAGAAGAAACTAAGCCCGTTATAGTGACTCCTATATATCAACAACAGAGAAACCCATATACCTTGCGAGGAACACCTGAAGAAGACCGTTTGAAATGTCTTACAGAATGAGATCGAGGGGCTAAATTTAACAAATGAGGCGACATGATGGGCCTCGCAAATTTGAATTTCTTCCTCGATGATACTGCAAAATAGTGGTACATCAACAAAAAGCACAACATTGAAGAAGAGTCCGATTTGGTGTCCCTCATTAGAAGAATCGTGCAAGAGGAAGTCCAACGAGTAATCAACCAAACGCATGAACCTATTGCCTATTTGAACTCCTACTCCTAAGCCCAATCGCATGAAGAAATGGTCCAAGACAAATTTGAAAAGGTCTTAGCACCAGTTTCAGTAAAACCTCCCAAAATTCAACGACGACCAAAATATGACACTATAACCAAGAGATCAAGAGTACCGCTGACCCGCAAGAGTAAAACTGATCTTTAGCGAAAAACTGACAACAGACCAGTTTGTTTCCTCTGTGGACGTCCTGGACATTTTGTATGCTACCGCAGAGAGAGGAAAGCCATTTTCGACATTTATCGTAATCGACGACAAAACTTGAATGAAATTGACGCTGAAGAAACTCAAATACCAAACTCCATTCGACGTTCTACACCTTGTCCGACTAGAAGCCGATCCCCAACACGCCGTTTCAGAACACCGTGATGTTTGTGCTCCATAACCTTGTTTGCGTGTTCCTTCTATCTTCAAGTTCCAACTCCTTAAATGCCAAGAGTCATTTAATTCAGAAAAGTGATTTGTGTGTGTGCAGGGCTCCAAATTTAATAGTGCCTCAAGCGATTCGTCATCAAATGATTAATTAGTGTTAAAAAAGGCGCCTCACGTAAACTGCCTCAACAGATGAAAATCAAGATAAATATTTTTTTTTTCTTTTGTATTTTAAGTTGTAAATTATTACAAATTATATTTTTACAATATTATTTAAAATATTAAATTATTTTGTCCTCCATTGAAATCTACTTTTTAAACAAATTTATTTATAACATTAAATTGTGTTTCATTTAAAATTTATTTATATGCTATTAAATGAAGGAAAGATAATTTGCCCAATTAAATTAAATTTTTCTAACTCTAAGGTTTTAACATACATGCTTGTGAATGAAGAAAGTGAACGACCAAGGTTCTTTTATACTATATAATTGCACATCGTAATAAGAATTATGTAGTAAATGCCTCAGAGGAAATATAAACACCTCTGACAGCCATTAAGCTACTTCTTTTATCATTGTGTCAAAATACATACGAGTTTATTTTCCCAAATATTAAGAGAGTATCTTGAATCTTGTGTTTGTTACACTCGTTTGCAAGTGTTTTGCATGAAATTTTTGAATCTTGCATGTTTACATTTCCAATAGTGTTATAAGAAATCATTACTTCTAAGTTTTCCTTTGATATTTTGATATTACTGATTCTTGCAAATATTATTTTCATGTCCTAGATTTTATTTGAACTTTGAAAAATCTTATGTTGATTATTTTGAATTTAAATATTATTTTGGAAATCATAATAATATTGAAGTCCAGAATTCTGAATTTTATTTTCCATCTTATAAAAAGATAAAGCGAATCGCTGCATTACATAAAAATGATATTTTTGAGATGTTATATAAATTTACTGACAATATCTTAATCATTATTTGTGATTAAGAGGAAAAACTAAAAAAAGTTAAACTTCAAAATGTAAATATTGAATATATTAAAAAAAGAAAATGAGATTACATAATATCTTTAATAAGACGATCTGGAGTTTTAGAAATCATCAAAACCATTTTCAGCAATTCCAAAAGTTGACTTAATTAACTGTAATAAAAGCAGATGTTAATAAGTTCATGGTAAGCCTTTATTTATGTTTTTTGTGGATTTTTATCAGAGCTCTAGAGAATGTAAAGATTCCATTTATTTTATGGTAAGGATGATCAGTTACGATTTTGAATTTTATTATTTGTTGAACATAAAAACCATTTCTCTGATCATTGTAATCAAAAAATTTTCAATAGAAAACATCAAGTATTCTTTTTATGCATTAAATTTTAATTAATTTTGAAAATACCAATGGAAATAAAAATGCACTTTAATTGCAAATAAAAATTTCATAAATACATTCATTGAATACTATGTATATTAATTATCAACAAAGATTATATAAAATCATTGATGTGATAATAGAAATTTAACAATAGAATTATTATAAAAGCAATAACTTTAAAACTATTATACAAATGAATTAAGATAGATAAAACTATGTGATTATATTATGTTAAATTATGGATAAAATATGCAGAATTAGGAAATTTTATAGCGTTATAATGAACAAAATTAAGAGATTGGTAAGAGTGATACCTACTCTGAATTATTAACTCCAGCTTCCCTAAAACTCTTATTCCATTCTTGCTTTCTCGTAAGTCTTGCTTTAAATATTTGCTTTAAGCAATAGATTGCATATATTTTTTATTGATATTTTATTAATTCCTTTTTGTTACTTAAATCCCCCCCCCAGACTACTTGGTGATGGAATGTTTGCAAATATGACGACGTTTTTCAATCGATATTTTATGAGCAATACTTTGTTTCAAATTTAGCACACTTCTCAGAAACGAGAGGAGAATGCTTGAGTGAGATTTCAATTTAAACAGTAATTTTCTAATAGTATCACAGCTTAATCCATATATAAATACCTTGTTATGTTAATAAAAATGTGTTTGAAAATATTTATTTCTTATGCCATTTTATATGTTTTTTCTTTCTTTTGCAAGATATCAATTCCCTAAGAGAAAAGTTAAATTAAATTCGAATTTCAGTTTTCTTTGAGAGCTTCCGTGAGGCTTCCGTGAGAGTTTTACGTGAGGCTTACTAGTGTTAAACCTTACAATAGTTTATGATAATCTTGGTATCAAATATACCTAATTTTTTATTATTATATAATTTTATATATTAATATTTAGAGCAATATTTCAACCTATAGAATAAAATTTTTGATTAAACTTAGCAATTCATAAAAAAATAAATTCTATAGCTTAAATATCTTTTGAATAATTAAAAATGTTTGCAACTTTTGTCAGACATACACGAATTTTGCTTATAAGCAACCAGAATTGTAAATTTTTTTAGTATATTATCATTAAAACTTGCCTTCGAAACAAGTAAACTTACCTTAATTGGTTTTATTTTTTATATATTTCTGTGAGACGTTTCAATAATAGAAATTGCGAAACAGGTAAGCAGTACTTATCATTAGTTATTCATGAGTTGAAATTTCTACAACATTATCACAAAACAGCGACATGAGAATGTAAAGATTTTACGAGAAAAGTAATCCTTGTTTACTGGTTTCCCTTCTCGGCTATTATTGCCTTGAAAGAATATCTACGCTCTGGTGAGAATTGGCATTGGAAAGATAAGCTGATATTTTGTCGAAGTCAACGTGGGCCAAAACTCCTATTCTATTTTATGCGACCAGGGGCACAACATTTTACTTTGATGAAATTATTTTCTGACGGAAATCTCACTGATTCGGTAAAGTAATCGTGAAAGATCGACGCAAAGCTATATTAAGAATTGGTCATTTTTAATAAATGTAATTTTTGAGGTACGTTATCTTTTCTACGTGTATTATTAAAATGACTTTTTCTTTTAGTAAACCAAACGCGATAAATATTTATTTTATATAATCAATATTATTTTACTGTCTAAAAAAGTAACGCAAAACAGTCCCCTTCACCCAAGTGTTGGCACAAAATTACTTTGACCTCGGTTTCAAAATGTCTATAAAAGTTGGTTATATTTTGGTTTCTAGAATAATACATAAATCAATCAAATATTGTTAAGTACTTTTTTGGAGCAGTAATTAAAGAGCAGATTATTCTTATAAAATTTTAATTTAAAAATTTAATTTTAATTTGATTTATAAAATTATAATTTTATAAATCAAGATAGGTGTTCCTTAACTAGTAATAAGAAATTCTCTTTCCAACAGAATTTAATTCTAATTTTTCTTTGTGAGTTTGAACATTCCTCGCAATGCCAAGTACAAGATTTCCAAAGTTCTATCTCAGTTTTCTGATAGAGCATCAAATAACATTTCAGGATATGTCGTAATTGAGTGGTATTTTTTTTTCAGGATCCCGGGGCTGTATGACAGATACGTATACAGTACACTTTCTGTTCTGGTCATAAAACTGTCAATCAAAGGTTTTGTTTATGAGTCGGTTGTGTTACAGATAATGACCAGTTATAGAAGAGGTTGCAACGTTTTAAACGTTATTTAAAAGTGTCAGATTTGGCAAAAGTTAACAAAATGCTTAACGCAATTTGGAATACTTAATTGTTATTTAATACAATTTCATGCTTTTTGATATCATCTGAATACTTTCCATTTTGTTTTCTATGAAAAATGAATTACTTTTCAATAAATTTATTCAAAATTATACGATAAAAATCATTGATTTTCTTCTCTTATAAATAATGTATCCACTTCGAAAAAATAAACTAAATTTTAATAAATGCATTTACTTTACATAAATGCAACGATTTTGATTAAATGATAGTGTTTTGGTTTCATTAGTTTTTGTTTTGTTTCTTCTTGATTCGCTTGTTTACTCCAATAAGATTGAACATTGAAATTTATGTTATTTAAAAGCAGGCAATTATATTTTTTTTCTTCATTTTGAAGTATAGTTAAATGAGGTTGATGGTATTGGAATGATTTATAAGAAGGAAAAAGTTGGAAAATAAATACTTGAAATTTCATAAGTACGAAGAAAAGCTTTCATTCATGGATTTTAAGTCTCCATGTTATGTGAGTATTAAAAAATCAGTTTCACAGTAGTAGCGTCATTAAAAATTAAAAAATTTCTGTTTACTATCATAGATTTAATTTCAAAATTGTTGAATTTTTTAAAAATCTGTACTCTGATAAAGATAAATTATTTGTTCAGTATATAATGTTTCATTTTTATGAGATATTGAAAATAAACTGTGCATAGAAAAGATACAACCGAAATAAACCGAAGTACATTAATGTTTTGCTAATTAATCATATTGACGCGACTTCAACTGAAGCCCTGTGGCAGAGTGACTGCATAGGAAACTGTGAATCGTCTGAGACTCGGGTTCGAATCCTAGCGGAGGAACTCTTAACTTTATTAATCATTATAATTTATTCTGAAAATTTCCAGAACTTTGTATGACGTGTTTTCCGGGACAGTACTTCCGGTTTTTCTTTGCTATATAAACTGCTGTAACGTATCAATCAAGAATTGTCTTCAACCCGAGCAAGCTGCTTGTGTCAATAAAAACCCTTTATTTCGAATTAGTCCTCATTTATACGTGGCCATATGCATCTGTGAATATCTGTAGCAGATGTTAACTGAATTCAAATTTAATTTTCTTTTAGATGCAAGTCAAATCCATTGCTGAAAAATAAAGAATTTAAAAAAAGGAATTTTACATTACTATATGCATAATATATTCTGCAGAGATTCAGAAAACAATATAATTATTTCCAATTTTGGAAAAATTCAGAACCATTTTAAACTTTCTTGAAACCCTCAGATAATGCAAATCTCGTTTTTCACCTAATTCTTTATTTAATTTAATTTAATTTTTATTCAGCAATTTTCAGTAGCAAATTTTGATAAAATGCATTCTCAAGAACCTTTCTAAAGAACTTTTTATTAATATTTCACTTAGAAAAAAAACCTTTCTTTAAAATACTCTAATTAATATTATGAAAGGTGGGGACGTTTCTTTAAATCTAAAAACATGCAATTTTTTTAGAATAATGAAATAGCACAAAGAATTACTTATAATTGGTAACTAGGAATTTGTAATGATAATTAGTAAAAGACCAAAAATTAATTTAATCAGTACTTAATGTTGGCATGAATAAAATTGATTACGCATCCCTCGTTCATTAAATGAATGTATAAAACTAAATTTTGTAAAACTGCTAAAAATTTTCAACAGCTAAGCGCTTCCTTGGCAATCGCCAACTTTACCAACTGAATAATCCTCCATCCCTTCCCTTAACTAAAATTATTTAAATAATCTCTTTCGACTTTTGGCATTACAGTTCCCGTATTGTAAGGTTCATATCTCTTGGGAATTAAATCATATTTATTGGAGATGAATTTAATGTGCCCATTAAACCGGATTTTCATCATTTTTTTCATGTTAAAAATATACGAGTTGTAGATATTTTACTATTAAAATATTCAGGTTATCTCACAATAAGCACATACTTTGCAGAAGTTCGGTCGAGATCAATATAAGATTTCAAGAGCAAATGAGTTTAGAGCAATAGTTTCTTTATAGTAGTTCCGTTCTGCATTTTACTTTCAATCATAATTTATGAGACATTGATTATATCTTCAGTATATTTCCGTTAAATAAATTTGTGATCGTGTTATTAAAATGAAATGAATAATTTTCTATTATATATTGTTAAAAAAATTGCATCTTAATTGTTTTTTAACATCTGAAATTTTTTCAAGACAGGCTAAACTTTTGGTATTTTTATATTAAATTTGAAGGAATATTTAACAGAACGTTAGCTCTATAATTCACAAAAAATAATTTAAATTATTTCTTAGTTCACATTTATATTTTAAAATTATTGTCAAAGTAGTCTCTCATAAGAAATGTTCAAAGTATTTAAATATTTCTTTCAGTATTTAGCATTAATTTGTTATGAAATTCATATATTACTAGTATTAATTATAATTTACATAAAGAAATTATTTACATTTTCTCCTAATGTTAACAACAATAACAACAACAAAAATACAATTTGAAGGTATGGGATGCAAAACGAAGTAAAGCAAAATAAACCCAGTTTGTAGCACATGTAGTAGCAATTATATGTCAAGATTATCTAGTAGTTAATGTGTTTCTTTTAATATAGAATAATATTTAATTTAATGTCGATAGTTCATAAAACATATATTCATTACAAGAAAAAAGTCAAGGTGAAATATCAGCAACTTTTTATTTAATTAATATATACTTAAGAAAAGTTTAAAATGGAAGAATTAAAAAAAGCATCTAGAATTGCTTCATTCTGAAGTTAAATATCATTCTAAAATACAGAAAATGTCAGAAAAAATTATTATAAGCAGAGATAATATTGAAACCTACACATCATAAAAAAATAAATCTAATCTTTTCATTCTGATCACAACAATTTAAAAAAAAGATAGAACATTTGTGACAACAAGACAAAAGACAAGGCGAAATATTCGTGAGATTGGGTTTTAAGTTTCTTTTCAACAGTGAAATATATTGTTGCAAAAACGTTTAAAATATTTCAAAGAATTTACAGAATGTAGAAAGAAAAATTATACGGGGAAAAATTTGATATTAAAAGGATAATTTTTTTGAAAATCGTTTCTAAAAGATTTTTCTACACACCAAAGTATATATTTACCAAATTTGATTGGCATAAATCTGATATGTAAAGATCTGATGGCATAAGTCTGATATGTAAAGGTCTGATATGTAAAGAGTCTGCACATGTAAACTTTAACAAACAGACATAAGCTTTTCCCTTTTGTTTAAGCATCAAAGTTTAGTTAATTACCAATACATTTCCTCGCCAAATAATCTTGCCAACAGATAACAAACTAGGTTTTGGCAAACCTAAAATAATTACTCCCTACTCCCTTTTTTCAAAGGGGTATGTATGATTTTTTGGGCGTTTATGACCCAATATCTGCACGGATCTGTCCCACTACCAATCCCGCAACCTGTACTTTTCGATAATTGCACTTCTCTAAGGGAAGGGGTACAAAAAGCTGAATAATTGTTACGCCTACTGTTTCAGGGAACAATTTTTCACTTTATTCCAGAATGTAAACAGCTCTTTCTTTATTTTTTCTGTCACCCTTTTTTAACGATATAAATTGGCTCATAAGTCATGCGCGAAAACGCGGGTGGTTTTCGAATCAGGGAATGAGAAGTGCTTCCCTCGAAAGTTTAAGGTAGTGTCTTAAATGTTCGGACTTTTAGCTCCTTTTTTCAGGAAGTAAATTTTAATTTTTCAATTAGTAACTTGATCTTATTAATATTGTTTTATTAAATACTCATATAATGCATGAATGAATAAACATTATCTTCCTAATGTTGGATTGTGAAAATAGCTGTAGACATCAGAGCCTTTTACTAGAAAATCTGACATTTTGTAATTTTATATAAATTCCTGTAGATCCCTGAGCCATATATACAATTACAAAATTTTAGAGGATTTTCTAGCAAAAAATGAAATGGCCTTAAAGGGTTTCACTGTATGATTTTTTGTATGTATCTTACTGAGTAGAATGCTAAAAGTTTTCGTAAGATTGCATCAATATAAATATAAACTAATTCTTTATCTTGCGCAAATCTTGACTCTTTCTTTTAGAGGTAAATGAAAATTGAATTCAAAAGATTGACTGATCAAAAATTCAGAATAATTTGTTCGATTTATTTTTATTCTAACCATATTGTTACACCTTTAATGGCATTTTCATACGCTCAATTTATTCAGTAGAGTACAAGGATTATTAAATTTTAAGGGGATAGCATTGTTTATCATGTTACCGTAGAACAAAAAAAATTACAATTCCTTCTCTAATAAAGTTAAATTAAAAAGGTTGGTAAAAGGTGAATATGATTTTTGAACTTTCAATGGAGCATGTAGATTATTTATTCCAACCGATAACTTCTGGAACTTTCTGTGATTTGCGAAATAACTAAAGAAATTAAAAATCCTTAACTCATCATATACCTAGTCCATGTATATTTGTAAATAATCAAAACAGTAAATTTGTGAAGACATTTTTTATTGCCTTTTTAATAAATTAATCAAAATATATTCCAATTTTTGCCATTTTTTAAAAATTATTTTAATACGAAATTACAGAAGTAAATGGTTCAATTATCGACAAGTCTGAGTTGAAAATATTCCAGTTAATCGAGAACAGCTACAAATTTAATAAATACCTGTCGATGAGATTTGGTTTCTGTCATTTATAATGTTTAATATTTTCTATTCATGCGCTTTTCAAGAATGACGTCGTGAACATTAATAATCCATCAAGTACCCTCTTCATTAAATCCTTTTTTTTTTAGTATTACGACAGCTTCATTACATCCGAAAATTATTTTAAACCTTTAACTAACGATTATGAACTCTTTTATTTAATCAGTATCACATGAAGATGAAACCTTTTATTGAATCAGTAACATATAAAGATGAAGACTTTTACTGAATCAGTAACACAAGAAGATGAACACTTTTATTGAATCAGTAACGCAGGAAGACGAACACTTTTATTAAATCAGTAACACATGAATATGAACTCTTTTATAGATCTTTTAATTCACCTGTAATACTATTGATTTCTGACATAAGCAGTAATAACAAAACATTCGTTAAATTCCTCTTCTTAAGTGGTCATAAAAATTGTTATAATCTAAAGACACTAAAAAATTTGATCATTGAAAATTGTACATGATGTATATAAAAAAAATTCAACTAAATTTTAGATTAATTTGTTTTTTTAAGATGACGAATTTTTATGCAAATAGTTTTTCTTTAGCATTGTCATTACGATTTCCCGCCTACTTGCATTGATTATCCGTTTTTATTAAAAGCGACTTGATTAAAAGTGAGAGAATTCATATTTATTTAAAACACTGTTAAGAACCATTTTCGCATTTAAGGAAAATTAGCTTGTTTAATAATCAATTAATGAAAGTGGAATTTTTGTGTGTAAGATTTTTTGTAAGTGGAATTTTTGTATGTATTTTTATCAAGCAAAATAAATGAAATTTCTTCTCAGAGCAAAATTATTTTTACCCATTTCACAAAAGTAACGTTATTATTATTTTTTTATTTAGGTAGAAAAATTATTTCAACAAATCCTCAGTTGAAAATACCAAATAAAAAATAAGATGTAGGCTTTTCGTTTTCTTATGCAGAAATTCTGTTTACCCAAATGTGTTTGATGTGCAGAATGAAATATTTCAAGTATTGTCTCTTAATGGATGATTCAGAAAGAAACCTTAGAGCTCTTACAACTACATCGCCTCTACATTTATGTCCCTGTTGTAACATATTAAGTCACTGAAATAAAGAAATTTCGTTGGTTGATTGGAAGCGACATTTGCGTATGAGAGGAACCTCAGAATATATTTTCAATAAAAATGAAAACACCACTCTTCAGCAAAACTAACGTAGGTTTCAAAGTGTTGTCTCTGAAATAAGAGAAAAACATTTTATTTAGTTGTTTTTCTTACTTATTATGCAGCTGTCAATTCTATTTAGCAGTGTGTGGTGCTTATGCGTCAGACACGCCTGTTCTTGCGTATTCCAAATAATCAGCTATTCTGTCTATTAATTATTTATTACATATATTTTACGGACGATGTAAGAACGAAACATCTGTTAATATGTATATATGTGTGTGTGTGAATCTCCCTTAATTTATGAAATTACTTAACGTTTAATAGATATTTTTCTTTCCTGATTGCAGTACCAGACAAGGGTGGAGAAGATACCAAAACTGTATTATTAAAATTATTTGATTAAAAGCCTTCTTAAATAAGTAAATGAATAGAAGTTTTGGCAGAAAATGCATCCTAAACAGCTCTTCTAGATCCTTTAATTATTACAACAAAAGAATGTTGTTAATACTTGCACAGGCTCATAATTTAAACACCACTAAAGAATTAAGTAATTTTTCCTTAGTTTATCTGTGCTTCAACCTATAGCACAAAACAGACTGCTGATCTTAGAGCTTGAAATTTAATTAAACTTGATTAGATTACAATAAGTAGAAAATTATAATAATGATTATTTTTGAAATCACTGAGTTTATCATTTTTTAAAAAAATCGAGTGTAAATGGGATAGTATCTTCGTACTAATAGCTGACAAGTGTACAATAAATTAACAATACAAAATAACAATTTGGCACATCTTTCTATGCGTATCTGGAACGGAAGGTAACTTTAAGGTATTTTATTTGTTTAATAAAAGAGAATAGTCCAATTAACACTTCCATAATCAAAATTTTCTCTAAATGCTGCTTTATACCTCAGATTTAGAATAGCTTCTATTAAAAAATATTATCAGGAAAAGATGAAATTTCCTTCCAGAAGCAGTAATAGCGATTTCATTTATTTGAAAAGAATTATTATTATTCGGGAGTAAACCTTTTCTTTCATAAAAAAATGTTGTAAATTTGAGTATAAATTGTTTAGCGGTGACATTTAGCTATATAATTTTAAAGGTAAATATTTATTCATTTTTCAATTATTTATATTCATGAAAAGCAACTATATAGATATGTAACGGGATAGTGTTATAAAGAAACGGAGAAAATGTAGAATAAGGTAAAAAGATGGAGAAAGAAACATATGAAATTTTCAACTTACTAAAAAAACAATAACACTTGATGTTTTTTTTCAGTAAAATAGTTGATTTAATTATCAGCAATTTTTAGTAACTGTGAATAAGAATGAAATAGCCAATTTCGTAAAGTGATTGAAACTAAATAAAAAACAGAAATTTTAAAAAAAATTAAATGATATTAAAAAAAAAAGTGAAAAAAATAGAACTGTTTTGTTTTTTTCAATTTTTAGGGTACTGTTTAAGCATTAATCCGAATAATGTTTCAAAGACAAAATAAGAATGTTGACAGTTTTTATACGCATATTCTATTTATTGACAGCTGCCCATATTCTTTGTTCATTAAGTTCAATTTTTTTTTTCGATCAAATTTTATTTGTCACAAAAGAAAAATCTCTTTATCAAATCGTGCTCAAATCTGATCTATTTATTAAGTTTTGGATTTTACAATATCAGATGAATTGTAAATCCAAATGCGGCGAAATTTCTCTTCCTTGGCCTATGACAGCAGAAGACCGACTCGAGTGCCTTTACTGAAAACACGACATCGCCTGCAGCGACTCTCCTGGGATCGTGAGCATATCGACTGGTCCCTAGACCATTGGAAAACCGTGGCGTGGTCAGATGAGTCATGATTTCGGTTGTTACGAGCTGATGGTAGAGTTCGAGTGTGGCGCAGACCCATCGAAGCCATGGACCCAAACTGTCAGCAAGGCGCTGTTCAAACTGGTGGTGGCTGCATAATGGTGTGGGCTGTTTTTTCATGGCATGGACTCGGTCCTCTGGTGCAACTGAACCGATCATTGACAGGAAATGGTTATGTTCAGCTGCCTGCAGATCACTTGCAGCCATTAATGGACTTCACGTACCCACACAACGATGGGATTTTTATGGATGACAATGCGCCATGTCACCGGGTCAGAACTGTTCGCGATTGGTTTGAAGAACATTCCGGACAATTCTAGCGCAGGATCTGTCCACCTAGATCACCCGATATGAATCCCATCGAGCATTTATGGTACATCATCGAAAGGTCCGTTCGTGCCCAAACTCCTGCACTATCCACACTTTCACAATTATGGACGTCTATACAGACAGACTCGCAAATAGTCGGAAACTGAAATCCCCTTAAATCTGTCACTGCCCGTACTTTTACGGGCCCAGTTTTTCGCTTCCCCAAAACTCAAGCTGCGAGATAATGAGAAGAAAATGCGATAATGGGAGAAGCTAGTCGTTATCAGTGGAAAATAGGAATGTTGTCTTCCTGAGCGCGTTCTTTTAAGCATTTAAAAATTTTGTTTACATTCTCAACCTTACTTTTGAGATTTTGGAAATAAATGCGAATCCACATTAAGTTTTAAATAAAAGCAATAAAACTGAACGTATGAAAATATATTCCCGGAATGAACATATATGAATATTATTATTAATAAATTCATCCATAAGATTTTAAAACTTTTTTGGTGAAATAATAGTGGATCTGAAAAATAAATATAAAATAAAAATTTGACAATTTTCTCTTTTATAATGTACTTTCATTTAGGGAATTTCGAATTGTGATTGCTTATGCAATTTATTTTTTTAAAATAAGACACTGAACTTATATGCAAAATTTTATTTAACTAACGAGACTTTTCATCTTTGATTGATTTATTTTTTCATTGATAAATGTAATTAAAAACGGGAAGATATTTTATTTGTATAAAATCCATAAATTAAAGTGAGTTTTTTTAGAAAGATAAGATTTACATTCATTATATTAAATCATATATTTTTATAACGTAATAATTTATAAATGAAAATTGAATATTTGTTTAATTTGCAATTTTTTTGTTTATGGAATTTCACATTCCTTGATGAATACAAACAGAAATGTAAGCATTGTAGAGATATTATTTTTATATTTTTTGTTAGTTTTTAATAATACTTTCAAAGTTAAAATAGGCGCAGTTTTTATAGGTTCTAATTTAATCTTATTTCACTGTTCAGTCTCAAATATACAACACGCGCTTTTGTGAATGTTAAATATAATGTTAAGTGACATTTTTATATACGTTTAATATTGAGTAATTTAATCCGCAAATTTTAGTGCTCTTGAAAGTAAACGAATGAATGAGTTAAAAGTTATATTATTTTTAAGTTGATTTAATTAAAGTTAAATAATTAACTCCTTGGTCTAATTTTAGACCTTTTTAACTTCTTGGTCTAATTTTATATCATATCTTGGTATTAAAAAATTAATGCGTGCAACTGGCATTTAGATTACCTTCTTCTCTTGTTTGTAAAATTTGAGTTCGTTAGAGGTGATTTTAGTTTATTTATCCAGTTTGTTCACAGGAGTAAGAAAAATTCAGAAATACCCACATTTCAAGTAATTTTAAATTCTTTATTCTTAATAAACTTTAGCCTCACATTTTTATTTTTTAAAAACAGAACTTGTTTGAACAATGGTGTCAGACACTGTTTCTACTAAAATAGTGAACATCCTTACTGATAGTGAAGATGAATATTCGTATTGGCGATCTACAGATCAAACTGTTTGACCTAGGGCGAACACATTTTATCCTTATATAATTTGGAACAGGAAATAAACACCTCGGGATAAAATTATCAATAATTTTAATTAGAATATTTATTAATTAAAATATCGTTAAATTTTAACATTTATTCGCAATAAAAGTTGAAATTATCACACTATTTATACACTGTATAATTTTATTTATACATTTGAATATATCACCAAGAAAATTCATTCTTTGTGAAAATTAAGATCTTGAACTTTTTGTATCTTATTTAGTGACATGCTAGTTATACAACTTTTGCTTCAGCTACATAGTTTATTTGTAATTCAATAAATAAAATTTAGAAATTGATATGGCAAAAATATTCGTATCATTGATAAAGAAAATTTTGAATTCACATTTAACGTATCAAATATATTTCTACTGTGTTATTTTCGAATGAACTGTAAAATTTCAACATATTATTATTGCTTGAAAAAGAGTTTTTTCACTCATGATGGATTAAAATATTTTTAAATTGAGATTGACATAGGAAAAGTAATTTATTTATTACATAAATTTGATCTCATTTATTAATTAAGTTTGTCATTTAATAATTAAAAAACAATTCAAGACACATCCTTTTAATTGAAATAGACAAAGGAAACCTCTAAGTTTGTCGATAGTAAGAATTTATGCTTTTTTTTTAAAAAAAATTCGTAAGAATTTATGCCAATATGTATAATTTTATTCAAATATTGATGAATTTAGTGATGAGCGTAGTACGCATGTCTTTAGAATTAATATTTTTAAAGCGCATTTTAGAATACTGAAGTACATTTTAAATACGCTGAAAGAATCTTTTTTTTCAAGAATTAAATCACTTGTATGTAATTTCGAAATATAATTTCACATTAAGAGGGGATTAAATATTTTGCGAAACATATTACAACAAAAAATTATAGGCGAACACTTTCAATTCATAAAAGTTAGATTCGTATCATATTAAATACAACATAATTTATTTCTAATTGAAATTATATGTAGTGTTTCATGAAATAATCAGAAATCATCTGAAACAAAATCATATTTTCTGTGTTTTCAATCTATGTTATTTCGATCGGCTGAAAGAAAAATACTGCTCGAAATCGGAAGACTGCGATAAGCAATAGCTGTCACTCACAACATGACATCCGGTAATCAGCCTACACCTGCTGTGCGGTAATAACCGCAAAAGGGGAAAGCAATCCTTTTGTTCAAACCCTGACACTTTTAAGAATTAACCTGTTAGTCAGATGCGCCGCTTTCGGTAAGTATTGCTTTCTGAATATCGCCGTCTGGAGGGTTAACTATTTTATATATAATCTGATGACTTATATAACAAATGAAAACTACATTTATTAAGCTGCTATATAGAAGGAATATTTCTTTAGGCTCACTTTTCCTTTTTGATCAAATTTTCTGAACCTGGAAAACAATTTTTATAATTATTGAGTTTTAACATTTTTTAAAATAGTTTTTAAGAAATGTTATTAACAAGAAAAAGTCTCATAGAACTTCATAAGCATGATTATCGTTCTGCTAGGATAATGATTTGTGTAAGGAAACTTTTTAATAGTATTTAGAATAACAAAAAAAAAAATGGAAGTAAAATGATGGGAGTAAAATTTAAGTTATAATTTTATGAAATATTATATAATAAAAAACTATTTATAAATGAGTATTCAAAAATGCCTACACAATCCCAAGTTTTAAAGATTTTTTTTTCTAAACTTACAAGGAATATGGGTAGATTGCAGTTTGACCGCCTACTTAGCGCACTTTCCCAAAAGTCGCCAGCCACGAACTTGTGCCGTGACTTTCGAAGGAATCGTTTTGAAAGTACGAAAAGTAGAAAGGTTTTGCGAATTAGAGAAAATGGGAGCTGCCAGCTTTAGCAAGTTATTGCAAACTTGGTTCAGATTTTTTTAGCCTCATGTCAAAATAAAAAAATAATTACTCAAATTTGTCGCCATACCAAAACAAAAGAACATTATTTAATACTTTTTAAAAATTTGCTTCATTTGAAAATGTTAACAGAAAGAAATAAATTGTAAATGAAGAGGAAAAATAACTGCAATTATTTAAGAACACGGGACATAAAAATCTAACAAAAAATAAAATCGCTTGAAAAAAATACACATAAAAATAGAAATAATGATAACTCAATTATCAGAGTTTCATCACTTAAATGAAATGGAGAGATTAACAATGGATCGTTAATTCAGATATTTATAAGACCTAATGGTCGTTTTCACCTAAAGATAACTCTTTCTATCATGTAATCAACAATTTCGAACAACCTTAGCAAAAAAAAAATCTTTTTTATTCACTATTTAGAATAAACACTATACTATTTACAAATATATATACAGTAATAAATAATTTACACTTACCAAGTTTTTTGAAACGAAAGCCCCCGTTGCTGGTTGTATTCCAAAATGCAACAAACACCAGGTGAATCATGGGAAATTCCTAAACTTCATTCGCAAATTGTCATCTAGGAAAGGTGATTTTCCAGATATCGGAACGAGTATGGGACGATTACATTGAAACGACCATTTTCACTACGTCGGCGTACGAGCTCGCGCCAATGAAAATGTGAACTTCGAAGGTGGTGGCAAAAAAACTGGTCAGAATCCGACATCACGCCAACGTAACGCCGACATTGAAAAAAGTACTGCTGAGCAATTGCCGATGGATGCGAGAATTGGCCATGGGTTACCAACAACTCTTGCTGCCTGGGCAAGCTCTACCTCCTTCGTGGTACTGTTACTTTTTGGAACCGACAGTCGTTACACCAGACAATACAAACTTCCGCTTCATTCTTGTCGAGTAAACAATCTTTCCCTTCTTGGCGTAAAGAGTTTTTGCTCCAGCAATCGTTGAAAATGTGCGTCTTCTCTTCATTTCCATCATTTCCTTGACGTCCGTATGAGCTATTTTCTCTTCTTTTACTTTTAAAGCTTCTTCCATGTGTATTGTTACCAGAAAAAGTAGCCTCGATAAGTTATAGCTCTTTTTATTCAGAGCATATCCATTATGACAAAGTAATAATATAGCGGATATGGAAAAAAAATCGATTTTGGATTGTCTTTCCGTCAAACACCAAAGAAGCAGCAAAATCGAAATCGAATTTTAACCGTTTTTAGCACATTAACCTTAAAAAAGCAGAAACTAATGAAATAATCAAGAATGGAAAATTTCCTTTACAAACTAAAAGCCCAAAATAGCCCTGTTCCGCAACGGATTAAAACGTTTGAATGGTAATATTACGTATGTGCTTTATTATGCTTATTTTCTGTCCCCTAAATTTCGCAATCGTAGACTTACACGCGACATCTTTTAAATAAAATCGCAGCAAAATTTGCCAAAGATTTTTGTCACGAGACTTAACCCTTCAGCCAGAATATTGGCAAATAACGACTGATATTTCTTTCATTTTAAGAACACACATTTAACTGTTGCTTTGATAGTATTGCAAAAAGTAGAGGAAAGTTATTTTCAGATACGCTCTCTTTCAGTCCTGAAATAAACTGTTTGACAAAAACTAATTCATGAAGTTTCTTTCTTAACTATACAGGCTGTAGAATCTGAATAAAAATTATATTCTAAAAACAAAGGGACAACGATAAATGCTGTCATAAATTCACACTCCCACAGTGATATTTTGAATCAAAGGATAGTAAAATTTAAAAAAAGACAAGTATTTCTGAAAAGAACGGAATTTAAAGGCTCTCAATAATTGCAAGTCCCACAAATTTCAGTTGCCATTGGAGCAGAAAGAAATAGCGTAGCTCCCCCGACCGGCCAACAACTGGGTCTTTGCACGGTATGAACTAGGGGTTCCGCAAAACCATCCTAACTACACACTTCTGACCCTGACCTCATTTGTAACCCGACAGAACCATTATATAGGTCCTAAGACCCCAAATTTTGAACCCATAGTCATCATTCTCTGATGAAATTCTGACCCAATTAAAGATCGCGTCAAACTGAAGTCGAGTAAAATGCTACATTGCGGATACGACCTGAGAGTCGACGCTTCCACACCTTGCGAGCGCAAGTGTCGTCTAACCCCACCCAAAGGAGCGAACGACTGGCGCGGGAGGCCGAACCCCAGTTTACCCAAGCCCAGACCGCCCACCAACATCTGGGTGTAGGTTACTGCTGCCATTATAGTGAGAAGCGGAACCCGCCATTATCCGGGGCGGTTGCAGACCCCAGGTGCGGGTGGAAACAGACAGTTGGAGTTCGGATTGAACCCCGGCTCTCTGCTATGCCTATCACTATCACGGCGGAGTGCTCCCCCCTTAACTAATCATACCTCGTGAAGGTGGGCGGATCCTAGGAGGACAGAGGGTATATCTGGCGCGTGTCACCCAACAGACTGACTAGAATACCCAAGCGAATTCTAAAAGCAACCCTCTGACAGCCTCTGGCTAGCCATTTGAACAGCTGGGAACAGTACACTTTCTGGACGGCAGAGTCGTCTCAAATCCTATAATAGACAGTTTCAGGCGTTTCCAAAGTACATCCCAATTAACATAAAAATTAAAAACAACAACAACAGGAAAAATCAGTTTCCTGTAAAGTTCGAAATACAAGCAAGAAAAAGAGTTTCCATGACCGCGTTGAGAGACGAAAATTATTTTTGATTGAGAAGAATTGCCAATTGCGATTAGATTTCATAAAGAAAATACGTGAATGAAAGCCCAGATCTCCTGAAAAGAATTTTATCGGACAAAAATAAGTTTAACATCTTTGGTTGGAATGGGCGGTGAATAGTATAAAGGATGCACAAAGGAGAAATGAATCCTAAAAATTTACTGGCAACAGGAAAACAAAGTAAGGGAAGCTTACATGTTTGAAGGTTCATCAGCGCTTCCAAGATTGGTAAATTAGTCTTAATTTGATGAAATGCATAATGAAAGATCAACCTGAGAGTGACAGTTTGAAAAAAAGCTTTAGGACCTAGCGCAGGGCCGGGCAACTGAGGAATGCGGCAGATGCTATGCACAGGGGTAACAGAATTAAGAGTAGGGACAGTACGATCAAGAACTAAAATAATATTCGGAACAATTATCGGGGAATGGAAAGAAAGAAAGAAGAAATTTGACTTCTAAAAATGGCGGGTTTGGAAATACACTCATGCCCTTAAATGAATGTTCAGGAAAAAAAAGGGTCAAAAGAAAAAAAATGGAAAGCCTGTTTGTTAAACAAAAGGTAAAGAGCAACAAATATGTAAAATTGTGATATTTTGTACCCTGATGTAAATTACAAAAACCTATATATTTATGGTTGGTATGATGATTAATACTGTAATGTCTTTGGTCGGGGCTACTGGCGAGTTGCGACGAAAACAAAATCAGGTCTTTGAGAAATAAAAATTAATTTATTTTCGGTTATACTATATATATGTTACGTCTCCATGGATTATGTCAGGATTAGAAAAACAAAGAACAATCGTTTAAGTGGCTTCTGATACTGTTGGATAATAGCGTGCTAAATTATGAATATTAATGAATGAATTATTTTCTTCAATGATTTTTCAGAGATTTTCAGTTTTTTTTTTGTATAATTCTAATGTGTAAACTCAAACGCACAGTAACATTTCTACTCTTCCACATTTTTCCTACCATCTTTATAAATGAATATTTTTCATAATTTTTTGTGAACATCGAAGATACGTTTAAAAGTTTTTGATATGAAGTGTGTTTAGCTATTGCAATTTTTTTAGAAAGCTTCCTTATTAAAAATGTACCGCATAGTGAGGTTTTCTATGATTCACTGTCTATAATTATATCTAAAAAATATCACAACTCAAAGGAATCTAAAATAGGAAAAAACCTCTGTACGATTTCTGATAAAATCATATCTAGATTAACATCTTTTTTGAATTTTGTCAATTTTCTATGAATTTTAATTTAAGTTTCTACTTAACCAACTATCGGTAAACTTTTTCTCCAATCGCGTGGCCTTCATAAGTTAACAGAACATTCGCACATTATCATTTGTTAATGCACTGTTAATATATTCAAATATTATGCTATCACCAAGTCTTTATTTTTTAATCCTTTAATTTAACATATTTATGAGCATTTTGTTACAATTTTATTGTAAATGTATCGTATATTTCAGAAGTTTTGCATTATTTATTGCCCAAAAATGCATATATTAAAAATAAAGGCACAGAGGATGCTATCACGTAAAAGAAGAAATCCAAACTTCTTTCTTTAAATGAGGCGTATACAAATTTCTGTCATAGGTCTGTATATATGCACATATGTGACCTTACAGAAATTACGATATTTTTTTTTAATTGATGGTAATTTTAAGGTTGTTTTTCTTCTCTCCTACATTATTTTAATCTTATTCCTTGTTAAATTTTTTGGATGCGTGAGATGGTACAAACAGATAGTTAGGTTACGAAGGTCGCGGTTAGGTTCCTTCTCACACTTCTTACGCGAGCGTCGATTTAATCGTTTCGGCGCTTGATTCGGTATACCAAAAATTAGCCTGTCCAAGCAGGTTGCAATTTTCTTTGTGTATATTATAAACTATTACTCTTAGAAATTATTCTAAGGCTGTAAACATCTAAAATTCTTGTTTATATTCCAATCATTTTCTTTATAAATAATCAGCGTTTGCGAAACTTTCAATTTTTTTGTTTTATTATTTTTCTCTCTTTTCTTTCATTCTTTCTTTTTATTTCTCCTCCTCCCTCATTTTCCCAATCTCTAATCTCTTACATTCACGAGATTTCATTCACTATTTCTTGTGTTATTTTTAATATTTTTAATATTCTTAATTTTTATATTCTTATTCATCAACATTACTGGTAATGTTTCACTGGTATAACCTCGATGCATTCTCAATATTTAAAGAACATTTTAAAATCAGGTTACTTAAATTAATTAAAAGATTAAAATTATTATCGAATGACACTCTCCTCATTTTTTTTTTTTTTTTTTGCTCCACCATTGCTACTAATAATGATGTGACATGACCTTGATACATACTCACCTTTTTTTGCTCATCTTACGCCCGAAAAGAAGTGATGAAAATAGAAATTTTTAAATAAGGCCATAAATCTGTTATATACAGTCCATAACTTAAAAATGTAAACAATTCGTAAATTTTTTATTTACAATCGCATTTACACGAACTCTGCGAGAATGGAAATGACGCGAAGTTATAGGTTACTTGAGACCGACCGACCGATCAATGGAATCTAACTCTGAGCAAACAAATCTATTACAAAGGTAATCAGATGAGGGTTTTGAATAATCGGGAGGTAAAATATCAAAGATAGTGAGAAAAATATCCAGTAATTTTTATCGATTATTAATATTTTAAATTAATTGATATCTACAGAGTGACTCAAAAGGAAAATATATCTTCTTAGTTCATTTGGAATTATGTATATCATTTTAAAATAAAATTCCGAAATTAAAATTCAGGCACTAATGGTTTCTATCTTTGTCGATAGATGGCAGCTTTATGAATATAGAAAGCTGGAGAATTATTTATATCGCCGCTATTCCCGTGTCTTGCATAATACTACAGCTTACATTTACGAATGAAGTACCATTGAAAGTATTCTATTTTAATTTCGAAGTTCCTCATTTGGTTTAAATTAAAATATACTGAAGTAAAAAAAATAATTTAAATTTTTAACAAGTCACCCTGTTGTTATTACTTTCTTCGTAGATGGCAGCACAAAACTGAGATTGTGACTAATGATCTATTATAAATAGTCAGGGGCGGCGGTAGCACTTTTTCCGACGAGAGGCGATACATGTCCGACGGGGGGAGGGTAGGTAAAATTTTTCAAATCTGGCTTCCAGATATCACATAATAATCCATTTTACAAGTAATTAGCTTATACAACTAATAAGAAACTGATTATAATAAGTAATAATTATAATAACTGGTGATTTATTACATGTAATTTTCTTCTTTAATTTTCTGTAATTTTTTTAGAGCAAATTCCATTAAAGTTTTTTGGAAAACTTATTTTTTTCCCTAAATATTTGATGGCAAGATAGTGCAGACAAATGTGGTTTCTTGATGAAACGTTCTACTCTTATCAATTTAGAAGAGATTAAAAATAAGAGTAGAAAAATTAAAATCAACTACCCAAATACATATATTATATATATATAAAATACCAAAATTCCAATAATTATTTTAATAATTGTGTATAAAAAATAAAATAGTATTATTTTTGTTAAGTTAAATTTTTTATATATAAATTATTAATTATAATATTTAAAATTGTATTTATAAAATCAACACACTTATTTTTAAGGTATTCAAATACAAAAAAAATATTCTTTTCTCTTTTAATAGAATTTGTATTTGCAGAATTTAGATTTGCTTTAATAAATTAATAATTTATACAAGATAAAAGTAAAATAATAAATAGGTTACTATTCACCTCATACAAAGCAAATTTAGTTCTTCTACACGAGTTACAGTAATTTTAGTTCAGCTTTGAATCCACTGAATGAGTAACTATTTTCAAGAACGTTGTCTTGATAACAGATTGACGTATTTAGCCAATTGGAGCTGAGGGGAATAAGAGATCTTACAACTGTTTTTCCCTCGGCCATAAACTTATGAATGTTCAGTCTGTTTTGACCCTCTTTTTAACAGATGTGGGGTCCAGTGTACAAATAAGAAGTTGCTCTATTTGCCTTATACTAGTATGCGCAAAAAGAAGTAGTGTAATGTTACAAAGTTCTTAAGAATTTAATCAAGAAAGGCGTACATTTTACTGAGGAAGAAGAAAACTCAGTAAATTATAGTTTTTATGCTTATATTTTTCTAATGGTGAATATTAACATTAAAGAATTTAGACATATTTCAATTACAGTATGTATATTTTTCTAACATTTGAGATACCAAAGAAGAAAAATTGTCACAAAATGATTAAAAACATAATATGTAGTTCTTCAAAAAGATATTTTACCTTCTTTTTGAAAGAAGCTATTCTTAGAATTCCTGCTGAATGGTTTTTAAAATTCTGATACTGACAAAAATAGAAATTGCATATTTTTCAAAAGAATAAAAAGAAATTCTCAATTTTTTTTCCAGCAACGAATAATTTGTGTTATTGTTATAAAATTTGTGTTATTGTTATAAAAATATGTCCGTTCTTAAATTTCATGAGAGGATCTGAATAATGTAATTCGTGAAATGTTTACATAACTTGTATCGATATGTGACGGTATCTATATTTAATAGAACTAACACCTTAGAATTTAAGAATGAAAATATTTCCTTGTTTAAATGTAATTCATTGAACTTGATTGCTTAATAAGTTCCTTCATGAAGTGATATATGTTTTATAAAAAAAGAAATGTCATAATTGAGATGGAAAAAATGAAAGAGAATGAAGAAATGAAGAAAAAACATTTTCAAAAAGCAAGCAGAACAAAAGTTTAAATTATACAAGTGCTAAGATCAAACAATGTATTTTTATACCTGTTAGTAAATGCGATTAATTTCATTTTTCAATTATTATTTACTTCTTAATTCTTTTCTCAGAAAATATGTTAAATTAAAAAAACATTATTTTAATAAATAGAGAAAATGCAAAACTGGTGAATTATTTTTAAATTGTTCAGAAATGAAATCTTTTTGAAAAAGTACAGTTTTAATTTTAAAAAATTGTATTTATGTGTTCTCCACTCGTCAAAGTATATTCAAAAACTAGGCAAAAAATGTCAATATCGGGAGAAAATAAAAAATATAATCTTAATACTTATGCAGTCATATTAGAAATCTAAAGAACAGTTTCGAAATAAATCAAACCTTGTATATTTATCTTTAGAAAAAGAGAGAGAATCTTTTCAAAATATGGAAGCTAATTAAATATTCAATTCATTAGAATACACAGAAATTTTATCGTTTTTCTACAATAACTTCGGAGTTAATTATTCTACAAGAAATATTTTTATATCATCTTAAAATTCAAACTTCTTTCTTTTCAATGATACAATTTCCTTTAATTGTAATTTTTCTCTGAATTCCGCCAACTTTTTTCCAAAGAAATAACTAAGAAATAATTTTTAATAAGATAGAATAATAATTAAGAAATAATTTTTAATAAGATGGAATAATTATTAAGAAATAATTTTTAATAAGATAGAATAATAATTAAGAAATAATTTTAAAGAATTTTTTAAGAAATAATTAAGTAAATCCGGATGATCGTGTAATAAGGAATTTTATCAAAGTTTTTAAAAATAGTCTGGTTCGATTCACATTCTAATTTTAATTTAAAGTTGGGACTCTAGAATTATGTAAAGTAAAATATATATTATAAAATTTTATAAAGAATTTTTTTTTAATTTTAAAACTAACACTAACGAAGTATTTTTATTTTGAGTAACGCAAAATGTATAAACTAGAAGTAATAAACGAGTGCAGACAAAAAACGGGAATAAAAAAATTACAGAACATTATAAACCCATCTCTCAACATAAAGTCAAGGACATAGTTATTTCCCTTTTATCCTTTAAAGGAGTGTAGGTAACAAAAATCCCCTTCAAAGAGTGTAACTATTTTCCGAATTACTGTTACAATGTTCCCTTTCTCTTTTTAAAGATCGTTACAAAAGAAAGAAATTGTTGAGTCTGTCAGCTAACTAAACACGAACAAGACTACACTGAATTGCAAGCACACAAATCTGGGTACATGAAATAAATTTTTTAAATATTCTGAAATTTAAATGAATATTGATTTTATTTAGAATATGCTCAAGTAGAATGCCTCTATGAAAAGAAATGTATTTGCACAAAAAAAGGGGGGTCTTGTAAACCCCTGAAGTTGTAAGGGGTCTCATGCAGTAGCCTATTCTACTTATTCAATAATCTGGACATACAACCACCAACCTAAAAAACTTTTTAAAAAATGAAATAAAAGAATTGTAACCAAACAATCGGCATTAAAATATCTTTCGAGATTAATCGCAGAAACTATATAAAATGTGAGAATTATTAGGGAATGTGATTGGGTTTTTTTAAAGATGGACGGCGAAAACTTTATAGCTTTAATATCTTGCAAATATTCTTTAGTTTATAAATGTCATTAATAACATATGTAAATTGTAAAAATCTATTTAATATATATATATATATATATATATATATATATATATATATATATATATATATATATATATATATATATACATTTAGATTTTTAAAAAATGACTAAATTTTATTGAAAAGCAGTAAAATTTTGAATTTGTGCTGTCTTATTTTTATATTTAAGTACAGGTTATTGTTAAATACTTTTCGCCTTCAGAGCTGCTGCAAACCAATATGAATAATAATAATTTTGTATTTGTGTGATGGATTTTTCTCAATATATTATAAATGAATATTCTATGCACAACTTCTTTAATCATCTTAACATTAAGACACCTTTCCCAAAGTGCATTAAACATTGAGAAGTATTTTAATTCATGTAATTTTTAATACAGTATAATGTGCAGAAAAAAAAGGAAAATCGTACACCACTTTGCTTAATTATATTATTAGATGTAAAATCTAAAAAAAAAACTGAGGCACTAATTTATTGAACAATAGTGTAGATACACTATTGTCCAATAAATTAGTGCCCTACACTACTCTACAAAAACATAGATTCCCTATTTTAGTACATGTGTACATGAGTATGCATAGATATACGCATATTTTATTTGTTCACCTGCTATGTCGACTCTTCTGTCAAATGTGATCGAAATTATAGACTGAATATCCGACAATTAAATAGTTGTCTGATTGTCTCTCGTTGTAACATCTGCCGCTTCGATTTCTTCGTCGCTATATAACGAATAGTAGGCAAAATGTTACGCTTTTCAGCTCGTCGGTTATTATGCCAAATGTCGAGCAAACTATGGGTTGAATATGTGACAGCTCCTTTTTATACTAGAAAATCAGTATACCTACTTTGCTTATTCATCTCACGGTGAATTGTCGGAAACTGTATTAACCTGTAGCCTTGTCGTCTATTTGTCGATAACTGTAATTCTGCCATCTTAAATCAGTTTCCGGATAGTTCGATTATTTATAAGTGGTGTACGATTACGATTATTTATAAGAGTGTAAATAATCGTACGATTACTCTAAGATGGGTTTAAAATTATTATATTCATTAATACCAAACTCGCGATACCTACGTTTCGAATCAATAAAAATTTTTGCCGTCGAAATTCTCAACCTCTTGCCGACAGAGGGAGGGGCAAGTGGTCACCGACAGGGGGCAATTGCGTTGAGAGCATTTATATATATTTAAAAATAAATTAAAACTGAATTTCGCGTTGAATCCCTGAACTGTTTCCTGAATAATTCTTCTAGATATTATAATGAAAGTTGATCACATTTCAATTTCTGTTGTGAACATAAAACTTCAATTTCGGACTACTCTGCTTTCAGATCTCAGTTTATTTAAAGACATATTTAGATTTAGTGAAAATGCTTTTATATTAATAACAGTTTCATCATTTTAATTTAAAACTGAACCATTGATAACAGTTTCACCACTTTAATTTAAAACTGAATTTTACGTGCACTGATAGAAAATCAGAGAAAGATACTGAGTTCAAAGATTAGGAACTATTTAAGGCCTTCATAATAGTATAAGTGAATTCCATGACTATCGTAATGTGAAGCCTAAAAATATTTTGCCGAAAAATCTGTAATGAGGTCAAGTTATATAAAAAATCAGTTGAACTTTTTAGTGAGCATAAATACTGGCGAACCGGTTGGTCTCGAAAGGCGGCTAGTATTCAATAAAATTATCTTGTAGATTAATGTCTCCAGCCTTTGAGATTTAACCGAATCTTAACGATTTGAATGCCATTATATACGGAAGTCAAAAATGTCATTCTTTTAGACGACAATCTTTGATACAGTCAAGTTTATTGTACATTTTCTTCAGAACAGTCAACTGAAAGATTTAAAATCTCGCTTTCTTATAGAATAGACGTATTCAAATTTTCTTGGCTCAGCAAGTTTTAATTGCAAAAGAGTATCTCTTATCTTGTTAAAAGATAAAGAGATAAAGTATATATAAAATATTAAAATGAAACCTGCTATGCCTATTTCAATGTATCATGTCAGAACATAATTTCTTGAACGGCCAAGCACCAAATGCTCGTGCAACTTAAATTATATTTTTATTCATTTCAATTGTTTCATTAAATGAATCCCTTTAGTATTGCCAACGATTCTAAACACTTTGTCTGCCATTAATTGTTAAAAAAAATATCACATTTCCTATTTATTTCATTTTATGTAATCGTGTGCTCAAAATGACATTTCTACACTTCATTTGCTGTAGAAATTAACTTATTTTTTTAAATAAGAGCTTTTGTTAAAGCGTTATTAAATGCGTTATTAAAAGCTGACACGTTGACTTGCTCGTGCAGATAATAATATTTCCATTTTTCGCCTACGTTTTTTATCATGTCAGAACTTGATGTTGTTTTTTGGATGAGGTTTCTGCCATCAATAAAAATCCATAAGCGAAAAATTAAAAAAAAAAAAAAAAACGTTGGGAAAAAATTGAATTTTTATTATGTGCACGAGCATCTCAAAAAATCAACTTTTAATAACGCGATACCATTGC
>JAOUZG010041477.1:9223738-9246799 GCA_026289955.1 Argiope argentata
TATATATATATATATATATATATATATATATATATACGTCTTATCTTCTGTATATTTAAAACATGGACCATTGTACATGGAGATAATATAACATAAATATATTTATGAGAAACTGCAATTAATACTTAGAGAAAGTGCAATTCAGTGCAATAAAAAATCTTAACACAAAAGTTTTATCTCTAATATAAATCATTTTTAAAATTTTTAAAAAATTCATTAATTTTATTGGTTTTTCTAGCTTGTTGCGGGTTTTTATTCTGCAAAAAAAAAAGATTTTAGATAGCATATATGCTTTATAGTCGAGATCTTCAGTTTTTATTTATGTATGTAAAGGTAAATATATAGTAGATAGATAAAGATAGATAGTAGATTTTTAATTTTAAGATAAGATGCATTTTTATAACCGTATAAGGCTTATTATTTCTTTCATATGCATATGAATTATTTATTTTGTTACCATTAGTTCAAAAGCTATGAACAGGTTTAATATCAAGTAATAAGAAGTTTATCAACTGTTAAATTCTCTTATTGCCTTATCCGTCAATTAATTAGTTGAAATGTATATAATCACAGATTCCTGAGTAGGCAGTTCAACTTCATGCATACCACTAAAATTTTCCAATCTGCTATTGAAGATTTAGAGCGTAGTTGTTTGCCTCAGATTAGCGCGGATATTTTGCACATATTAAACCACATTTGTCTTCATTAAAATTGAATTAATTGAAGAAATATTGTAAAAAGTCATTAAAAAATTTCTTGCATTTATTTTTAAGAAAATATCGTATGTCCTTTTTATTTCATTTCATATACATATCCGTGGAGAAATATACGCTTTTTTAGATTTAATCTACTTCAATAGTGGACTTATTATCGTTTCAGAACATGCATGACGTTGTTTTGGGAATTAGTTTTGTGAGGTCAACAAAAATCCGTCGGCAAAAAATAAAAATTTCATTATCTGTACGAACATCTTAAAATATCAGCTTTTAACGTGTTACCATTGCATTTACAAAAGCTCTGATTTAAAAAATAAGTTCGTTACTACAACAAATAAAATCAAGAAAAATGTCATTTTAAGCACGTGATGATATGAAATGAAATAAATAGAAAATGTGACATTTTTTAAAACAATCAATGCGAGACAAATTTTTTTTTTATCTTTTTCCATACTAAAGTGACTCGTTCAGTGAAACTATTAAAATTAATAAAAAATATACTTCAACTTCAAAGAGCGCGTGGTGCTTGGTCATTCAAGAAATGATGTTCTGACATGCTGCATTGAAATATGCAGAGCAGATTTCGTTTCAATCTTTATATTTAATTTGATCTTTCGCCAGTGTGTCGGTAATATGCCAATAAAAACTAATTACTTACCATTCATGCCTAATATTCTCTTGCAGGCGAAATTATATTTTTATTTGGCTTGAAATAAGTTATTGTAAAATATGATTGTATTAATTTTTAATCATTCATTAAAAATAAAAAATTAGTTAATAGTTTGAAACATAGGTATCATTGAAAAGATTTAAAAAAAAGAAATCAGTGAAAAGATTGAATGTAAACATGATATAAGGACGAATAAACGGTGAAATTTTGCTCAATTTTTATTTAATTAAGTGTTTAATGGAAAACTTTTAAAAAAATCGATCGGTTAGTCACATTCCTAACCTCCAAAGTATAGGTATTCTGAATTTGGTAATTGAAAGCTAAATTTTCTGGCCAGCAGAGGTTCAACACACTCACACACAGACACTAATTACAACTACACTACACTTTTTATGAGTATAGATATTAAAACTTTTCGAGCTTTCTTCAATAAAAATAATTAGAAAACAATTGTTTTAAATCCTGTCAATAAATCTTTCTAATGCCAAAACAATATCTGCTTTTTACAAGTAATTATATTCTGGTTTTTTCCTACTAGTGTCGTATTTTTTTTCAATTTTGCTTTTTTTACCACCGATTTAGAAAATACCAATTCCTTCCATTATTTATTTGAAAAAAAATTCCATTAACAGGTAAAATTAAGTAAATATAATAATATTCAAATTCAAAAACTGAAGCTAAATGTTTTAAAAATTTAATTTGTACATGAATTAAAGAAATTTTATTTTTAATTTGCATGTATTATTGGCAGATTTAATTTAAATATGCATTAAAACTTTAATTGGTAGATTAGAAAATTAGAATTAAAGATGCCTTCATATAATTTATTGTTTCAAAAATGAAACGGGACGAAAAATAGCGATGTCAAATAGGTGAAAACAAGAATAGCATATATTACGAAATGTAAGTTTATTCAAGGAAGAATGAAGCATGCATTAATGTTTTTGAAAAACTCTTTCAATTTCCTTTCAATCTTGAAAAACATGGTCAAATAAAAGAAAAATACGCCACTATCTATTATCATTAATATAAACTCAAAAAAAGAAAAACAAAATTCGATACTCAATAAAACATTTCTGAATATAAATACTCTATCCAATAACACATATCTAGCTGTCTGTCTCTTATTTTATGAAATTTGAAACGCATGCCTGAAGTATGATGTGCCTTTTGGAGTATTATGAAATTGAAAAACTGAAAATTATGATAGAAAATAAAAAATATAGATGTGAAGAAAATTTAAATTAAAAGGTTTCCCTCCAAAGAGGAAATTATAATAAATCAAAAAATTCTTCTGACAATTAGAGACAATATTTTTAAAATAAAGTAAAAATATTATTTATTTATAAAAAAGGAAAAACGCAAATATTTTTAAATTGCTTGAATTTTTTTTAAAAAAAAGCGTTAAAATAAATTCTTGGGCTATTAACTGAAATAAATCGATGTTATAAACATTCATCCATCAATAAATATTTATCTTCAATACAAATTAAAACAATTTGATAAAAATATATTTGGAAATAATGAAATGGAATTTTAAGAACATAAAGTCTGAAAAATTATACATTTCTAAAAATAAAAAGACACTTCAGAAAATCGTACCAATTTAAAAGAGAGGAGAAAAAAAATCTAATACATATTTTTCACTGACAACAAAATTTGACTGAAACTCAATTGTAAAATGTTGATTGTCGATGCTCTCAAAAGTTTGATAATTAATTGGAATTTCTGAAAACTGCTAATAGTCAAAGCTTCTGAAGTGGGCGATTTCTTTTCTATTGTTCGCTCCTGTGGGTCTCAAAAACATATCAGATGAATCAGATTAATTTATAACAGTATTAAAGATAATCCACTTTTTGTTGGATAAATTCATTACTTCATCGAGTTTAATTTCCCGACAGGAACTATAATCACAAAATCTTTCAGCAATTTTTTTTTTATTTTTTTATCGACGTTATCTCTACGACATGTTACTCAGATCAGAAAATACGAAAATCCGAACTCTTTTATCATGTATGTCAGGTAGGCCGAGAGACGATACGATTCGTTTTACATACACGCAAAGAACATTTATTAGTATTAAGATACACAGGCACGAACGAGTATAACAACAACAACAACAACAAACAAGTACAACACGAAAAACTACGTCACACAGGTTCTCTTATCTGGCTGTTGCCAGATACATAACATTTCCTCCCCGACAAAATATAGAGTCACAGGTCGAGTCTCTTTGGAGGTCTCCTGATTCGGGTTGAGCGTCGGAGTGGCACAACAGTTTTCGGCTTTCCGGAAGCGTCAGGTACCGACCCAGGTGGCATATCCTCACCTGGAGTGGCAGTTACAGGTACATCTCTAGATTCAGGGACAACTTCAGGTACAGGTGCAGGCGGTTCCGATTCAGCAACATCATCGGATACTGGCTCATCTGGAAAATTCAATTCTTTATCGTAAATTGGAATTTCAGTAGCAGCTTGTGATAATTCAATCGACTTCCCACATTTTCTTATTTGATCTACGTGTCTCTTCCAAATTTCATTTCCAACTTGTATGCTATAACTCAAAGTTCCATCTCTGTTTATAATTGTTCCAATTTTCCATTTGTTAGGTCCGGAATAATTTCTTACAGCTACTTTCTCCCCTTCCTGAAACTCACGCAAGATAGATTCTGTATCAAGGCCTGACAGTTCAGCAAAAATGTCCTCTATACGGGGTAAAGGATACTGCTCAATTTTTAGTCCCGGGTTGATAGTCACCTTATAATCATCACAGATTCGTAGGTTCCCATTCTGTTTGATAACAGGAACAATTGGTGTAGCCCAAGCACTATATGTCACCGGCTCAATGATGTCTTCTGCAACTAACCTATTAAGTTCAGTTTCTATTCTTTCTTTTAAAGCAAATGGTACTGGTAGAGGTTTAAAAAATACCGGTTTGTAATTAGGTTTCATTTGAAGACGGCAACAAAACTTTTCCAATTTCCCGATACCCGGAGAAAAAGTTTTCTCGTACTTTTGAAGCAAGATATTTAATTTATTGGTTCGAGAATTACAATTTCCAACCCGAACTGCTTTAATTGAGCTCCAGTCCAATTGGAAATTTCTCAACCATTCACGACCAAAAACTACGTTTACTTTTGCATGTACCAAATAAATAATTTCTGTATTAATTTGATCTTTGTATTGAATTTGCACCACTGCTTTGCCAGCTGATGTTATCATAGAATTATCGAAATTCCTAAGCAATAATTTGGTAGGCTTAATGGCTACATCCGGACAAAGTTTCTTAAATTCATTCACATTCATACAACTAATAGCAGCTCCAGTATCTAATTCAAATAAACATTTATTCCCCTTCCACAAAACTTTCTAATAAAATCTTATCCCTTGCATGTCGTGGTGATTTAACGCTATTAACTGGTACAGTTTCAGAACAAGATTCTATTTGTTTAACTGTTTCGTTACGTTTTGAGCGGCAGACTTTTGCCAAATGTCCGTTCTTTAAGCAATTCCTACACTGGGTGTTCTTGTGCTTACATTCGTGAGCTAAATGTTGAGTACTATCACATCTGTAACATTTTCGAGATTTATCAAACTTCTTTGTAGTTTCAAATTTCTTAAATTTAGAAAAATCTTTTTTGATAGTTTTATCTTGCGAACTATGTAATTTTTTTATCGATACCATTTGATTCTGAATTTCACACACATCTCTCTGAGCAGATTCCATTGCGAATGCAACGCTCTTTGCTTTTTCGTATGTTAACTTATCCTCTTCTAACAGATTTTTCTGTATACTTTCGTTTTTGAGGCCCATCACCAGTTTATCACGAAGCATCGTACTTAAATTGTTCAAAAAGTTACAGTGTATCGACAGTTTTTGTAATTCGGCACAATAATTTGCAATGGACTCACCTTCAAATTGCTTCCTCTTGTAGAAACGAAACCGTTCTGTCATCTCTAGTGGTTTAGGATTCAAATGTTCCGAAAGCAAGTTTACGATATCTTGATAAGTCAATTCAGAAGGAATGTTCGGAGTGGCCAGATTCTTTAACAATTTATACGTTGTTGCTCCCATAAGGCTTAAAATAGCAGGGACTTTCATTCTATCTTCGATCCCATTAACAACGAAGTAAGATAAGAAGTTCCACATAACTGGAGCAGTCTCCCACAGACGCATCATAAGATTCAAAATTAATGTTCGAAGATCCCGTCCTCGTCGCCAACTCTTTTATCATGTATGTCAGGTAGGCCTAGAGACGATACGATTCGTTTTACATACACGCAAAGAACATTTATTAGTATTAAGATACACAGGCACGAACGAGCATAACAACAACAACAACGAACAAGTACAACACGAAAAACTACGTCACATAGGTCTCTTATCTGGCTGTTGCCAGATACATAATACTCTGAAACCATACAAAGCGAAATTAAGTGGAGGTATATTTATATCTTTTGAAAAGAAGCATTTCTAGCACAAAGACTCAATCAGATGGTGCTTTAAAATTCCACACTAGTACTTCTTTTCACCTCCCGCCCCACACCTTCGTGTCTATGATATGCATCCACCCTGATATATATTTCACAATTTATGTGTAGTTGCACTTGTTTATCTATCATAATAAAAATATAGATGAGAAGCCTCTAAATGTAACGTGAAAAATGCGATTTTCAATATGGTAAAAAAGACCAGAGGCTAGAATTGTAGATATGCTCAAAAATATTAGTAAAAATAATAAATTAAAACAAAAGAAAAATAGCCTCGCTTCTGGGATTGTAATATTCACATTATAATTGATACAGATTAAGGCTCAATCTCAATTGTCTAATCATATAAAGATTGCTTTGTTATTTGTTTATATTCTAATTTTTTTAATTGTCAATGTGAAATATAATATAAAAAGAAAATGAAATCTACGATCGATAATTTCAAGTGATCATGTGACAAAATTATTATTGCGAAGGAGATGTATAGATTCCAGTCTTTTTAAGCGAAGTTTTATTTCGTTGGCAAAATACAAATTTGTATAATGGCAGTTTGAGAAAAGGCATATTAGAGCATTTGTATAAAGAAGGACATTTTATTTTCATTAATCATCTAGGAAACTCATTAGACCGAGAAGTAGCTTTTTTACAATAAAATAATTTAATTTGGTTTGAAACAGATGATTCTAATAATATTTCAATCAGATAAATAGAATATGCGATTACGATTTCAAATTATAGAGAAAAAAAAGGGCTGTTTCAAAGAAGAAAATTCACCTGACTTCAGTTTCATATAGGTAGTATTTATGAAAACGCAACGTTTCATCATCAAGGTTAACATATATTTCTCTTCATTTCATTAGAATTAATTTTATTTTTTAGTACTTGAATTATACAAAACAAGTAGCTGTAATCGCCTGATTTGAACCGTCAATTTACAGAAATTTCCTTGTAGGAAATAAATAAATAAATAAAACTCACCAATTTAAACTATTGTCAGTGAAGTTGATAACTCCAAAATAGAAGAGAGCTAGAGCAATGCAATCTAGTGTGTTGACTTTTCACAAAAAATATCATATTGTATCAGGTTTTGACTGAATCAAAATAAGTGAAATAATTATGTTTGCCTACCAGATCACGTGCACCAAATCACGACAGATCAAAGATAAAAAGCAAGAAATTTGGTATAAAGTTTTATCATCGGGCTTAAAGAGCAGTGTCAAAATTTGGACCAGTTCTATTAATTAGTTAACTAATTACAAGCCTCTCGATTACTGGACTTTCAAAACGAGATATCTCAAAAACGCAACAAAGTTGTTTTTTAAATTGGGGTATATAATTTTAAAATTAAATTTCAGTCACTGTTGCTGTATTTATTTTTTGGTCCAATCAGTTAATGACCAAAAGGCGTGCATTTATTGCTGTAAAATAACTAACACACCGATTTCCAACTGGGATATGCACAGTAACAATATTCATCTGCTATGGCTATGTAGACATAATATGTATTCAGCCATAAAAGCCAAAAAAGAGTAAAAACAATAAAAAGAAATATCAAGTGGTATTGCGTAGAAATTTTTTGATATTACAACTTTAATTCGAGCTTTCTTTCAGACCCCAATAAAATCATGGAAAAAAATCTTGAGAATGCAATTAGTAAAATTGCCTTAAATATAACTTCATATTTTCCCTGGGTTTTTAAGAAATATGTCTTGAGGCTAATGCTATATAACTTTCCTCTCATTTAAAATTTTATTTTAGGTAAAATCATGTTGAGATGATATCTGTTTAAATGAGAATAACACCGTTGTCGCTCAAAATGAAATAAACGTGAAAGAATGAAGAATAGTAATCTATACTTATTATAAAACACAATGTATGAGTGTGTGTTTTGCCTCTGTATAGACCAAACCGTTTGGCCTACAGCTACAGAATTCGGCACGTGTATACCTTGGTGGTCGAAAATGTGCATCGACATGTGGTCTATATAATTTTCGAACATGTTACAGAATTAACGTAATTTTTACACTATATTGAAAAACTAAAAATAATCTTTCCAATTATACTTATTTTCAACCTATAAATTAAACTTCATTTTAATGACTTTAAAAAAAATAAATCTATTATAGTTTTTGTGAGTTTAAACTGAAAATTAAATTGAAGTTTCATAAGCATTGGAAAAAATTAGCTTTTATCAAAGGGTTTCCATCAACGGGCTCAAATAAGCTAGGTTTCACAGCAAATTTAGAAAAGTACAAGTTTCAGAACGTGTCTGTTTGAAATGAAATATAAGAAATAGATTTTCTAAAAAGAAATGCAAAAAAAAGTTGTCTATGATTTTTTTTAAAACCAGCTACATTATTAATTCAATAAAACAGATTTATTTAAGTCAAACATGGTTTAATATATAGGTTGGTTATAATTAAAGTTCCACTTTGAAACGGTCATAAAAGGGAAATTCCAGGTCGAAAAGTTTTCAAACTTGGTAATAATTTAAAAGAAACCATGGAAATTTCTTTTTTGTCAAAAAGAAGTTTATGAACTCTCTACCAGGTCACAAAAACTGACTGATTTATGAATATTTGAATATCACTATTCTTTTGCAAACTGGTGATTTTATACCACTTCATCTACGGTCTCTTTAAAGATACCCAACCAGTTTCCCGGTTTTATCAAGACTCATTGGCTTGAAATTTCGAAAATATTGATTGATCTAAATAACTCGACTCGAAACTCCCTAATGGATCAGATTTTTACACAAAAGACTTAAATGTTTATTTATTTCAAGGTTGAAGTGTCCAAAATTATTTTTAGGGTCGAATGCCTGCATAAAATTTGTTTTATAATATTTTGAACTATATTTATAGAGCCAAAAAATAAAATATTATTATTCACATCATTTAAATCCATTTGAAAGTAAAACTAAAAATGGAGTAATTTGAAATTTTTTTCTTTAGATGCGTGAAATTGAGATATTAAATAAATCGTGAAAATTATTCTGCCGTGCAAATCTAAGGCCACTTACAACTTCAAGGGTATGCGAGATTATTTTTTTTTGTAGTGCAGAGACATTTTTTTATAAGCACATTCTATTTGAACATATTCTAAATAATATCAACATTCGTTTTAATTTCAGAATTTATATTTTTTCGCTTATTTCATGTTTCCAGATTTAAGTCCTTGCAGTCCTTGCCTTTAAGTCTTGCTCGTGTTTAGTTGACTGTCTGATTTAACAATTTCCTTCTATCCTCCATCTTTCTATAAAGAACTTACCCAGCGATCATAAAAAAGGGGGATCGAGGGGATTACAACAGTAATTCGGAAAATAGTTACACTTGTCTCATTGAAGGAGATGCTCATTTCTGACACTTTTTTCAAGGTTAAAAGGGAGAGATATGTACGCCATTGACGTTATGTATAGAGAGGGGTTGACAATGTTCTGTAGATTTCTGTTTATTCCCATTTTCTGCCTACATTCATTTATCAAAACTGCCTACATTCATTTATCGTAGTTTATACTTTCTACGTTACTCGTAAGCACAATACTTTATTACTGATAGCTTTAAAAAAAAGTCATTTTTTAAATTTTATAATATACATTTTACTTTGTATACTTTCAGTTTCTTATGCTTTTAATTTAAATCAAAATGTCAACTGAATCAGATTATTTTTTAAAAAAATGGCGATAAAATTCATTATTTTGTTGGTGATTGGTGGATTGCGCTAGGCCCGAACTCCGAATCTTACAGTTAGTAGCCGAGTAACATACCGATAAACCAAAAGGGACCCTTCAGCTCGAAGGATATTAATTGGCTTATATAGCAATCACCACAATTTCATATTCATTAGCATTCACTTAATTATATTATTCACTTAATATAAGTTAACACGATAACTACAAATAGTGGAGGGACACTACAAATGGGGTATACAATTCTGTGCACAGATTTTACACCTTTTTTGTAGACGCATATCAAGTTTTGAATCAAATCTAAGTAAAGATAAACTATATGATTTTTTAAAGCAACAGTTAAATATAACTGAAATCACAATAATTTTATCGAATTTAATATGAGATTTTATGATTAAAAATGTAGTTTTGAGTCAAGTTTTGTTCTTGTCGGTTGGAAAAAAAATGCTTCAAAAGTATAAATTTGCTCCTCGGATACCATAGACTGCAGTTAGGGATTAAGCGCCGAACAATTCAGCAAAGGCACGATAGATTCAGAAAAATACTAAATTGATTCCAGTAGTTATTATTGTAATCGTAACTGTTATCTTTATCTTAACTGTTGCACACTAATGTCATGCAAAGAAATCTGTGGAATAACGCCATTATTAGAGAATGTACGAGAAAGTTTTTAGGAGACTTCTCCCACTTGTTCACTGAACTTACAAATAAAGCAACTGTGTATAAGATACAGTGTAGTTTAAAATAATCTGCCTATTCAATGTTTAAATTTAAAAATAAATAAATAATGCCATTTTTATATCAAGAATGCCAAACTAATCAGTACAGTCATATTATCCCGTACATCATTTTTTGACCTCTTTTTTTTGAACGAATATAACGTATTATAACGTAACGATGTGTAATAAATATTAGGGAACTGGAGTGTTTCTCACTGTATAGACTTATTGGGCGTTCAGTTATTTCACTGAGAATATTTGTTATATCAGTTGCGTCTCTTCAACATTGCTTCATGTGTGTGTTTCCCTCATTAAAATATTTTTAAACATCAAATTGTGATATTTACTGAAACTGCTTAGCATTTATAATACACTCTAACCAAATCATAACGTCATTAAAATTTCATATTTTCACAATGAATCCCTATTCTAAACTACATGTTGTCTTCTGCGATACATTTTTTTTTCTAGTTATGCATGTAAACTTTGCAGATATCAAGGAAATACAATGATGCGAAAAAAATTGTGAAAGTTAATATTGTAAATGTTAATAATGGATTTAATTAACTTTCAATTAATTGTCAATTGAGAGTCAATATTTGGAGAAACGATTTAAATATCATTGCATGAATGATATTAATTGTTTGATAAATAGACAGGAAATTATAAGTAAATAATATTAGTATGATTAAACCAGATTTATATAATTAAATATGATTCAAGTACTATATTTTAGCAACAAAATCACAGATTTTCAAAATTTTAATGCATATTAAACAATTTAATTAAAACTTTACAAACGAAGTTTTATTTAATTACAATTGTAATTAAAGTTTCAAAAAAAATTCTCGAAGGTCCGTATTCCCACGGTTCAAATTTCTTTGTAACATGCCTCACAGTTCTTGGTGAGGTGTCTTGCCTAGCTGATTATCAACATATCTCCTTTTTACTGGTAGAGATTTAATACAGGATAGTCCCTGGGTGGCTCTTACAAGAGTCATTACATCACGCTGTGCCAATAAAACAACTATATAAATAAGAGAAATTTCATTTTAGATGTGTGGACGCCAAATCACTTCTGTTAGGTGAGTGCAAAAGTTCTAACTGTTTTTGTATATGCACATTTGCAATAGAATTGGCGTCACACATGACATTGTAACGACACAAACCGTCAGCTAATCTATCGCGTGGAGGCCTTACATATATTTGCCTTGCGTCTCACAAAATATCAAAATTATATCGGATGGTGTGATATGAAAAGCGGGATGTAGCATGTATGAAATTATTTTCTATATAACTTCGATAAGAAAACTACGGCAGCCGCAGTATGTCGCAATTTTTGTCAAGTAAGTTTATAGGGAGGAGGCAATGGATGAAAGCACATGCTATCGATGTTTTAGTAAATTTAGGGAAGAGGACAGAAACTGCCAAGATAAAGCTCAGAGTGGACGGTCGTCACACCTAGGAGAAGATGGTATTGCCAAGTTATAAGGAAGGACATCAACCAATCAGTAAAGAACTACAAAACTGGACAAGAATTGGTAGAGAACGCACAAGGGATAATGGTAGAGAGACTGCTTTTAAGTTGTGTGGAGGGGGTGGGGTGTCTTTTATGTGAGCGGTCGAGGCAGTGATCGCATACAGTTTGAGTCCCCGAATTTTATTAACATGCAGAAATGGGACACAGCACACACATAAAACAACAATACGAAATGGAACAAGAATACCTCATCGTCTTTCAAAGACTTAGACTGATCTCTACTCTTCTCTTGCTCGTCCATTTCAGATTCAGAATCCGACTCATTGACATCCTCTTCTTGCATTCGTCAGACCCAGAATGCCTTGTCCTCCCTCTCGGATTCGCTTCTCAGCATTCCTCCTTTGCTCTGCAATCCATCTGTCATTAAATCTCCGGCTGATTTCTCTCCGCACGGAGCCCTTTTCCGTCCACATTCTTTTGTTTCTACACAAAAAGGGTTGCTAAGTGATTTTAGCAGGGTTGCCAAAGTTGGCGGATCTTACACGTCCCACCTGAGTATAAAATTAGCCCATAGAGGCTGATTTCATGACATTAACAATATATGTATTCAAAAATATTAAACAGGACTTACAAAATCATATACAAATAAATTGAAAAGGATAAAAACAAGTACAGAGTCTATACTGTTATCTTGGATATGCAAATATCAAAAATAAAATTATAACTTAGGTAGCACAATCGGTGAATTATTCCAATCGAAATGGAGCGTCCTCACCTTTATGCTGTGCTCTTGGAAGATGCGAAATGAAGTAACTCTACTTTTGTAACGCTAGAATCCAACGTGTTAGCTTTGGACTTTCAGGAGTGGCATGGTTCAGATATTTCAGAGAATTATGATCAGATATGATATCCACCTTAGCACCATAAATCCATTTATGGAATTTATTTCATCCACTGCCCAAGCCTCTTTTTCAATGCTTACCCAATTCTTTTGTGTGACATTGAATTTTTGGCTCGCAAAAGCTATCGATCTGTAACACCCGTCCACATCTGTCTGAGTTAGACAACAGCCTACACCATTATCAGATTCATCACAGTGTACTTGGAATGGTATCATTGGTAGCTAAAGTGGTTGCCTCCTGTAATTTGTCTACTTTAATTCTTTTAATTTGTTAAAAAATATATTTCTCTTCTTCCCCCCAACTTACCTTGTTTGATTTATTTTTCTTTATTAATTCAGTTAGTGGTGTAGCTATTTCCGCAAAATTGAGTATTTCTGCTTGGTTTGAAAGCCATTAATCCTAACAGAGATCTGATCTCTTTTTAGTAATAGGTCTAGCTAACTTCTGTATTGCTAGAACTTTTTCTTTATCGGGAACATGTTTATCTCCATCTATAGCATGACCTAAATATTTTATTCTGTTGGTGGCGAAAGTACATTTATAAAGAAACCTAACTTATCTAATTCGGTTAGAATTAATTTTGAATGTACTAAATGTTCGTCAGAAGATTCAGAGTAAATAACTATACCATCTATGTATGCCTACGCATAATTTGAATGAGATTTTAAGAAATGGTTCATTTTTCGTTGAAAAGTGCCAGATGCCCCTGCCAGATTGAAAAGCATATTCTTCCACTGATAAACAGCATTATAAATAGCAAACTCTGTCAGCTGCTTACTTTACTTATCTATTTTTATTTGCCAATACCCCTTTAAAATATTTAAGCTAGTTAACTAATGACCTGATCCTGTGATAAATATCTTGTATATCTTTCATGAGAAAAACAGGAACTTTAAAGACTGCATTTAAAAAAGTCTATGCACATTCTTACTGACGAATCCTTTTTAGCCAAGAAAACAATCTGATGAGTGATTTCGGATTCCGATAGCTCTATCAAACTTAACTCTAGTATTTCTTGAACTTTACGTTCAACTTCTTTTCTGTATGCAATGGGGACACTGTAACAATGATGTTTTTCCCGCACTGCATTTCAAATAATTCAATTTTATTGGTGCCAACAGCAACTGGCTTAACATGCTTAGTAAAAATGCATTTAAACTTTAAGATAAAATTTTAAGTGATTTTAATTGAGAATTATCTAAATGTTTAATTTCGAAGTTATTAAGGATTTCATAAAATTTAGATTCTTTGGTAGAGGTCGGTAAAGTTTCAGCATGTTCGAATTCTTTGTCTTCTTTAAAAATAACCTTTACAGGGTTAGAACTAGGTTTATAATGTTTTAACTTATTTTGGTGAATGTGATTGGTACAACCATTCGGCAAATTAAGTACAAAACAATGAAAATTTCTCAATGATCGTTGCAGGCCCTTGCCATCTGGCAAATAATTTATTAGTCGAATCGGGTACCAATACTATCACCTGATCTCCACCTTTTAAGTCTCTGTTAAATGATCTTCAATTATGATAATATGCCACTTTTTCCTTCTATACTGCTGAAACAAGCTTAGTTTGCTCTGCAGCCTTCTCAAGTTTCAATTTTAGATTTTCAAGATATATGAATACGGAAGTACTATTCAATTGTACATTGTTATGTTTCCCAGTCCAAGTAGATTTTAGAATTCATCAAGGACCCTGGGGTTGCCTCTCATACAGTAATTGAAATGGAGAGACACATGTGGTCAAATGCGGTATTTTCCTGTTCCCCAATAACACATAGGGAATTTGTAAATGCCAACCTCTACTTTCCTCCCTAACTACATTATGCAGCATATTTTTTTAAGGTTCCATCAAAGCTTTCCACCAACCCATTTGATTGTGGGTATACCATTTGAATGTGGATAGAGAAACTCGGACAACTCCCTATACGTTTTTCGCACTCTTTTGTCAGTTCGGCCCTCAACTTCGTCCCTTTATCAGACGTGATAACATTCGGAAAACATAACAAAGCATCACATGTTGTCTTTGAACTAAGACTAGTCAAAGGAATGGCTTCGCCCCATCTTGTATGCTGATAAACCAGGCACAATATATATGTATGTCCTTTCACACTTAGAGAATCAATTGGAGCTATCAGGTCTATATTCATTACCTGAAATGGTAATTCAAGCCTAACGAAAGGCTTAACTGGAGTTCGATCACTAATTTTAACAGTTTGAGTAAGTTGACACCCTTTACACGAGCCACAAAATTTCTTAACATCAGTTCTCATACTTTTCCAGAAAAATGTGTACTTGATCCATTCTAGTCTTTTTAAGACCCATATGACACCTAAACACTGAGGTATGAGCAAGTTTCAGTATCTCATTTCGTCTAAATTTTGGACTTGCCAGTTGCTCATTACTCTTCCAGAATATTTTGTCTATATGAAATAGATAACCGTCTACTTCAGAATAGTTACCTTTGCCTTCTTTCGCATGCTTCAAAGCTATTTCTAACTCAGCACACTGCTACTGCTCAGAGAGAAAAGAATAAGCTAACATGCTTCCCTTACCTATACAAGTGATTATTTTCTCGTCCTTAGTGTCAAAAGTTACCACTTCATTCCCACATGAAGTAGTTTCCCTTTGATCTTCCTCAAAGATAATGTTATCCTGTGATTTCTCATGCAGATTTCCAGATGAAACTTCAGTTTCATCAAAATTTCCCGAGTTACCCCTCAGGTCCTGAGAGTTCTGAGCCAGTGAATTTCCTTCACACCGGGCCCCTCCCAACATTTTAGAACATCCGGTGAAAGTAACACCTCCTCCACCAAAACATCTGCTAAAGTATATAAAACTGGCTGAGGCTGCACGTTCACCTGGTCACCAGTCGTAAGACTCAACGGAATGTACACTAAAGGATATTTAATCGGTGGACAAAAATTACCCTTCAAGTAGAAACATTTTTAACTGACATTTTAGGAACTAACCCCCTTCTGACAACTGTAATTTCCGTACCAGAATCCACTAATGTTTCAACTAGTTTCCCAGCGACACTGAGAGATACCTTTTCCAGATTACTAAGTTTGTCTTTAATAGCCTGCCTAGGAATAACTTTAACAAGTGAATCTACCCTACCGGATACTCTTTCCCCTTTTGATTCTTATTCTGTCCTCTCAGCCGAAACATTGTTCACTTTAATCTTTTTATCGTCTCATCCCTTAAATGTCGGACAATCTAGCCAAAAGTCTTTATCGGAGTCACAAGTGTAACAAGTTAACTTGCTTTAAAAATTTTCTTAGGGTAACTATTACTAACGACAGCTCAATGAGATCGGTCTTTTTCTCATTGAGCTGTCGTTTTCCCCAATTGACATGAAAATATTTTTTTATCAAAACCATTTTATTTTTTTCTAACTCACCCATCATAGGATTTACCCTTGGATGCATAGAGCGTATCTCAATGCTTACCTAATTCTTTTTGTTTCAGCCAATTTTCTCCCTGAAGCACACTTATATGGGTTGCCGTTTCAGAATCTAATATTTGGAATATTTTGTCCTCTACAATGAGTTAATTTACAGTTTCAAAATCATTTGTATCCCTTAATTTGCAATAATACACCCACATTGATGTTAAATGAGATACAAATTGAGAAAAGCCTTCATCATGGCTACGTTTTGCTTCGCGAAAATTTTCTAGACGCAATTTGGGAGAAGGTTCATACTCCGGTAAAACTATTTTCTTCAAAGATTCATAATTTTTTCATTCACCCTCTTCTATATTAATTAACGAATAAAACACTTTATCCCCTAATAAACAAAGTGTGGAAACTTCAGATAAATGACGGAGGGAACTCTAACGAACTAAGTTTCCCTCGAGGAAAAAAACCCTTGATAGCTGAAGAATTTACTGATAGCGGAAAAATTTATTAATAGAAAAAGAATATAGACATCTGGCACTCATAGAGCATTACAGCTGAGCTAAGTCCAGATGTGTCTGTGCGCCCTGCGGCAAACGAGCCCGCTTCTTCCCAAGATGAAAAGAAGCCCGCTTGTTTTCATCTTGGGAACCACCCCAATCAAGAACAGAGTCGATCATCTGTGGGTTGTTAATCGATGCTTTCTCCTCTCATTTGGTTGGGAAGGTATCTTAGGTCAGATAATCCAAAGAAAATGGGGAATTATGCTGATTGTTCATTTGTCATTGGATACCAAAAGGAAAAGGAGACGGAAAAAGATAGAACAGCGAGAAGAAAGTCGGCTGACGAGTAAGCGAGCGTTGGTTATTAGGTCAATGGGAATTCAGCTTGGAATTCAGAGAAAAATTCTTTGGAGAGAATTTGGAGTGTATTGTAGGCAGTCCCGCCCTGTAGGCTAAACCCACGTGAAGTTCACCTGAACTTCTTGAATCAAATTCAGACCACCGGGCGTTCAAGTCGAAAACGTGAAAGCTCATCCGAGTTTTGGGGGAACTTTAATTAGTTAGACGGCTTCATCATCTGGGCTGCTCTTCCAGCGAGTTCATCAATTTTCGTTTCCAGCAATCCCAGCAGGTTAATGAAAGAGCGGATAAACCCCGAACCTCGAGTTGAATCTTGCCCGATTGCATGACTCCGTCTTAGCTTTTCACTTCAAGGAGAGTGTTTTTGCTATTCTGAAACACAGCACCTTCCCCTAGTGGAACTCTGATCTGATTCTACTTATGTACTTGTCAAATAATTAATCAAGGAAGTGATGTGTATAAAATATCTGTAGTATAGCTGGAATTAAATTCTGAATTTTGCTACTGAAATAACTGAGTTTTGTTTTCCAGCGCAACTCACCAGAAGCACCGACCCGAGACATTACAAAAGCAACACTTTTGGTTTAAATTCATTACTGACATTTTCATTTACAAATGCCTTTTTTAAACTCGAATATAAATAGCCCCATTCATCTTACCTAGTCGGAACTTTAACTGTTAAAAACCTAACCGTCCTAACTATTTCTTCCAATGATTTTACAGGCACGGCTTCATCACTATTTTGAACCCTATTCTGATTATTCCCTGATAATTCTATTCCTAGAAGAAGTTGTTCAAATGCCAATTTTTCTGCCTGTAACTGAAATTCTGTTTCCCTTTCCAACTGTTCTTCTTTTTCTAACTTTTATTCTTTTTTTAAACTTTTGTTATTTTTCTAACCTTTGAGATATGATAATCTCTATATATTTTTTACATCTTCTTCATTACAATGCTTACTGTTCAAGATTAATTCTTTCAAATTTTCTTTAGAAATTGTTTCGTCTGCTGACTCATCAAAATCTTGTGCTGGGCAGATTAAGTCGTCCTTTTTATATTTATTTAAGAAAGACACCTTTCAAGCTAAACCTAGTGCCAAATTTCCTTACAATAATTCAAATATAAATTAGATAAAATAGTTGAAAAAATTATAATATGATTGCAAAACGAAAATAACAATATACTTGATTGATATATCAAAAAAGGAAAAAAATCTAAATTATGTATAACCAAGTTTTTTTTTCTTTTACAAACAAAATTAAATTAAATAAAGGCCCAACTTATCGTTTTAATATCAATAGACGTATATTATACCTTCTATATACTTCTATATAGTTATTCCGTGATTTGCTCACTACCTACTGTTGCCACCAAATGTAGGATGTGGGGTTTCTTAAACGTGGGCACTAGAGAGTCATTGATCAAACCCAGTTTTAGTCCCAAAATTTTATTAACATATAGATACAAAAAATTCTTATTAAAAAATGAATAACAAAAATATGAAATTTAACAAAAATATCTTATCATCTTTCAATTCCCTCAGTCTTAGACTTCTACTGACTTCTACTCTTCTCTCGCTTCGTCCATTCACGATTCTGACTCCCACTCTCACTGACCTCTTATCCTTTCGTTCGTCAGATCCATAATGCCTTGTCCCCATCCTCGGATTCTCCTCTCAACAATCCTCCTTCGCTCTGCAATCCATCTGTCATTGAATCTCTGGTTGATTTCTCTCCACATTTAACCCTTTTCCCTCCGCGTTCTGGTGTATTACCACAAAAAGGATTGCTAAGTGATTTTAGCAGGGTTGCCAAAGTTGGCGAACCTTGCATTGTGTTTTATGAGAAAGTTGGATTGTTGAGTTCCAAGTAACCTAATAGCTGATAAATGGGATGACAGAACTGCCACCCATGTTATTTATTTTCCGGGCGCACAAATAATCTATTATTGTCACGAATTGTGACAGATGAGAAGTAAGTTATATACCCTAACATAAAGCTTACCAAAACTATGTGTCGACCTTCTTATCTCCTGCAACGACTTCGAAAGCCGAAATTCCTCCTGAGAAGATGTTATTGAGTGTGCAAGGAATGTTCACTGGGATATACTGCCACTCAACCAAACTCTCATTGCTACTTTCTAACGTCTACGATTATACAGGTTGCATTCAAATTTCGTAGCAAAGCGACCAAGTCTCATCACTCGTCGTGGTTTTATCCTGCATCATGATAATGCCAAGTCATCACTCACGAAAAGTTGCTGGGCTTTGGATGGAAGGTTTTACTCCATTCTCCCTACTCTCCTGACTTGACACCAACGGACTGTCATCCATTTCATGCGTTGAACAATTCCTTGAGTCAGAATATCCATGATGATCTTGATGCTGTGAAACCATCCGAGACCTTTGTGACACGTAACCGCCGGAATTTTAACCTCTAGCTTAAGGGCGGTACAACAGTTGTACCAAGATTTATTTTACCTTTCCTTACGGGGCGGTACAACTGTTGTACCAGCAATGAGTTTGAATTTCGTTCCCCCACTTGAACTTCCCGACGAACCGTAATTGCCTCATAAAACTCCCTTCCCTTTTGTGCTTTACCCCCTTAGGGTCAGGAGATTTCGTCCAGCTTTAGTTATAATCACTGTTGGCGCCAGTGAGTTTTGTGAACCTTGGTTTGGCAATATTTTTTTAAAGTAACACTCTTGAAAGCTCTAGAATGAGTTTGCATAACTTCATTTGTTAGTAGTAGTCGATTGAAAATATTATTCTTTTCCCCGTTGCTTAATTTTTTAACATTTTAAATCATTAATTCTTTAACTTAATAAAATTTTATAATTTTGTAACAATATGCGTTAGTAATTTTATTCGAATGATAAATTTTTGAATCAAGAATTACTTGAGATTTCATTTCTGATAGAATGGTTTAGTGAAGATTATTGGCTTTCTAGATAAATTGTTACATCTTTTATCCCAATTCTTCACAGTGCAGAAAAACTTAATTGAACCTTGGATTGGGGTTTGTTTTTTTTCGCCCTGTCATTACATTTTACAATGTAAAGCGACAAAACACTGTTTTATCTTCAAGCCTGCTTCCTCCTTCATGACTGGAACCTCGGGCATATATACTTCCCAGTCATTAACGTACAATTTTAGCACAATATTAAAAAAAATGACAGCTTACAATTTCTTAGCTTTAAAATTCAATGTTTGAACGATATATTCATGCTAAAAATAAATTTGGGTTTTGATTTTTAAGCAAGCTGTGAGTTTCATCATTATTTTTCATGATTTATGAAAATGGCTGCTTTTACTATCGATAATTAAACATTCATTAAAATTTATAATTCTAATTTTAAAATATTGGAAGAGGCTTTCAAAATCTGTCAAAAATAATAATTAGTAGCATTTTGGCATTCCGAAATCAGAAGAGAAATATTAAAATCTTTATTCCTTCATTTTAATTCATTGAAAAGTTACTAGACATTTAAAAATTTTCAGAAATTTTTGTACTGAAATAAAATAAAGTGACTACGTGAAAAAGACAGGAATTCTAGATTTAATTTTAAGCATTTCTGAAAGATAATCGAAATAATGTGCTTGCAAAATTATTTGTAATTAATAACAAATTCTGAACATTTAGAATGTTAGCTTTATTTATTAAAGATTTTTAATTTTTTTTATAACTACTTCTTAATATAATTTTACAGTAATGAAATCTTATACATCAAATTCTGAATAAAAAATATATAATCTTACTTTGTTTAAATTAATCGTCATTATTCTGGTGATTACCTACAAATTAATAAATTTTTATGTAGAAAAAAAATTGTTATAAATCGGCTATTGATTATTTAAAAAAAAAGCGTACTTTTCTGAAATATGACAATGTTATGAGTAATTGAAATTCTCGGAAAAAAATCACTATAAATTATAACAATCGACAATAGAACAAAGAAATGTTAATAGTAATTTATATTAAAAACCGATAGAAATATGTTAGGAATAAAAATTATATTCGATTTTATGAGCTCAATATATTAATATTAAAAAATTCAAATCTACAAAATAGCAGATATCAACTGCTATTTTGCAGATACATTTAATTTACAAAATAGCAAAGGATTGTTATCTGTGTTTTGTGCAAAGAAATAAAAATATTTAAAAAAATCAAGTACGATATTTATACATGATATATAAATCGTTACATTAAATAAAGATAAATGAGTTAGAAGAAGAACAAATTAAAATTCACAATGATGTGCTCAAGCTTTATATGAATTAAATTGATAGCTTCACTAAGGCTTGAGATATTTATTTAATCACAAAAATGATTGAAAAATTGACAACAATTTATTTAATGTGCTAAATAACTGTACTGCAGTTACCCTATTTACATGTTATTTAATAACATATTGGAAGATATATCGTTCAAACATTTAATTCATTACTATTTCATGCGGAACTAGTGAACAAATGTTTCAGAAGAAGAAAAAAAACTGCGATAAAAAGCTATTCCTAGGGGCTAGACGCAGTAAAACCGCAAAAAAGCAACCTGGTTAAAACGGAGAGGGCAGATGACCAATTAACACTTCGAGGTCAAGGAAACTTTAAGGTTTTGTGTCACTTGCGCTCAGTCCCATTAGCGTTAACTCATTAGAAAGTGTCATTTGCTCTCCAGTTTTAAAAAGGATACCACATTATAACTTTTATCTTTGTATGTAAAATTTGGCGATTTTACAATGTGCGCCTTATGGTAGTCAATCACTGTCAAAGTGAAAATGATATTCCGTGTCTCTGATAACGTTAAAAGACTGCCGTGGGAAAAATGTGAATGACCGTTACCGCGTTTCAAACGAGTGTTGAAAGTAATAAGTAGAGTGAGCGAAATTTGTTTTAAAAATTTACTATGAAGGAACATGTTCATAATTTTCCTACACTGAAGACATTTATATAAATTATAATTTTGATGCACATGATACAAATTTAATCTACTAAAGTGAATTATATTTTTTTAGTTTTAGGGAGGATTTCATCCTTTATGTCTTAAATTCTAATTTTATTTAACAAAATGAAAAAAAAAACATAAAAAGTTTTTTTTTAATTCAAATTTAAATGGATATCAATAATGTTTGGTTCTTTCAATATGTATGTATGCTTGTATGTATATATATTCTACAAACGGATACGTGAAATGAGCTAATATATTTTTTAACTTTAAAGTTGTTCAAATAAGCTATCTTTTTTTTTGCAAAATAATAAACGCTTCGGCTAAAATAAATTATAAGAATCATATTTAAAATTTAAAAAAAACAGCTGTTGGTTAATTCTCAGGGGGAGAAAAGAATACTTTCAAATTGAAAGTGTTGATAATTACTGAAATTCCTTCAAATCTAAGATACATTACTTCATTTCGTAGCTCATTTACTGTCAGATTTAACTATTCATAATCTAATGTACCATAAACGATATCTAAATGCAGCATCTACATTAAAGCGCTTAGTTATCAGATACAGCATCATGTGCTAAAGTTCTATTCTCAAGTTATAAAGTTGTAAATTTCTGTCTAAGTTTCTTAAAAGCGGTAGCAGCAGGGATTTAATACCAATTTTAAGTTTACCCTAGATCTAAGCGTGAAAGAAAGCTAGAAATTAAATATGTTACTTTATATTTTATTCTTTCTTTTTTATCCTTATTTTTTCATCCCTGAATTTCTTGCCAAAAGTATAGATTCATCTAAATTGAACCTTTATTGTAACCGAAATCTAAATTACAATAGTAATTATTTAGATATTAAAGCTTAAAATGAGACTAATTTCATAGCTATGTCAGTAAAGTCTATAAAGTCACATTTTTTTTCTAAAAAGCATTACATCGTTGCACTTAGGAATAAGCTTTTTCTTTTTCAAATTCTGAATCCACATATGCTTCAAATTACAAAATTTCATTAAATAAAGTAAGAAATTGAGCGAAAAATTGGAAAAAAATGTCCATCATAATCTTAAGTGTGAATTAGTATAATTTTTCTTTTCTTTTCTTTTATACGTACAAAATTTCCCACTTCTATCCAAAAATATTTCAGATATGCTTAGTTTTAAATTTAGAAGCACTGGTCATTGTTTATGTATATATATATATATAT
>JAOUZG010041477.1:9247199-9273049 GCA_026289955.1 Argiope argentata
TTCCCGACATTTTAATAAGCTTAGTAGTTGAAAATAGTAGGATCCTTACTTCAACCGAACTGAACAAGTGAGAATTAAGTGTCATATATATGATGAAAAAAATTGACATTTTTCTCTATTTTTTAGGTTAATATTTTTTTTACATTAGAAACAGTCAATTTAGAGCTCAACATTGATTGTGCAATCAAATTGAATCAATGGATTGTGCTGTCAAAATTGATTGTGCAAAGAATATTTTAACTTTTATAAGTGGTATTCATACAGAATATACGATCGGCGTCTAAAATCAAGTATGCCGTTTCTTAAGCAAAATCAAATCTTCCTTCTCCGAAAAATGTTGTTTGGAAAGGCAAATGTTGCTTTGATCTAGATAGAAGCATCAATTTCACGTTCAGCAAAATTTTCACTTTTAGAAAAATGAAAACAATTCTTCTTGTAAGAAATTCATCATCACTTGCAGTTTTCTGTTCATATTCTGCATATTTCTGCTTTTAAGAGCTCTTTATTTGGTCCCATTTTCAACTAAAGTATACGGTGTGGTACTGATAAACTCAGTTAATTTTTAATGACATTATATCAGAACTAAGAAATGAACTAACCATATCGGTGGATATTTGATAAATCTTTGCTGACTAATTCAAGAAGTCAGTCCTTATATCGCATGAACCCCATCACGTATGCCCAAGTGTTAAGATAATGCAATTCTGTAAAGGTGTCGAAGGAGTTAATTTGGAACAAATTTTTATGCCCTTTAATTAATACAATTTCAGAATATTTTTAAAAATAATTTATTGAAAGGTTATAAATATGTTATAGACTTTAGAGAAGCAGAAATAGAATTTAAACATCTTGAAATTAATAATGTTAGGTTATTCTTTTTGAGGGGTGGAAGGAAGTTCCCCCAAAGGGGCTTAAATTAGACTTTATATTATTTTCTGAATTTGATGTTCAAATCAAGAGGTCTATCCATACTCTCAGAAAGCAGTTCTAATCCTTTTCATTAATTGGAGTTGGAAAAAACTAAAGAAAAAATCATAATGTAAAAAGACACCAAACAATATGTGTGCTTTTATATCTTGAGGAATAAACGAATAAAAAAAAGAAATGCTACAGTTCATAAAATATCAAACTTTATATGTTGATAGGAACTAGAAAATCAAAACCAATTTTGCATTATTGAGCTGATTTAAATAAATGTTATTGTAATTTTATATTTACTAAAATGACATAAAACTTGAGTACTAGCGAGTTTAAAGACGTAAAATAACATAAAAGCTATGGATAAAAAATTTCGCACTTTTATATCTACAACAATTATTATTATAAAAATTTTTTATCTACAACAATTATTATTATAAAAATTTTATACACCTATAATTTTTAACGCCCAGTTTTCAAACATTATTTCAATTTCCTTCCAGCTATGTTGCAAATATTTGACAAATTAACAATTATTTTATAGGTTTGCTATTCTAAAATTTAATATTATAGTTTTTAGGGACAATTTTTAATAGATTATTTAATTATTTAGATTATATCACAATCAAGGTGGATATTCAGATTTTTCTATATTTAGTATAAATTATAGCTTCGCATAATATAATATTCAACAAATTAAGTATTTCCAAGGAAAGGTTAAAAATGTAATAATTATTTTATTTTCATTTAAAAAAAATTCAAATATTGATGGTCATTTGGATATTTGCTTGCCTTATATTTATATGAGGGAAAATAAAATTTGTTTCATTTTCTGTTGAAGACAATATTATTCAAGTTACATAAATTGTTATGTAATTATTCAATTTATTTGATGGTCTCTATATAAGGAGTCTTTTCCCCAGCTGAGATATTTGACTATTTTAAGAAGGATTTTTTAAACCATAACTGCTGTTTAAATTTATAATTGGCAAGGAAATAAATATTATAATTTTATGCTGAATTATTTAGAATCTTTGAAGCATAATATCTTTCAAATATGATAGCAAATAAGTGTTAGTAATAAGTATTAAGGAAATGCTTTGCTTTTAGTTTCATTAGCATCTCTAAGATAATTAGATAAAATTATTTATCAGTAGACATGTGCGTCTTAAAAATTTCTTTGAAATACTTCAACATTGTAAAGTGGTTATTCAATGTATCAATAAAAAAACTTTTTGTAAGTATATGTAAATAGCTTATTAAGAAAATGCTATTATTTGAATATATAACAAAAATCAAATAAATTATTTCAATTCAACAGCTTTTAAAATACACAAAATATTCTCTTTCACACTGCAACTTATATACAATTTTAACCAATGATGTTAAGTAGAAAGATTAATTTATGCAAAAAAGTAAGAATGAATAACCAATGCATGAAAAAATATTCCTATTACCTAAAAGCATTTTATTTCTTCAAGTTTACACTTGCTTAGTTTTTTCAATTCTATTATATTACTACAAATTATTTTTCAATTATTATTGAATTATTTTTCAATTATTATTAGTATTTCAAATGAAATTTTATTAATCATTGCTTTAAAATAATTTTATAACAATTTTGTTACATTAGCAAGAGTTACAAGGCAGCTCTTTAAGTCCTTGTCAAAAAAAATATTTTTCTACTGTTCTGTTTATTCTATCATTTAGATCAGGGATGCACAACCTGTGGCCCGCAGACCAAAATTGGCCTGCGAATGTTGTTAATAAAATAAGACTAATTTAAAATGAAATGAGACTTTTTTTCAAATAAAAAAACGATAAAAATCTGATAAGAAAATGATTCTACATCAGAATAAATCATTAACAGTTGTTCATCAAGTTTATTTACTTTTTATTACGAGACTTTTCTGTTTGTTCCCTTCATGGCTACCTGCGAGTACGATTTTCGTATAGGAAAAGCTCGCGGACGTGAAAAATTTCCACACATGAAAATGCAGTATAAGGATCAAATTCAAATCTAGCGTAAAGCGTTTGATGATAGTTTTTCAGATTTTGTAAAGTGTCTAACAAAAATAGATGTATTTTCTTCTCCATTTTCTATTGATGTAAATATAGTGGATGAGAGTATGCAATTAGCCTTAATTGATTTACAAAATTCTGATTTTTTCGAAAATCAGTTCAAAGGTTAACCAATATTAGAATTTTATAAAGATTCACCATAGGAATTTTTATGCTTAAAGAAAAATGCAGCTGCATGTGCAACTTTCTTTGGCAGCACTTACATTTGTGAGTAAACTTTCTCACTAATGAATCGAAACAAATCAAAATTAAGAATGAAATCAGAACCTTTCTGTTGTTCTACGCATTGCCACAACTAACATTAAGCCCAACATAAAATCAATAACTTCAAATATTCAGTCCCAGCCATCTCATCAATTTTTACTAATTTGGATTATTAATTTTTTTCTCAAAATTTAAATTGTGTTCTCTGTATAATTATCAAAAAGTTTTCCTCTGTTATTCTATTTCAAGCCCCCTTTTTAGCAGGAATCTCTTTTTTTTTAGGTTTAGGTAATCGTAGCTATAATGTTTGTGTTTTATTCATTTATTTATTTCATAATATGTGCATGAATAAAATAAGTAAAGTAATAATTGTAATTCATGCGTATTGCCGCAAAAAAAACTCCAACATTTTCGCGTTTTTAATATTTTTTTAACATTCATGTGCTGTTTTGGTCCTCGCCATGATCTCTTTTTATATTTTGACCCCTCATCCTGAAAAGGTTGTGCCTCCCTGATCTAGATTTATATATTTTTTCGCTCTCCATTTTTTCTCTAAATTTAATCTAACCCTAATCTAAGATAAACTATCAAAAATGTATCTAGCGTTCTTAAAGAAAATTTTACAGTTTTACCGCGAGAAAAAAGTCGAATACTTTGAAGATAAGAATTCTTAATTATGTCACTTAATCTTATCAATGCGAGAAACGTGCATTCTCTGTATCCCCACTAGATGAACACCAAGTTTTCCTGCCAAAGGTGATTAAATTGCAGTAAACCTACCATGTGAGTGCAAAGGACACCCTCTAATGAGTTAGCGCTAATGCGACTGAGCGCAAGTGACACAATCCCAAACTTTAAACTCCTATCGGGACACCCAGATGGCGCCACTGAACAAGACGATCCCCGCTATTGACCTCCCGCAACCATCTGAGATTGTAAGCACCATTAAAAAACTTAAAATTAAAAAAAGCCCCAGGAATTGACAAACTATTACCCTGTTAGTACAAAATATTTTGGAAGTAGGACATTTCTTAACGCGATGGAAGACGTCAAAGATGGTCCCGATTTTTAAGCCAGGAAAGGACCCCAAGGACCCAGCAAGCTATAGACCAATATCACTACTTTCAACTATTAGCAAATTGCTGAAAGTTTCATACTCAAGAGGTTAAACACACACCTTGAAATAAACAACATACAGTGTCCAGGACAATTTGGTTTCAGGCCAAACCACTCTACGACACATCAACTAGTCAGAGTAGTAGAGTACATAACTGAAGGTTTCTCTAATAAACAAAAAACAGGTGCCGTCTTCCTTGACATACAGAAAGCATTCGACCGAGTGTGGATAAACAGGCTCATCTACAAGATGATAAAAAATCAGATCCCAGGCTATCTGATTAACATCATGGAGTCCTACCTCACTGACAGGTCTTTTAAAGACAGGGTACAACATGAACTATCCACAACCAAGACAATACGAGCAGGGATCCAAGCTAGGACCAGTTCTATTTACACTATACATTAATGACATGCCTAAGCGGTTTAACACTTTGTTATGCTTATTTGCAGACGACACGGCTATACTAGCTAGAAATAAAAATGCAAAATATGTACACATTGCGGTAAATAGGCATTTATCCAAACTGGAGGAATGGTTCCAGAAATGGAAGATTGAAATAAATGCAACAAAAATTGAAGCGGTCATGTTCCACAGGGGTCAGCGGCAACCAAACTTTCCGAAATTAAAAATCAAGAATAATCCCATCCCCTGGTCTCAGGATGCTAAATATTTAGGATTAATACTCGACAGAAAACTAACTTAGAAAAAACGTTTTATCTACATTAAAGAAAAGTTTCGAGCTTTATTTTACCCCCTGTTAGCTCGAAACTTGAAATTGCATAGGGACATGAAAATGCTTATCTTTACAGCCTATTTGCTTCAAGTACTCATGTACGCGTGCCCTGTTTGGGACTACACAGCTAAAACCAATCTGAAAATTATTCAACAACAGCACAATAGAGTAATACGTAATATTTGTAAAGCAACCTGGTACATGAGAACGGCTGAAATCACCAAAGCATTAAACTATAATTCCTTCAATGAAACGCTGCGGAAACTTTGCATTAACTTTTTCAATAGAATGGATAATAATGAAAATGAAGCCATCAAAATTATAGATAAATATACCCCAGATATAAAAATTAAAAGACCCCGAAATATCACCATATAGCAATTTCCCAATGTAACTTCCTAAGTCTCATGTGCCAGCTACTCCCCCCGTCTGGAGCTTAACTCCTAATTGGTTGTTATAGAACAATAGTTTAGCCACAGCAATACAAAAACTTTACACTCAACTGCAAAAATCTCCTCTACTCTCCGATCTGCACACAGCACTCTAGCATACTCTCTCATCCTCCCACCATGCCTGGACTCTGCACTACTATTGGCTACAGCCACTCTCCCACCCAGACCCAAGACCCTTCCATAGCTACAGAGCAAAAGAGACCACAGAAGGATGCTGGACTCAGAACAGGGTACTTCCGCAGCAAGGCCGAACATCGCCAAGAAGGAGATAGCTTCTGGAAAGAAGCGGGTGCTCCATAACTGTTTCAATTGCACCAATTAACACTACAGGAACTCGAAATTGAAGAGCTAAAAAGGGGGAAAACATCTGTTATCTTTCTTAACTGAATGCCAGTATTCAAAGGAACTTTTCTGAGTCTGGTTTCCCGCAACCTGAAGGTTAACGCCGTGGGATTCATCTCCTACCAAAAAGAGGGCAAGAGGTCATGGATAGCAATGGGTTCATGCTCATTAATAGGTACGGCTCATTTTCCGTTTATTTGCTCATCTTTATGAATGATGAAAACGAGTAGAACTATTGCACTCCCCAAATTGTAACTCGGGAGAACACAAGTGTATGTATGTGTTTGACAGTGCATGCTGTTTTATAAAAAACTACTAAATCCAGCACAAATATAATTTTGAGAATAAGAAAAAGATTTTGGAAAAGTTTCCTTTTACAAAATTTAAACGAATAAAAAAATAAAGCGCTGTTTTAACGTTTTATATTATTTATCTATTATTAATAGCTAAAAAAATATTCTATTTATTGCTTGCTTATTTTGTATAAGATGGGAAAATTCGAAGTTATTTCGCCTTGATAGACAATTAAAAGATACAAGTATTTGATGATATTTTAAATTATACTTTGATTTCATAGGACTTCAATAGACAGGTTCGTCTACAAAGTAATCAAGTGTAAGGCTATTATTAACATGTATCAGCTGTAAAGTTTATAATATGGTGCTTACAAAGAATATTTGAAAAAAAATCAAAATTATCAAAGTTATGCGCAACAGATTTAATGAATATTTAACTCAGCCAAACAAACTGTGCACCAGCATATCATTAAATGCGGTTAACATACACAGGGATATGCTGATAGCTGTAAACATATTTAGATTGATAACTTATATTGGGTCTTTCTCATCTGATTCTTTAAATATTTGACAACCAAAAGAAAAAAGAAGAATGTTTTTGGAAAAGGGGAGGAAAGGATAAGGCGAAGCTTTGTTGGAAGAATTTTGCATGGCCTTTCTGCTAGTGTCGTTACAAAAAACAAAAGGCGAATCGTAACAAGTTTTCCATTTCAATAATGTTTGCTTTGCGTCAAGTTTTCGTTTCGCTTTACAGCGAATAGTAAAAACTCTGTAGCATTGCACAAGACTCTGTGAAATCTTAATTTATTTTGAAAAGTTATTTAAAAATAAAAATATGAAAATATAAATGTTTATACTGTGCCTTTGGTTTAAATTTCTAGGAAAAGAATTCTTGACACTGACAATTAGATGAAGAATTTGAAAAATCGAGAGTCAAAACATCAAACATATTAAGAAAAATGTTAATATATAATTAATTTGTATCGAGAATGATTTTATTTGATGTAAATAGCCGTTATTTAGAATATTTTTGCTATATGTTTATATTTTTATGTTACTAGAAAAATTTATGTAAATAAAAAAGTCATTTAAAAATGCATATAAATATTAATGAATTTAAATTTAAAAAAAATAACCATCGATACTTTAGCCACGATTCTTCATTCAAATATTTCCTGTTTGAAATAAGAAATCGATTTAAATAAGCTATCATATTATTTATGTATTGCACTGCTCAAAATTATCTAACGATTCCAATGCGGTTGTCGATACAGATATTAATCCATTAATTAAATTATTCTCTTTCGCTTACCTCACCTTCCAATTGTCTTAGTTTGCCTTTGCCAGCTGATAGTAGGAGGCAGAAGAAAAGCTTATAATTAATTGAGGAAAATCGAGAAATTCCTGATGGCTGGATGTATATTCGATGACTGAGGATCCAATTTTCTCTAAGAATCAAACCAATGATTAATAGTTTCTTTCTTTAATGAAATTATAATTTTTGGCTTCAATTTTTATTTATTTATTAAATATAGAGAAAAATGCTCATTTTATTCCTGTATTCCCCGAGAAGTGGCTTTGCATTATATTTATTTTCTTTTTAAATCCGTTTGCTTATCTGTTTGGTCACAAACTTTAGTTAAATGTATCACCTTGCATGTAAATTAACAACTCTTATGAATAAATTATAATTAAAAATTTGGCACACTTCACTTTTTTTCCCATTCGACTTCTAAAAAGTTAGCTCTAAGTCCGATTTCAGCCATTAAGCTGTGTATAGCTTAGGATATAAGACTTTAATAGTTTTAATAGTTTATAGTTTTATAATAGTTTATTATAGTTTTATTATAGTTTTTTATAGTTTAATAGTAAACTATATACATATAACTGTATTCACTCCAATGCATTTACTATTAGAATGAAGCTACATTATTCTAATGTTACAAAATTCAATACCCAAATTAATAGCTTAACATCCCCCTCCTACCTTGACACATTAGAAATAAGTCCTCTATGAAAGATTTAAATTGAAAATTTGTAAGAAGTTCTTTTGAAGTACTGATAATTGAAAAAAACCCAGTGATACTAATTTTCCAAATGTATATTTCCACCATTCAAAGAAAATCAATTGCACTGGGTTTTTTTAATTTTAGGAACTTGGAGCGATGGAAAGCAAAAGCAGAACCAAAACCAAATAACTTCGCCAAGGAGAGGGAAACCAAACGCCAATACAGACGCTAAAGTGGGTGTTGAGTTAAACTCAACAGTTGTCCCGCTCCTCGCAGAGTGAATAGGGGAGGCGTCACTGAGCAACGGAAGGTAGACCAGGGCAAGGAGGTTGAAGATGGAAAGCATTTAAAATAAATCACGAAAATAATCGGGGTTTTCAGACAAATGGTTTGTATGCTCACCTTATTTAAGTGTTAAAAGTGAAGGTATGCTGGTAGCTGCACTTTTTAAAAATTCACATTTTTTAAAGCTGACACATTATTTTGTGTATTTTTGCCCTACATTTTGGAAAGGTTAAGTCATATATTTGTTCAGTATTTCAAATAACAATTTTTAGTGTTTCTATAAAATTTTGTTTAATTTCATTGATTAAGCAAATATTTTTTCGAGTGATTTCGGCTTAATATATCTAAATATTGAATTCTTAAATATGAACAATTCAAATCAGTCAGCATTCTAATTCATTTTCCCTCTATTAAAAGCCAGGAAATTATGATTCTCAATTTTTGACAAGAGGATTTTTTTTTTCGTGTTCATGGTCAGTACGATGCCAATGTCGTTATGAATTTTTATTTGCATATGTTACTTCATGAAGTTTTTTATTCATGAAACAGTTTATAAGCTAAAATACCAGTATTTAAGATTGATAAAAGATTATATTATCGTTTCTTTTATTTCTTTTATTTATAATCCTTTTTCAATTCACGTTATATACCGTCATACAGTGTCACCGATGAAGTCATTTTACACCCTACGTACATTACTTAAAACATATTCTCTTTAAAAACAAGGAAGAAACGTGTGCCTATAGTAAAGACGCTATGCAAAATTTATTGAAACAAGCTCCCCTAATGCTTGAAAACAGTAATTAAAAGAACAAAAAATCTCGTTAGAAAAACATATTTCGTACTGTAATTAAAAAAGACTACGTGGTAGAGTTTTATGGAGTTTCCTATGAAAACTGCGATTACATTATTTTATAATTTACATTTGCAATTAAAATTATAAAATTTCCATGATATAAAAAAGGTTTGTCTTAAGTTGTAAAATGTATTTTCAGGCATTATCATGCAACTTCTCGCCAATTATATAACAGTGAAGTGAAATTTAAGAAACGACGAAAGAAAACGAAAATCTGAAAAAAGCACCTGGGTAGGGGGGGCGCAGATCTGAGGACACATTTTTGAATTTTAGATTGAAGCCTTTTTTTCAGTCACGAAAAGTTCATACTTTTAACATCAAATATCACCGCTTATTTTACAGATAACGTTTTGAAATTTTCATCATCATCATCACTAGAGACACTGGAATCTGTCTTACCAAATTCAAAACAGGTACTTTACTGTAGGTATACCTTACTCTAATGGTTATTCAAGACAATATTTTGAAGTTAAAGATTTAAATTGGACTTCTTTAATCAGCCTGTATGTACTCATTTAATATGAATAAAATGTACCGAAACTTTTAATGCTGAAATCTCCTGCGAATTTTTTTATGAGAAATGAAAAAGTAAAGTTTTCTTCTTTAGATCATCGTCTTCAACAATCAATTAGTTAAAAGATTCTGCATGATACGGACAGTCGTATTTTAATGAATATTTGACGCCATTTCACATTATAACTCAAATTCTTGGGTATAGTATGCGAAATACGAAGTAAGCAGCTCAGCTGTAATCAACCTAGCATATATATGTAGGCCAATTCTATATTTAAAAAGTTTTTTTTTTTAATGTGGCCATCAATGTTGTTATATATATGTAGTGGCTTTCCATTGCTGAGCAGTTTTGTGCCAAACAATCCTTTAGTATTTTGTTTAGAAATAATGTATTTTTAATTAATATTTTAAAAAGTGGTGGCAACACCAGCTTTTGTTATTGTATATATTTAAGTGTTTCAAAAACAACAATTATTTTTGTATATATATATATATATATATATATATATATATATCATAGAAAAACAATTAGCAAAAAATATAAATTTACCAAAACAGTAATATCTAAAAATAGAAATATCTAAAAGAACATTGTATCTAGAGAGCGCCAATGCTGCTACAACTAGGACACAGATAAAATGAACAAAATTGGCAAAAAAATGTAAAAAAAACAAAAGTAGAGATAATAATAATACAATGAATCCGGCCTGAAGACTTTTTCAAGGGTCACCCTCAGGCAGGGATTCAAAAAGGGATTTTTTCTGTGAGAAATCTGTCAAAAATTGATTTCCCGTGACCCAAAAATCCCAAAGAAAAAAAGAATATCTTAATTAAAAAGCAACCAGAAAAAATCATGCAAAACGAAACCAAAACTAACAAAACAAAACAAATAAAAAAAATAAGTTTAAATATATAGAAATCCAGGAAAAATGAGGTCTTGGAGATTATCAATACCACAGAAATACAGAAACATTAAAACACAAAATGTTAAAATCAAACGTAACAAAACAACATAGACTCAAAACAAAACTAAATATACCTGTATTAAATGCACACAAAACAAGCAAAAAAAAATTTCACTTAAAGGTTTATAGAATCTAATTAGAATAAAAGAGAAAAACTCAAACCTATCAAATAACAGTCAACGAGAAAATTCGAATATATAGGACTCCAAAAGGTCTGAAGCTTGTCGAAACCCCTCAGTAGCATTTTACCCATCAGTAGCATTACATTAAGAAAAATCCGCCTTGTTTAAAACCGCATGTAATTCAGAAAATCGTCTAAAAAGTACAATCAGCGCCATCTATTCACCTACGTTCCAAGAAAATAAACTAGAAGTTTTGGTTTTCGTTTTGAAAATAAGTTAAACTCTCTCTTATTTTTTATATATATATATATATATATATATATAACTGGGGATTTTTCTTTCGTTGGATCAGAAGATAAAAAGTCATTTTGTAGCTAAAAAGGTCAATGTTTATTTCTTCCCCACCTCTTGCCCGTAACTGACCAGTTCCCATGTGAGAAGGAGTTTTAAGTAACTGTTTAATGTCTAGGGCAAATTACCCCGCACAACATACAGTCCACTACAAAAAAAGGAAAGCCTATTTATATTATTTAAAGTATTTTATTGTAATTTACTATACTATTTATACAAACTTGGCGTCGATGGAAATGGTTCGAGTTTGTAGGTTTGTTGTGATATACAAACTTTTCGACATGATTAATTAATATAATTAATTAACTGCTGTATCAAAATTTTTCCATTAGTTTATCAAAGTATTTTGATGAATCAATTTATAGTCATGAAATTAAGGTGGGAGTTAGAATTAATTGTCATTAATTCTTTTTATGGAATACTGATAATAATTGAGAGAATTAAAAAATAGCACTTCCATTGTTAAATGAGTCTTTCGGCAATAACTCAAGTTTTATTTTATTTAAAAAAAAAAAAAAAACTCGCTTAAAGAAAATTACATTTTATAAAATCACGTAATGAATACATAAATAACCTAAATTTCTTATTTTTATGAATTTTTATACATGAATGAGGGGAAATTATTAATATTTTTAACTCTAACTCCAATCCAAATTCCAAGGAAAATACTGTAATTACCGATTATCAAAACATTACTTTAAATCTGTGTTTGTTGCCATTTTTGATTCAGCATTGACTACATATTCCTATCTTTGAAATTAATTGCTAACTGCGGCAATATTTTGAAATTTCAATGTATTTTCTGGTTCATAAATTTCCTGTCGAGTTTCTTGGAATACATCTTCCTAGAAGTAAATGCTTTCCTACTCAATCCTAATTCAAAAATCCTATTTTTATTATTATAATGCCAATGCCAGCTAAAAAGAGAAAAAAATTGAAAAGAATCTGTCTTTCAGATTGGAAAAAGTGATTCGAACTTGATACTAAATTAATTAAAAAGTAATAAACAATACCAGACACTTTAGCAATTTTAAATAAACTTTTTAAAATTATTCAGAGCATGTTTTTGTCGCAAAACAAATGATTGAATTCAAGTAATAATTTCACTAAGAATTTTAATATCTATATGTACGATAACATTTAAAATACAATCTAAATGATACATTATAAAGTTAATTATATTTAAGTATTAGGAAAAAGGTTTATATTTTTAATCACAATGCATAAATGGAAAATAAACAAAACTAAAAGAAAAGTTAAAAGTTCTAATCTACTAGGATCTCAAAAAGAAAGTCGAATTTGCTTCAACAATGCTATTACCAAATCTTTAGTACTTAATCACATAAAGAACAATCACAGAAAACATTTTTAATAACTTATTTCTATTTTAGTATAAATCATTTTTTAAAGAGATTGATTATGGCAAAATGTAATATAAAAATAAATTTTAAGTTAATTCGTTCCAAGGTCAATATTTATTTTATTTTAGTTACTTTATTTTAGTTACTAAATAGTTACAATTGTTGTCATTGTTCTCATTATCTGTTTTAGAACGGAACGGAGGATACGGTAGCTTCTAAGGGTATGGACCAATGACCACCCGAGGCGAGAGTCTGACTTCTATATGACGAACCCTGTTTACAGAGCGAACTTCATTCATGCATTTCATTGATTCACAGATCGTAATTTAAATATGGAGTAGAGAACGATCATCTTTGCCCCAGTATCCCCAGTGGTATTACTCTCGACAGGGAGGACTTTGTAACCAAAACAGATTTAGCGTCCACCTGCCACACACACACACACACACACACACACACACACACACACACACACACACACACACACACACACACACACACATCTTGTTATCTGTTTTCATCTTTGTCTGTCGCTTATTAGGACACTTTAATTATTTTTTTTCTCTATGCATCTTTAGCTGAATGTAACTGATTGTGGATGCATGTAGTATGACTTGAGTCATGGAGCATGCTGTAAATAAAATTTTATATTAAAAACACACACATACTCGCGCACACACACACACACACACACACTCGCATACACTAACACACAAACACAAACACACTGTGCATTGCGTGTGTTCGTCTGTGTACACGTGTTCGTCGTTAATGAAGCCTGCTTCTTGTTTTCACGCCATACAACCACTGCAAGTAAACCCGTTGACCTTCGTACTTATCGGAGAAAGCTCTGTAACAGTAAGAAAAATGTAAATTTTGATTGACTCATCGAAAAAGGAGACGAACTTGGGATGTTCTCGAATATCATTAATTTCTTCGAAAATATTAAATCATAGGATTATAAGAAAGCAGAGATGAGAAAGTTATCTAAATTTTTATTGGATTACGCTCCTAAATATGTATTCCATATAATGAAATGGAGTTTTTTGAAATTCTTTGCTGGAAACTGTGGTGAAGTTAGCGATAAAGATCGAAGGTACTTACGCATTAACCTTCTATCTTTATCGCTAAATTTGAAACCGTCGTCAATGAGTTGCTAACAGCCAATAATGATAAAAAACCGTTATTATTTTCGAAACTGAGAAAACTTTAACTGTCGTTCGCCATTTTGTTGGTTTTGCAGAAGCTCATTAAGCACTTTTTTCTGTTCTGATCTTTTGACTCGTTAAAATGATTAAAATTTGGAATTTGCCTGCCATTGCAAAAGATGCAATGACCTATTTCCAAAATTATGAAATTATTCCATCTAAAAATACGTGTTTGAATGGACATGAGATGACTATATACGTGAAAACGGATAATCAATGGCGGTGTAATGTATCAAAGAGTTCTGCCCACCTAAGTAAATTGACTCTAGGTAGTTGGTGCATAGACGATCTGATACGTAAGTACCAAGATAACAATAAACAAAGAGAAATTTTTCGCAGAATATTGCATAAATAGATAAATACTGTTAAGGAAGCTAATATTGATAAGGTTTAGAGCCTATTTCTATAGCAGTTGAAATTATGTCTCTCAGCAAATGTTTAAACGACAATCAATATCCCATATAAAAAAACAGACACATTCCTAATCAAGCGCTAACACATTTCCTATTCATAAAGACACTAAAATGCAAGTATAGTAGTAATGAGAACCAATTTCAAATATTTTTTGTCATTACTGTGTTCAATAATAGGAAATTAATTTATCATACTAATTTTTCATATTATACAATTCTATTAAAATACCATTTTTAGATAAGCATATTGTGTCATTTTCAGCTGATAGTTTTATGTTGTTATCTAAAATTGGATAAAGATCACCCATATTAAATCAAAAATCAATTTCTAAATTATTTTGAAACAGGTTAATAATTCTGATAAAAAGCTATAATATTTAATTATCCCTATTAGATACAAATCATAAAAAATGAAAAATAATAAAGACATTAAATGTTGTTTTAGCAAACAAAAAATTTTGGTTAAAAACCAAGGCTACTTTAGTATCATATGTGAGGAAGCAAGAATAAAAATATAAGAATCAATGAAAATTTTGTAAAGGAAATTGGATAGAATTTCCGCTATAATGCACCTTGTTTGACAGATATTTATTGCATTATTAAATAATGCGTTAGATTAATATGTGAGAGTGTTAAGATTATACCTGTATAAATTTCTTCCCTACATATACATATTCTAGCATGTGCCATCAAAAATAGGGAAAAAAGAAAATTGTATGAAACGATATGAAATCTAACGCTTGTATTTTAAAAGAGCAAAGCATCCTGTTATGCTATATTCAGACTATTTTATCTCTCAAAGTAAATAATCAGTAATAGATATCTATGTCTTTAAATTCAATGATATAATTATTTCATCTTCGCAATAAATAAATATTTATTATGCTAATTTATTCCACTTTCACAATTCAAATCCAATGCCTTAACAATGATATTACCATTCCAAACTAGAATGGCGATGTTCAGTTTTATTTATCTTTTATACATATCGCCTTTCAACATATCAAGTTTCAAACGGTTTTTGAAGCACTGTCAGGTAATTGTACGAGACATAACCGATAACATTAATGATATTAACATCTGATCAATATTCATGAAAAAATAAATAACTCTTTTCTATTCTATACTGATGGATAAAATAAAGAGATGGAAGGTATTTTCCCAAATATCTCGAGAAATCCTGGTTAAAAATTAGTGAAATTTCGTCTGGATATAACTAGTATAGTATGACAATAGAGTGTGTAAAGCTAAAATCAATGTGTCATTCCTTGGCAAGAGTTATTGCCAACAGTAAAATATGGACTGAACTTCATGATCAAAGATGGCAATGAAAATGAGGCTTGTATGGTGTGCGGTCTCTTCTAGTACGGTGTGTGGTCACCTCTAACAGATAAACAGCATGCACAAAGAGTATGCATGCTATTAATAATAGAGTTAAGGAGTGCTTGTTGAAAACCATCCCTCTCCTCGACCAGAACAATTTTTTTAACTCCGAAAAGGTTCTGGGTGGGGTTTGGCTTATCGCAATAGCTCTTCCAAGAGCATCCCAAGCATGTTCAATGGGTTTAAGGTCAGGAGATTTGACTGACCAATTCATTCGATGAATGTCTTCGCTTTTCAGATACTCCTCAACCAGGACAGCCCTATGTGGTCGGGCATTGTCGTCCATAAAAACGGTTTCAGGCCAACAGCACTCTTGAAAAGACGCAGACAGGGTTTTAGGATCTCCTGCCTGTACCTCTCGGCATTCATGGAACCAGTGTCAGTCACATGGAGTGGTGTGCAGGTATCTTGCTTGATCCCTGCCCAAACCATCTGTCCTCCACCATCATAATGCTCCCTTTCCATGATGTTATTGGGATGGTATCGGGTCCCAGGCTCCCTCCATATGAATATTCGCCAAGAATCAGGTTGTAGACTGAATATGGACTCCTTTGTGAAGAGAACATTACCCCAATGGAGATGTGTCCAGTTTTGGTGTTGTCTGCACCAGTGCGCATTCTCTCTTTTGTGGTCAGGAGTGACTGGGATGCAAATGGCTGGCTTCCTGGCATATAACTAACTATCACCAATCCTCCGGGCAATTGTCTTCCTTGAAATTAATGTTTATGTGGCAGCAGCGAGGTCTCTAAACAGTTGTGTCCCTGTAGACGTCTTCTGGCTCTTGGCTGTAAGTAGCAAATACTGGTCTTCATTGGGAGTTGTTGCTGCCGGACGACCTGGTCCTGGTCTTCTGGACACTGTCCCACTGTTTTTAAACTGACCATAAATTCGAAACGACGCTTGGAGTTATATTCAATTTCCTATCAACTTCAGCTTGGAACTGCCATGCCTCAAGTCTACACACAATTTTCCCTCTCTTACCTTCGTTTTTGATGATGTTCCCTCATTTCACCAAAGAATCAACAAAAGACAACAAGATTATTCAAAAAACACAATACAAATTGCTGCTGTCTTGTAGAGTGGAATGAGTTGAGCAGCTGGTTCCAGACTTTTATACCTCCTACTGGCTCAACAAAGCCCACAAAAATATGTAAACTCATCTCGGCGATGCCAGCGCCATAGTGTCATTATATGGCAACCAACTGTCCAGGTTTTATGTGACATTTTCCAAGAAATGTGGGAAGATTATTTCCATATTTTAATTTTGTCCATCAGTGAATATATCTTTTATGAGTCAATCTTTTATACCACATATTATTCCAATCCTTAAAACAATATTGTTCACGCGCATTTCTCCATCTCGCTCAATCTCGTGACTCAATGCAATTACGTGTCGCGAGCTGTATATATATTTATTACTGTGTTATTCTATGAATTTAAAATTGTGTTTTAATAAAAGATGGTTGTTTTTTTTAAATTGGTGTGATTTTATTTGAGGAGTATTATTTTAGAGATCCTTAACCCAATGAAGGCGTTATGAGGAGTATTAATATGGTCCGTCGATGTGTTGAGTGAAGAAATAACATTTTGGTCCGTATGCGAGCCGGAAAAAGAGGTGCGATCTTTGGAATTTTGAATGGCTTGTATGACTTACATTGGAATCAAAAGGATCGAGATATGCGATAGAATTTAATATGGTGATATTTTTTGGAGCATTGAGTTATACAATTTCGGATAAAGAGATTAAGGTGAGATATTCATAATTATTGTGAGTTAATTGTGGATTATTTGTTGTTTATGTGAAATTGAATTTGAGATTTTGTATTGATATTATATTGTGTAAGAAATAGTTGTAGTGTTTTTGTATTGTTATAAGAATTTAGTTACTTTTGCTTTAGGATTACTTATTTCTGTCAGTGTAATACGTGTGCAGTTTGGAATATAGTTGATAAAGTTGATTTCTTGTTCGTTTGGTTTCCGAACTCTTGCATTGGATTAGAATAGGTAAATCCTGTCAGTGTATTTTGTTGTGAAAAGTGTTATCTAAGTTTGGAAGTAGTGTCTGATAAGATTTTGGTTTCGTCTTTAGAATTCATAGTGTAATTGTGTTGTAGTTTCGATTCGACAGCTTCCTTGTGATTGCAAAATTAACAGTAAAAAAGATATAATTTGTGAGAGGTTGTATGTAACAGTTATTTTCACTTATATCAACCATGCCGTTGAGTACTAAGTTAAAGAAAGAGGAGTTGCGGATTATTGCTGAAGAGCTAGGGCTTTCCGTTCCTGATAATACGAAAGTAATTCAATTGAGAGAGATGATTGAGAAAAGTGAAGTGTTTAAAACACAAACTGAAGTAGTTCAGGGTCTAGTAGATCAAGTAAGAGCCGATACTCAGGCAAAGCTAGTGCAAGAAAAGGATAAAATTGAAAGAGAAAAAATGGAAAATGAATTGAAATTAGAACTAGAAAGGTTAAAATTAAGTCAAATAGAGAAAGAAATTGAGTTAGCAAAGGTTAAAAACGAGTCATTAAATAATACACAAAATATTGAAATCATGGATTCGAATTCATCAAGTGTTGAATTAGAAAGCTTAAAAAGGAGTATTAAAACTTTAACTATCCCTGTACCATGTAAATCGGATTCCTTTAATTTATCTTTCAGTTCTTTGGAAAAAGCATTCCAAAACAAAAATGTTTCGGAAAATTTGAAAGCAAAAATTCTGTTGAATATTTTGGATGAAAAAGTCAGTAATTTGCTGGTTTACATTAATCAAGAAGATTTAAATGATTATAATAAAATTAAAACTTTTGTTTTAAAGGAATTTGAACCCGCCCCTCAGGAATGTTTAAATAACTTTAAAAAAGCTCAAAAATCCCCGGCTGAGAGTTTTGTTCTATTTGCATCCAGAGTAAGTGCATCTTTTAACTACTATTGTCAGTTGCGTAAAGTGAAGGATTTCCAATCTCTATGCGAGCTTATGGTTTCTGATAGAATTTTTGAAACTCTTGATCGAGAATTAATGACTCATATTGCGGTAAAACAAGGTGAAAATTATTTTAAACCTCATGAACTCGGTCGAGAGTGCGACATTTTCTTATCATCGAAAAGTAAATGTAAAAGTGAGATAAATAATAAGATCGTGGCAGGGGATGCAAAAAGAATTTTGTGAAATAAATCGCAATTTCTAAATTGGCGTTCTGATAAATCCGTTTCTAAAGTGTTTGTGTCAGAAGTAAAAAATTCAAAGTGAGTTATGTGTAAGAATAGTGCTAATCATCCTCTTTATAACTGTTCCCAATTTAAGAGACTTTCTGCAAGGGAAAGAGTTGATGTAGCGAAACGGAATGCTTTGTGTTTTCGTTGTTTGTTACCACATAAAATTGGCGATTGTCGCTCTAATAGAAATTGTTTTTGTGGCAGATCTCATAATCGAATGCTCCATTTTCCGCGAGGGGAAAGTAGTACTAATAATTCATTGTTTGAAAATATTTCTATTCGTCAACCAGTTTATGACGAGGAAGTAGCGCCAAACCAAACGTTAAAGGAAACGGCAGATAGTGCCCAATCAAAGGTAGTTGCTACGAGTTATCAAAAGAGCCAAAGTAAGAATGTCCTTCTTAGTACTATTCATGCCTTGATTAGAAATAAATATTCAGAGTTTGTGGAGGTTCGATGTTTATTGGACGTATAAAGTCAGTCTTGTTTATGTACGAAAGCTTGCGCAGAACGACTGTAGTTGAAGTTGGAAAAAATAAATACTATTGTTTCATGTGAGAATGACGCTACTATGGTGGTTAATAATTTTGTAAAAACTACGGTTACAAACAAGGATAGGAGCTTTGAGCGAGAGTTGTCGATGTTAGTAGTAAACAAAATTACTGATGTTACCCCGAACAAGGTCATTGATTTAAATATGGAAGTATTAAGGTTTCCATCACTGGCTGATCCTAGTTTTAATATCCCAGGAAAGCTGGACTTACATTTAGGAGCTGAAGTATTTTATGAATTGTTGAGACCTGGACAATTTCGAGATGGGAATTCTTCGTTGCTGTTTCAGAATACAGTTTTTGGTTTTGTTGCCAGTGGTAGTGTAGATGAGGTGAGAGAGAACAAAGTTCATTGTGGGTTGATTTTAGATGTTGATTTGAATCGTACTATGAGAAAATTCTGGGAAGTTGAAAATGTGGATAATGAGGTCACTAAGAGTCAGGAGGCCTTGTTGCTCGAAGAGCATTTTGTAAAAACCCATAGAAGAAATGAGGAGGGTCGATATGTGCTTACAATACCTTTGAAAGAGCTTGCTTGACATTCAAAGGCCATTGCGGTAAAAAGACTTAACTCGTTGTGGAATCGTCTGGCGAGGGATTCAGAGTATTTGTCATTATATTCAGATTATATGAGAGAATATGAGGAGTTGGGCCACATGGAGAAGGTTAATGAGACAACTAAACCTTTTTCCTCTTATTATATACCACACCATGGAATCTTTCAACCCGAGAAGTCGACGACTAAACTTCGTGTTGTTTTTAATGCATCGTCTCCTACAACTAACGGCATTAGCTTAAATGACATTCTGATGAAAGGAGAAGTTATTGAGGACGTATTCACCATCATTACTGGTTTTCGGCGACACAAATTTGACTTTACCGCAGATATAAAATGTATCGACAAATACTCATGGAATCAGACCAATGTTATTTTCTGAGAATTCTGTGGAAGACAAATTTTGACGATGAGCCTACCACGTATAAGTTGAAGACTATCACCTATGGGACGTCTCGTGCTCCCTTTCTTGCCATAAGAACTCTTAAACAATTGGCCATAGATGAGAATTCAATATTTCCCTTGATGTCTGAAATTCTACTACATGATACATACATGGATGACATAGTCAGTGGCTCTTCAACGTTAGAGGGTGTCCAGGAGTTACAAGGCCAACTTATTGGAGCTATGCAGTCAGCGGGACTGAAATTACATAAGTGGCACACCAATTTTGAGAAGTCTATGCTCTCAGAAGACAGTTATAAATTTGATAAAACAAAACAAACGTTTGACAAAACGTTGGGAGTTCTTTGGAACTCCCTTGAAGATTGTTTTTCTTTCCGAGTAGATGTCCAACTGAAACAGTCGTTTACTAAACGAGAAGTATTGTCAACTATTGCCAGAATATTTGACCCGCTTGGTCTTCTGGGTCCGATAATAGCTAAGGCCAAAGTTCTTGCATGATCATTTTGGCCTTATCTAATGGCATCGGAGTTACCTGAACGAATTACAGCAAAGAAACAAATGGGTATACCAGAAAGAAAAGGTTCAAGTAGGAGATCTCGTGTTGCTGGTAGAAAATAAGTTGCCAACTCATAAGTGGGCTCTGGGTAGAATTAAAGAAATCTATTGTGGAGGAGATAAAAAAAATTAGAGTGGTTCAGGTTAAGACCCAATTTGGCACGTTTAAAAGGGCAGTGAGTAGGGTACGTGTATTGCCCATGCCGAAATGACTAATGTAAAAACATTGGAGAAAGGTGTAAATTGCTGTTCAAATAATTTTATTAATTTCTTAAAAATTTTATTCGTAATATTATGTATTTGGTTGAATGTTGAAACATGTCAACGGGGGGAGAATGTTCACGCGCATTTCTCCATCTCGCTCAATCTCGTGACTCAATGCAATTACGTGTCGCGAGCTGTATATATATTTATTACTGTGTTGTTCTATGAATTTATAATTGTGTTTTAATAAAAGATGGTTGTTTTTTTAAATTGGTGTGATTTTATTTGAGGAGTATTATTTTAGAGATCCTTTACCCAATGAAGGTGTTATGAGGAGTTTTAATATGGCCCGTCGATGTGTTGAGTGAAGAAATAAATATAATTTTAATAATCTCAAAACCCTATAATAACCGGGGGAATATATTATTCCGAGATTAATATGTGAGCGCTTAACTAAGGATAACTTAGAGTAATTTGTGACCGAGAGTAATTAACCGAGAGTAATTTGTGAGCGTTTACCTTAGGATAACCTAGGAAAGAAAGAAGAATTTCTTATATATAAATACAATGAGGGGATATCCTCTGTGACTACGAAGTTAAGCTTTATTTATGATATTTAGGTTCCTTATCATAATTCCGTTGAATATTGATAGCAATTTATAAGACTGCATTTTTATGACGAAAACATATTAATTAATTTGCTGCTATAATATTTATTTCTCTCCCGTTTTAAAACTAAACGTTCGTAAAAATAATGAGGATAACAATGGCAGTTGATAGCTATAAATGAATGAGGTGATATTTATTCTTCGATTTGAAGGAAAAAATGAAAGATTATTGAATTTACACCTCGAAAATTCCTATTAGCATGTAAAAGCAGCATGTTAGGATGAAATTAAAGGTGGATTTTATTAGAATTAATTATTTATTAGGTGAAAATAATTTTTAAAAAATTTCTTCAGTCTTGGAATAATAATAAACGGAAAATGCATTCAATTACTTTGAATCATGCGAGAAATGTTGAAACTTTCTTTCTGTATAAATTGTTTAGTTATCTGTAGCTAATGTTACATTTGGGCCAAAAAGAAACTACAGTAAATTTTATAAATATATTTCTTACTGGAAATGAAATGAAAACTTATTTTTAAATTTTCGATCACTATACTCCTTGTCAAATTCATTTCTTCCATATCTTCCGTATTTTCCCTGACTCATTCGTGACCTTGGAAGAGAGTTTCACAAGAAGACATTAGACACCGAGTTCTTAACCGAAGAGGTTTCGCCCGTCTTTCAAATACGGAGAATTTCTTTAATACGTAAATATTAAGGAATTTTTAAAATTTAACTACAATTATATGGAAACGAAAAAAAATGAGCAATTTAATTCTACTTTAACTATATGAAAAAGTCAAAAAGGCTTGAAATTAAAATTAACCTGCCCTTTTTGAAGGATTAATATTTTATTTTTTATTCATAAAAATCCAAAAATGATTGTGGTATAACAATTTTAAAGCGAATATAGTTTGATAATCATTAAAAATATGTATTAAAATTGAATTCTGTTTTCTTATTTTTAAGGTACTTTTAGTATTTCTTATGGTAAATATTCACAGAGGTTTTCAAAAAATTATGCACCGAAATTCCAACTTTCTTAAACAAAATTGTATGGATATAAAAGTTTGGAAAAATGTATGTATAAAAGAATAAAGAGCAGAAAAATAAATGAAATTCAAAAGAACAATGTAAAAAGCAAACACAAATATACTACCGAATGAAATAGTTTTACGTTAGTTATATGACCTCTGCATAACAGTAGAAAAATGAATTTATTTACATTTATAAGTGCTAGTGAATAAAAAAGAAAATTTTCCCTGCATTCCTGCCCATGTGGGCATCGAAAATAATCCGCCTTGCTTTCAGGTCACACGTCTTCCTGATGTGTCGCTTTAAGTATTTACCGAAGTCATCGTAATTGATGAGAAATTTAGTTATTTTAAAGTAGCAGATGCAAAACAATTTTTGAATCTGTGTTTAACCACCGGAAGGAGTCTTTAACTCTGAATGGAATTTCTTATTACTAAGACCGAAATTTGAATGCTAAACTTTTCAAATCAACTTGTATTATTTTTATTATTTACTTATTTTCAAAGATAACGCCTAGTTTACGTTTATATATACATTTTAATTTTTAATGATTTTCGGTATTTTCACAAGATTTTAGTCTGCGTCCTTAACCATTTTCCAAAGACAAAACTGCGCATGCTTTGAGGATACTAAGTTATTTTTCGCATACAAGATAAGGCTCTATCGAGCTAAATATTGTGTCATTAAAAGTTTAATAACAAAAACCTATGTCTTTAGACAAAACAACCTTGATTATTATAGCCAAATATTATTTATTTGTACAGTTAATTTTTTAAAAAAATATTTTTTTACTTTTATATGATTTTATTATTATAACATATTTTGTTTTCAATGTTAACGTGACAAATAATTATACTAGAGTTTTTATATGATATGAAATTTCTTTTAATTTATTTTCAAAATTAATGCTTTTAAAATAAATACTTTTCATATGTGAAACTTCAAGTGAAATTATACAATTCTTTAAAGAATTTTAATTACAAAGAAAAAAACTAATTATTAATATTTTATTATTGCTCTAAAAATCATTAACATGAAATTTGAGATGAATAATTACCTAAATATATTTACATTTGATTCAAAGGTTTCTTTCAAAGCCCTATTAGTTAATAATTTAAAACCAAGATTTTGCTTTTCAGGAGATAGTTGCAAATGTTTCAACTCCATTTCATGACCTATATGAGCTTTAACAAATTTGACTTCTCAACTTCTATCAACAGCTTCTGATAATTTTGAATAATTTGAGAGGAATAAAAATTACTTTTTTTTGCTTCCCTGAGTTTTTAGATGGCCAATGCCATCAATATAACCCGGAGCTTGTAAAAATAATGTTTCATACCTCCACAGTCTTTCACCCCTCTGTCTACATTGTATTGACATTTATGTATTTTGATCCCTGAAGAAATCTTATATTTTCGGTACTTTTGAATTTTCTATTATAATCTTTACAAGCAGACTTTTACTCCTTTACAGACTTTAAAAATTCTTTTTAGTGTAGGATTTTAAAAATATGTTCTTGAAATTTCGATTCCCAGCATTTTATTGTTTACATTCCAAACATTCAAAACTGCCATACGTTTTGAATTTGCATTATGCACTGAAAAGGCTTTACTTTCTAAATCGCCTTGTTACTTCCATTTTTAGCAGTAGGTTTTGTTTGATTTGTTTTGGATTTCGTTGTTTTGGGCATTTCAGAAACGACGTTAAAGAGCAAAAATAAATTGAAAAGCAAAAAAATGTAAAATAAAAGAAGACTTCCAAAATTGAAAAATAAGGTAAATATAAAAATAAATTGGTGCGTTTGCTGCGCGAGAAAGTTGTCCGTCTTTTGGAGTGCTCGGCATTCGTCTTCGGCAAGTTGTTACAGACTCGGACTAGTGAAATGTTCTAGGTTATTTTCATACAATTCAAAACTTTCGTCGTCCATAAGAACATGGTAATTGGAAATTATGGTTTTCTATTTCTTCGCAGCACTATAAGCTAATTTTCTTTCTTTTTTCTAAATAGATAGTCATTTCATTTGTAATCTGTATTTCTCAAAATAAAATGCAGAAAATGCTCAAAATTAGAAAAATGTGAAACAAATCAAGTTAAACAACAGAGTGAAAAGAAAAATTTAATAAATATGTATTGTTTCTTTTATTTCAGTTATTCTCTTCTTACATGCAGTTCTTAAAATTTATTAACACAACTCAATTTATTATTTTGAAGCTTTCCATAACTTCATTTTATGTTTAACATTCGTCTTAAATGAGCGACTGAGTTCCCCATATTAATGGTTTTAATGATACTAATCAACTGTTTAGGCTATGAGTCACAAAAAGATAGAAGAATTCTAAATAGTATCTATTCAATACATATAATGCAATTAAATTGTATTTATTCAATTCATATAATGCAATTAAATTGTATTTAATTCATATATTAATTCTGAATATATTTTTAAGTTGTTCAAGGATTAATAGGAAATGCATTTTTTAACAATCTTTTTTTATTTAATGAGACTGAAAAATGTGATTTTCATTGAATACGACTATTGAAAACGACCACAGTAATTGGAAAAAATAAAAAAACATTGTATAGTAACAATGGAATTTAAAAAGAAAATCTAGATTTAATTTCAACTTCTTAACTATAAAAACATTGTTACACATTTTATATCTATTTTTTTTTAGAAATTCTGGATAAAAAGTACAAAAATGAAAATATTATCAAAAACATAATGTTTTGAGTTCCAAATCATCATTCCTATTTCGTTTCTCTGATTTTTAATTACACTAGGAAATATTTATATGTAATACTTATCTTCCTAATAAATTGCTATAAAAGCAGAAAGTAAAGTCGTGGCCGAAATCAGGGAGAAGACAGGTTGACATGTTCGTTTTATTCACTCTTGAGAAGTGCGCATTCTGTACAAGCATCGAGGACCCCAAAACAGACAAAGATATTAAAAAAAATAGCATGAAATTATTTATCCCCGGTCTTATATACTATGAGATTCTCATCAATCTGGCCCATGTCGTATCTTGACAGGGATTCTCAAACGTGTTGACCTTGACAAGAGACACGTAGAGATCCTTTAGAAGAATCTGTTTAGATCAGCGG
>JAOUZG010041477.1:9288049-9302220 GCA_026289955.1 Argiope argentata
AAAATTAAGCGAAATTTTGGAGTTTTTTCAATATAACTTCGAAAATATTGCAACACAAAATTGATTTTTGCATCAAGTTAAAGCTCAAAAAAGATTATTGTTCGCAATGCCAAAATTACTAATTCAAAGAAAATATTAAAATAAATAAATATATATTACAAAAGTGCGAGTTTAAAACTAAAGAAGAATTTTAAAAAAGCCCCAAACGATAATCTTCAGAGAGAGAGATTAATTATTTAAAAGTAAGAATATTCGTAAACAAACTGGTAGATGACGTCATTTCATAGAAACGACGAAACAAAAAGCAACTGATAATAAGTTGATCTAAAATATTATAAACTCTTAATTATTTCTGTCGAAGTAAAAAGAAAGTTTGCTTTCGTGTTTTTTTTAAGATTTAAAACAATAAGAAATGATTCTTAATTCTTACTTTTAAACATATGAAGAAAATACATTGTTCAAATCAAAGAATTTGCCTTCGTGAATGTAACGAATCAATTTAATGAATAATGCCTAAATAAAAAAAGCACCCTACTTTCATAAAAGCATGCATAATAATAAGCATGTACTGGTAAAAATAGGTTAACTTTTTGAAAACGCATTTTCTTTAAAAGAAGCATATGTGATAATTAATAATCTAATACTGGTCAAAGAAGAAAAAAAAATATTTTTTGCCCGTATATTGCGGATATATCAAAACATCCTAAACAATATGTTCTCACTTGATTAAAAAAAATCAATCAGCAATGATTCCTAATAAAGCATATAAAAATATAAATTTCAGCACGTGTTTGCATGAAATGAAACGAATATGAAACATGACATCTTTGAAAAGTAAATGCAAGAAAACTGTGATATTTTACCATATATTAATAACTTAATTAAACAAGTTTATTTAAGGCAAATATGACTTAATATCTACAAGACATCTTCTATAATTGTAACCCCACAGCTTATTCGCAAACTTTTTGTAATAAACACACATCTCTTAACAAACGGTCTAAGTGAAATATATAATTATATTCTTAGAAATAATGCTGATGAATTACGACTTTTAAATTTTCACATGTGCCATCTGCTCTGTGCTTTCTGCTTCTCTATTTAACAAAATATTTTTGAGACAATAAGACCTTAAATTTAAAAAAGTAGCACTCCGATCAACTTAATCATTCATTAAAGTTGATCGATTTATGAGATTTCTATATCACTTTCTATAAAAACAGTCGATTTTAGATCACTTTATCAACCTTCTCAAAGAAGCCAATAAAGGTTTCTGAAGAGAAATTGGCCAAGATTATGAAAATGTTCAGTGCTCTAATATTGGATTATTCAGAACTGAACAAATCGGCCAGATTTGATTGCAGAAGATAGAAACGTATATTTAATTATTTATTTAGAAGTTGAAATATAAATAAAATTTTACAGGATATGAATCTATAAGACCAAAGGACTGTTTATAAATTTAAACTTACTGATTTTTGAAATATATTTATAGACCATAAAATTAAATATTATTTCTGAGAGCATTTATGAAAATTTAAAAATATATAATTTATTAAAAATTAAAATTTCTCTGAATCCGTGAAATTTTTCCTGAGATTCTTTGAGATATTATAAATTATGGAAATTTATAATAATTCAATTACTGTAGTAAACATAAAACTTCAATGTTGTACTACTCTGGTTTCAACCTCAGTCTTATTTAAAGGCTTGATTGGATTGAGTAAAAACCTCTTTATATTAATTGCAGTTTCCTCATTTCCACTTTAATTTAAAACTTTCCTCATTTCCACTTTAATTTAAACTTTTACGGGCGCTTATAGAAAATCAGAAAGAAACGCGTAGTTCAAATATAAGGTTTGATTAAGGCATGCATAATAGTATACGTGAATTATATGACTATCGAAATTTGAAGAAATTTGCTGAGAAACCTATTATGAGACCAAGGTATATAAAAAATATAATTGAACCTTTTAGCCGACATTAATACGTGTGAACCGACCGGTTTCCAAAGGCGGCTAAAATAAAATAAAATACTTTTTTCGGAAATCAGATATGAAATACATAAAAATATAAATAAACATAAACAGTAAATGCAGAATAAATATGTAAAAATAGAAAATAAAAATTTGAATATGTACAAAACAATATACAGTTTTTTTTATGAACAGATTTAAAAAATCAAGTTTGAATGAGTCGTTGGCAAATTTTAAAGATTGATCTTTTAAAATGACCATTTTTAATTTTTACAATCCCTACACGATTTTTGCCGTCCTGACCTTGACTTATTCCTCCAAGACCCCATTTAAAACGTGGAATATTATCTTCCTTTGGTAAAACGATATCATTGACTTTTATTTAGATTTTGAAAACCGCGTTTTTTTTTTTACGTTCTTGCAAATGATTTAGATAGTCAATCAACCAGGGTTTCCAGCTTTGTTCTATTGTTTTGTTAGTTATTGTAAACTGGTTAGTTTACTGTCTAGCTCATTTATTACCGAAGGGTCTTTAATAGAACTTATGAACCTGCCTATTAAAAATGGCCCGGTGGTAATGATTCTAATCCCGAAGCCTCAGAAGATAAAAGTGAGATAAGTCTTGAGTTTAGGAGGCTTTCTATTTGAGTAACAACAGTTTAAAAAATTTGCATCAGCCCCAGTTCTTTTTAGATGATGCTTGAAGGACTTAACCTGGCTTCTAGAGTCCTCCCAAATTAGGACCCCAAGGAGAAAGAAATTTCCACGATAATTGCCGAAAACCCGGTGAAATTTCCATCAGGAAAATTAACATGTGAAGCTAGATTTTTCATTTCTTTTCTTGTTCCTATAAAGTTTTTTCTATTATCACTAAATAAGTTTGAGAATTTTCCTTGATGGGAGAGGAATCTCTTCAGGCAAGTACTAAATGCTTGTAATGTCAGGTCAATAAATTCTTGTGATGTCAGGATGCATAGCCACAGCAACTAAGTAAACGAAAATAGCTACATACACTAAATCTTAATTACCCTTTCTTTGATTCTTGTTCCTTATGAAAATTAGACCGCAGAAGTCGGCACCTGTGTTAGAAAATGCAGGGCGGGGATTTACTGGCTCTGAAGGTAAATTTCCCATTAATTAGTCCAAGGAAGTAGGTTTGATCCTACAACAGGTTATACACAACACCGCTTCGTGCCCTGCAACTATAACCATCTGGTCATTTAAACAGTGTAATGAGCTTGAAGTAACAGATTATATAGTTGCGAACAATCTTTCAAGCAGTATTTTTGCTTTCAATAGATCAAAATTCTTACATGTAAATGTAATAATGATTGAAGTTCTGCGTGAAAGTTCTTTAAGTACTGGAAAATTAGAGTGTGTTTTTAGACAGTATTGCCTGATGTTTACGATTGTAACTAACATTTGCATAGGCCAATCTACAACATTCTTTTAGAAAATTATCAGCATGAAAAAAAGGAATTTAAGTGACTTATAGGAAGGACCATGCTGTAACGTTCCTCTATTTTTAGAATCTTTTTCTCATTGTAAACATTACTTACTTGAATAAACTCTATATAAGAGGTGGGTCAATTGTATGAAGTTTATTTTAAGAAGGAAAAGGCTAATTAGAAAAACAAACATTTAATTAATATTCGACGAGAACATTTCTTATGCGGTATCGAATAAAAGTTGGGAAACTAATCATAACAAAACTACTGTTGCCATTCAACATCAATAAATACAGAAAAAAATAACTGTATTTATTGATGAACAGTATTGAACTCAATTGAACATAAATGAGAACCTTACAGCTATTAGTTTCCATTTTATTCTATCCAATTCGTCATTTGAGATTGTATCGTTTCTATTAGTTTTGTTGCTAACATTGAATTAAACCCTGCAAAGAAAACTAAATACACGAACTGGTTTTGAATAATCCTTACTTATGGCTAAAATGTCCTCAAGAAAGGAAGCATTATTCACAAAAGATAAACTAATGTTTTATTGTGATTTAAGCTCATTCATATGTTGTTCATTTGAAATTATAGACACATCAAGTTCATCACTAGAATTTTTTTTAGCAAATAGCCTGGACTACACCACCATAAGTCGTTGTTTAAGAGTTCACGAGTTTTCAAACCTCTGGATATTATGTCTGCAGAATTGAGTTGGGAATAAATATGCTTCCCATGAAAGTGTTTTGTTAGAGTTTGTATCTCTGATACCCGAGTCGCAGCAAAGTTGTTAGTTCCTATGGAGGTGTCTCTATCCAGGCAAATGCAATGGTTGAATACTGCATGACAGATTGCTTCAGTTATGAGCATCTGAAGAGGAAGACGGACTCTTTCTGTCAACTACGAGAGAAATAGACATGCTGACAACTCCGAACGATGGGTAGAAAGTACTTTAATATAAGCAACCCTTGCTTTACTAAAAATAGGTTTATTGCTGCTGCTGGGCCATCTTCCATATTAGATTTCATATAAACTACCGCTCCGAAAGCTGCTTGCATTAGCATAACCTATTATTAAAAAAAATTCCAAGATATTTTGTTGAGATATATCTAGGAATTTTGAGATTTTCGATAAATTTAAAAGAAGTCACAAATTGTGACCATTCTTGCTAAATTGACTAGGGAGAGTTCATAATTGTTTGCACAAAAATTCTGCCTTTGTGATAACAGTATCAAAGTGACCTAATAGATAATAGAAACACATCTTTTTTAGTGTAAAAATTCTTAATCTCTAAATCTACCTTAAAGAGAAAATAGTTTTGTTACCAATTCAAATTCTAAGCTTTTACCGAAGAATGTCGATCAAAGGGAAAATACTATTGGCTAATATCCTTAGAGCTATTAATTATGAGTTCAGGTGAATTTTAAGTTCATTTATGAAGCTCCATGCCACAAGTTTGTAGAATTTGCATAAACTGACTTGTAATTCCTGGCATGCTTCTAAGTAGCAGTACCCGATGCAAAATTATTCATATGCATCTCTATTAATGTAACTTGCGAAGCTAACAGAAATTTTTTCACTTCATCCAAATCGAGTTGCTTCCAACAATGAATGGCCAAGAATGCGTTCGATTCTGTGCCATAAATGATAGTGTTAAGATAACAAATAGCTGGAAATTTATTATATTATTTTATATTATTCTTCCATAATATTTGTATGGAAGGATAAATTTCAGAATTCTTTGTGAAACATCAATTAATATTTGATTGTGCATCTTCTTTACATGTATATGTGTATTTATAAATTTAAAATCTAGTCATTATATCAATTTTTTTCACTTCACCAGCAAGAAGCTAATTTCTTAAAATTTGTAGGGACAATAATTTTAAATACAACCTTTATTTTTGTAGTTAAATTTTCAAGTTTGTAAGCTTCATGATGGGGCAAACATTATGTTCCTTCACAAAGGTTATTACTCACTTTTTGCATATGATTTAAACTCTTATATTTTGCAATAAACTTATTATAAAAATTTTGTACTATTTTGTTTGTGCGAGAGCTTAACTGTTTGGTAAGTCTAACATTATCTAAAGCTTTAGAATCCCCCAACACACCTTCTTTCATCGGAATTTTAATTACGAATCAACCAACCTTATTTCTGCTGTGGATTTCTTCTGAATGCACTTCGCTATATACTTCTTCATTACTAAGAATAATATTTTCTTCACTAATTTTTCAGTATATTATAATAGTATTTTCCACTAACCTAATTTTTCAATTACTTTTCCTATATTCTGATTTTGAGAAACTGAACTACATAAATTAGTACATGGTTCCTGATTGTTTGTATTTACATAGCCACCAAATACAGTATTTTGAGATATTAACGAATTTAGTGATGAACGTATTTGTTCACCCAAAATAATTTCAAAGAATGTTTCAACACCCAAAAGGGTATCGATTCTGGAACTCCGTGTAAATTCTGGAACCCCAAGCATAACCTGTGGAGTTTCTAAATTCTCTAAATTAACATTTGTTGCAGAACCATTTTCGTAATTTTATCTGGTACAAAAATGGTTTTGCTTCAAAAAGAAAGATCTATTACAATTGGCTGTGATTAGACTTCAAGTCGAAATTCTCGTTTCAATTCAATTAGAAAAATGAATATATCAAAGCACTTACCTGTCAGAAAGGAACAGGGTCACATTTTATTCATACGCAGCTGGCATGTTTACACAGGAAGCGAACAAGAGACGAAAAACACACATCCGGACATCGCAGCATAGAGAAACAGAGTATCAATATCAGCAAACCCAGAGGGGGACACTGCGCCTGCGGGCGGAAAATCTTTTACCTCGAGGGGTGGAAATAAGTTTCAACACACTCCCCTTCCCCTCGAATGTCCAAGGGGTTCATTCAAATTAAGCATTCAAAAACCTTTTACATTGCAACATTTCTTATGACCCTACATATCTAAATTTAACACAAATTCCAATTTATATAAATTCACATCATTTAAGTCAATATTTCTGTTGAAATGTTACGGAAATTTCAATTTAAATAATATTTAAATATTTTTAACATTTTACATTTAACACATCAGGCGTGAATTAAACTTTTACATAATATCAATGGCACAAATTCAATATTTCACAACAATAGTATACATACTCACCAACTCATCGTAATACAGTTAAATACAAGCTTAGGATAAATGTCTTCACATTGCATTTAAATTCCAAATTTCAATATAGGTTCCTAAATAACAGAATGGCATTAATGAAACTACTCAAACTAATCGTTCATCAATTTCAAGGTTGTATAACAATTGAACAGGCCTTTTAATAACCGATGTATTCGTTTTAATTTGACAAGATCTAATTTTACCATCTCTGCCAGGAAATACAGCTACTAATTTTTCTAATTTCCAAAAATGCCTTGGAAGTTTATCATCATTAATTAGTACAATATCACCAACTTTAACTTTGCCTGTTGGCTTCACATATTGAGTAGATCTTAACATTAAACGATATTCTTTAATTAATTTTTTTCAAAAGTGATTAATTCACCTTTCATGATAATTAAACCTTTTAATTAAAAAGTTCCTATTACTTAAATTAGTATCAATAGTACGTCTGGCAGGAGGTAAACTATTGACTTTTCTTCCTAACAGCAAATGAGCTGGAGTAAGAGGAGCGGATTCTTGAAAATCTGAAAACACATAAGTTAAAGGACGAGAATTAAGATAACCAATTTTAATAATTAAAGTCTCTAATTCTTCTCGAGACAAAGTGGTTCGGTCTAAAATTTTTCGAAGGGCCAGTTTCACTGATCTAATGAGTTTTTCATAGAAGCCACCCCACTATGCAGCTTTCTCAACGATAAAGCGCCACTGAATTTTGTGGGAGGCATAAAAGTCTTTCACCTTTGGATGGCTGATAACACTCCACAAATGTTTTAGCCACAGAGAAGGATATGATCCAGAGGTCTCACTCTCATAAGCACTAATGGCAACTTTTTTAACATGGGCATTCACATAGATAGTAGCGCCACCGCTGTTGATGTTGGTTACTTGGAACTATTGCACGGTGAAATGACGTCATCTTTCTTCGTGACGTCATGATAAGGATGTCAACAACGCAGCTACATTCATTATATTGACTTTTCTCGGTCAAATTGCAGTACTGGAATAATATTCCAAAACAAATTGTTATCTGAAATCTTTTTATTTATTCTTTCCATTATATAAAAACAAAAAAAAACCTCCCTGTTTGTTGTATAGCAGCGAAATTCATGTGTATTATCTCCATACTTAAGATTAATTAGATTACATTTTTTCTTTTCAATGAAATTCCATAAAATTATTAAAAAAATTCTCTTCCATTGGAAATGATTTTTTTTTTTTTGTTCATTTGTAAGGTAAATTCTTACTTTGGACTACTTAAAGAACAAATTTGAAATTTTACACTTTGATGAATTTCATATTACATTAAATTTTATATTATTGATTGTAAATTTTTTCTTTCTTTTAATTATTATATATACCAGTAGATTTTAAAATGCCATTTATGAGTTTTTAAATATTTTATTCCAACTTAGACCACTTCAAATCACTTTTATCCTCTCTTTAAAACTTGAATTACTCTCATTTATAAGCTTTGGCTACTCTTATTTCATTTAACCAAAGTTATTTTAAGAGTAAAAGTTAAATTCAGAACTTTTTTTTTACAAATTCTAACAAAATTAAATACATATATTTAGCATTACAGAATGATCATGAAATAAATAACAAACAATCCAAATAATGTTGTCTTACTTTATTAAAGAACAAAATAACACAATCCACAAATTTCAATTAAAAATAAAGATTGATAAGTTTTATAAATTTAAAACATGTGACAAAAAGGTTCCAATACAATAACTATGATAAAATCCCAAGATAAAAGATATCAATCGGTTTGAGTAACATTTTTAACATCATTCAGCTAGTTAATTAAAAATAGTGGCAGACTGAAAATTATTACTGGCATAATTATTGCTAATTAATTTTCAAAAAAAATATTTTTTAATGTTTACTATACATGTAAAACCTTTTTTAATTTTTTTCGAGAATAGTAATTTGTCATTTCATCATTCATTTTTTTGATATTATGTTTAATCATCATCCGTATAAAAGAAGAAATAAAAAAACTATGTGCTTCATCTTTGTGTTCTATGTGATTATCAAAAAATTCTAAATTAACTTGGTTTAAAATAGTTTTGAATTTCTGACTTATGCCATCTCTTTGGTAAAAAAGGCTAAAATTTCCATAAAAATATTCATGCAATTTAGAAAAATATTGTAATAAATATTCAGTCGGCCATTTTAATCCTGATTTACACATGTCATATTTTTTAAAATACAAAAAAATAGTGTGATTATATAAAATTTATCATCATTTATAAGTAATTTTTTGCATTCCATACATCCATGAGAAGACAAAAATTGTATTGCTAAAAAACCTGATATATATGATAAAACATTTTCTTCAACTATGTTTAGAATATCTATGTTCAAGTTATCCATGTTATCTTGATTCTTTCCTTCATACAAGTCTTCAGAATTTTCATTTATCAACTCATACAATTCTTTTTTGTTTAAAGAAGTAAAATCTATTAAAGTAGAAGCATCATCATCTTCACAGTTTTTGTTTGTTGACTGCTTTAAAAAATTAGTAATTATTACTTTGTGAATGGTATGTCTGAATTCATAAGCATCTGGATTTTCTCGGAAGCCTCCACGTCGTCTCACAGAAGAAAATGTATTTTCTAACGGATCTTGATTAAATCGATTTGTAAGGAGAAATTTGACTTTAGTGAGTAAATATTCAGAAATTCCAATGAAAGCATTTAGAGTCAAAATCCAACCGTTTTTACAAGGTACAACAATCTTCCTATTGCTTTTTCTTGATCTGAAATGCCATGTTGCTATCCTCTTTATCATTTCTTCCCAGAATTTAATATGAAAACTGTTCTTAGTTAATGAACATAATTCTTTTTTTTTTCATGATATAATGTTCTTGAATTAACTGTCGAATAACTTATCAATCTTCCAAATGAATTCTGCTGTTTCAATCCCTTTACTCTCTACCTTATTAGCTGCCACATGTAAATTTAAAGCAGCTGCTACGGAGTGACTTAGTACCTACAGAAATAAAACAAACATTATAGAAAAAAATTCAGGCAACTTGTATCGTTTTAATTAAAAATATTGATAAATTACACATTATTAGGAATAATCTAGCAATTGAATAAAAGTGGAACTTCCTAGTGAATGTGAATCAAAGAAACAGAAATTAATTTAAAAGGTGACTTTGAATTTACTATCTATTAAGCATATCACTTAATCTTTTTTGTTTAAAAATAAAACTGAATATAAAGAAAAAAACATTTATCAGACATTTTGTAAATTTTACAGAATATAATAAGTATGGCAAGTTCATCCATAAATGCTTATGTAAATGTTGTACATTTTTAGAACAGAAATGCTAGAATTAATAATATGAAAAAAAATATTATATTATGACAATCTATACCTGAGCTGCCAGTTTTACATTCATTTTCTTGAGTCCACATACTTCAATATATATTTTTGTAAGCTTCCTACAGGCAGAAAATTTCTAAAAAAGAGATAATAGCACAATTACTATAAGAGTAGATGTCCCCAATCTAATCTTTTATCACTTTACAAAGAAATCTTAAAATTATTATTTTACTTACACTTTTTGAATCCAACTCATATAATTTTTCTACATGTTTCCATGACGCATAGCATGTTCGAGGCTCAATTCCAGCTACAGTATCTATAAAGTATATCCCATGGTTCTTTAGGTTGTTTCGCACTAATTTCAAGAGGTGAGGAGGATCATACATAGCAAAAACTTTTCTACTATTGTGCTAAAAGAAGGGTTCATCTTTAGTAATTTTCAAATCCTTGAATAGTTTTTTATTGTTTGGACCTGGAATTTGTAAGTAAAAATAAAATTCTAACACAGCAGAGAAATAATTCAAAAAAGAAAGCTATATAAGAAGTACTAAAAAATATTCTTCATATATAGCAATAGACATTTGTAAAAAGAAGTTAAAATAGTAGTTAGATCATAAATAAATTATAGAAACAAGAAGAAAAAACTAGTAATTCCCAACCTTGATCACTTATTATACACACTACTTCCAATTCACATGTCTGCAATGTTTCAATTGCTTTTCGCACTATTTTCTCCAAAGGAAAATCCACAGAAGGGGAAGTGGAAAAATAACCTAATACCTATAATGTAAATAAATTTATTTTTGAAAGAAGTTTATTGTTTATTAACAGTAACATTTATGATTTGTACAGTTTGATTTAATGTTATTCTTTTAAGATTGTATTATTTAAATAGTAAGATACTTATGTGCATTTTCAAACAAAATATACTAAATAGAAATGAAATTTTTTTATTATACCTGCTTCCAGTTTATCACAATTCCACGTGCCATAAAAACGAGAGCTTGAGTAGCATAGGGTGACTTTTCTTGAAAATCATTCCTTTCACTTATAAAACCATCTACTGAATCTAAATCTGCTGCATATGTCAATCCTTGTTTAATTGCCATTTCATCTATTAAAAGAAGGCACAACCTATCTTCTTCATTCAGATGACTCGATTGCTTTTTTAAACAATTTATCAAATTAGGACAAAAACCTGATGTTCTGGCAACCTTATAAGTATATCTGAAATAATTTACATTATGTTAGTAAAAAAAAAGCATTATGACTCATCTTAACTATGATACTGCAACATGAATAACTTTACATTAATTATGGAGAGTGAAATTTTAATCAAAGAAATGTTTTAACACTTTAAAGCATAAAACACTCAATAAGATTTATTCAGTTAAATTCAAATACATATAAGTTTCAAATATAATAATCTTCTAAAAACTGAATAATAACTAAATGAGTAATAATTGCATTAAATTTAACTAAAAAATCAATAGAATTTTACAATTCGTGTCAGTAGTAATTTTTTACAATTTTAAATAATGTTCATTGCACAGCTGGAATTGCTGAATTCACACATACACACAAAAATTAACATATAGATTACTGATTTTTAAAAAAACTATTTACCTGTACAAAGTAGCTTTGCTTGGGAAGACAAAATATTTCCGAAGAATTTTGTAGGTACTTGGACTGTGCAGATAAATTTGAAGAGCAAATTCTTTCTCTCTTGCTGACCAATGTCTCCCTTTGCCAGCTCTACGCTGCATTCGTATTTGAGACGTTATAAACTCATACAAATGTGGTTTGTTAGATAATTTTGCTTTCAACTGAGCCAATAAATTAGAAGAGGAGTGCACTCCATACAGTCTTTTTTTTAATTGTGAAACATTTGATAATAAAATTTTATATTTTTCCTTGTTTTTGGGGTGACTTGCAGGTGCTCACTAGTGTTAAATGATGTTGCTGTTGGAGATACTGGATTTGTAGAACATGATTGAGTAGTGTCAGTAACTGCAGGAGATGGACTGTGGGCCTCATTTGAATGTGAAGAAAAAACATTGCCAAAAGCAGAAGGCAAATCTTCTTCAATATGAGGACAAGCAAATTTTGATAACCTACGCTTTAAAGAACTGGTGAAACAAGATTCAGAAAAATGCTTATCACACAATCTAGCATTCCTCAAGACATACTGCAAATTCTCTGGTGTCACATCCCAATTCAAAGCTGAAAATCATTTACTATATCTAGAAAATATTGTTATCTATTACAATATTGATATATGCACAGAGAAAAATAGTAAACATTCAGATTCAGAGCTTTATTACACAAGCAAAATTGCAATAAAATGTAGGAAACATTCTACCACTCCATTATATTTAAAGCATTCAGCCCATTAAAATATATTAAGAAAAAAAGTTTAAAATAAAAGATAACCTAAAATATTATTTTATATGATTAAATTTACAAAATGGAAATTCCGCATGTTCTATAAATCAGTTAATTTAAATTTATTACTATTTATTTTCATATTTAATTCCAAAACAATTAAGCATACCTGCTCTCATCCGATGGAAACTTGAATAATATCAATTCAGGTGCTTCATTCCGACTTCTACAACAAAGACAACATTTCATTTGGACCAAGGAGAATTTTCCCAATGATTTATCCGGAGTCACACAAGGTTCGGCTTTAACATCCATTCTAATAATATAAAAGACACAGTAACACAAGGAAGGAAGGAAAAAGAAGAATTTAAACATATAAAAAAAAGAGAAAATTTACAAAACAAGATAAATCTAAGCTAAATGATAATTTCAAATGCTAAAAAATAATCTTTCAAATTCCAACGTCGACAAGCAAAACACTCAAAACGGCGGTGAGTTTCGGTTTCGTTTGGAAAATTCGCGGCTTTCGTTTAGTTCCTGTATTCAGATTTAATTTATCTGCAATAATATTCTTGTATTCATTCAAAAGCCAGTTATGTCCCTACATTCTCATACATCAATTTTCAAATCTGCTTTTAGCTATCTTCAAGTTATTATGTAATTTGTCAGGATTTTTATCCCAAAAGAGCTTAGTTTCATATCTCCCATTTTTGAATTTTAAGTTGTTTTCAAAGCACGTAATTAAATCCTTAAGGCAATCGGAGATATTTTCCCTATCCATTATTCCCACCGAATCTGATTCCCAAAATAATTTTAAATTCTCATTTAACGCTAAGCAGCATTCTGTTTTTAAAACAGAAACGTTCTTGTCGCAGTTTAGATCTACTAGTGAGATTCGACCTTGGATAACTTTACCAAAAATTGCATCAATTACAAAGTTTTAGTTAAATTTTCTCTGTTGCCTGAATGCATTTCCCAAAAAATATTGCGCTCCTACTAAGAGAGAAAATTCATTTCCGAAAGACGCAAGCATTTGAAAGCTTTATATTTTTCTTACTAAGCATCTTTTCTAGTTTATTAGACGATACTTAAAATGGAGAACTAGAAATAACAGCGCAAAGCAAGGCTTCAATTTCGATACTTTTTTCAGGGTCACGCGATTTGCAAAGTGTAAACTTCACTACTTCGTATGTTTTTTCTATCAATTCCCTCGAACCTAATGTATAAACTAACAGTTTTTCTCTTCTCATTATGGGTAATTTTAACTCGTGAGCTATTTCCTTTTTCAAAAAGCATCGCTGAGAAGCGTTATCTAGCAGAATATTTATCATTTTTCACTTTTCTCCGCACTTTATTAAGGACGAACAGGTTTCTAAAAGTATTTCACCCTCACTGATATTTATGTTCGAACACGTTCCGATTTCTGGTTATATGACAGATGCGTTCAACTGGTTTGCGTACAGGTCTTAAAAGTCCAATAAATCATGCGTAGCTCTTTGAAAAGAAGGGGGAAGGGAGTAATTAGTCTAGGTTTGCTAAAACATTTGTTATTTGTTGGTAAGAGTATTTAGCGAGCAAAAGTATTGGCCTTTTAACTGAATTTTGAGGCTTAAACACAAAGATAAAACTTTTGTATTTGGTTCCATGTAGTGGCTCTGCACAAATCAGACCAGAAAAGAAAAGAATTTTTTTTTGAAATTTTAATTAACGAAAAACTAACAGAAATATTGACTTTTTCCCATGATACCTTTCTAAAATTTTACAATAAAAATAATTTGTACAACATTTTAAAATTTAAAAAAAATTAATGATATCAAATTTTTTACCGTA
>JAOUZG010041477.1:9312220-9326743 GCA_026289955.1 Argiope argentata
TGAATTAGAGATTCCTCATCTGGAACCAACTCTGAATGTTCTGAGTTTATCAGAAATCACCCCAGAATTGACTGGAAATACATTGACGGAAGATCAATGTGAACAATTAAAAAATGTTATCTGGAAATATCGAGAATGCTTTTCCAATGTTCCAGGAAAAACTAACCTCGTCACTCATGACATCGAACTAGTGTCGGACGATGAGGTGCTGTCAAAGCCTTATAGGACATCACCTAGGCAAAATGAAATCCTACGTAAGGAGATACAGAAAATGCTTTCCATGAAAATTATTGAAGTAGGATATTCTGATTATACCTCACCTATGGTACTAGTGGAAGCACCTGGAAAAGAGCCACGTCCATGCATAGATTATAGAAATCTCAACAAAATTACGAAGACCAAATTTTACCCACTACCGAATATAGAAGAAAGAATTGAAACAGTGTCATCTGCAAAATTCATAACAGTTTTAGACTTGTCAAAAGGATATTGGCAAATTCCTTTGTCCAAACATGTTCAAAGGTTGTCTGCATTCGTCACAAATTTTGGCACATACATACCATTACGTATGCCATTTGGACTTAAGAACGCTCCTTACGAATTTAGTCGAATGGTAGCACAATTGCTCGAGGCTTGTGAAGATTTTGCTGTGCCTTATCTCGATGACATCGCCATATTTTCTGTAGGTTTCCAATACCATATCAAGCACCTAGAAACCGTGTTGCAAAGAATAAAAAAGGCTGGTTTGGCCATTAAACCATCTAAACGTAAATTTGCGCAAAGTCAAGTCCAGTACTTAGGACATATAGTGGGACAAGGATGTAGAAGACCTTCAGAGTTGAAGATAGAGGCTGTTAAGAACTTTCCAACTCCACGTACCAAAACGAACATACGAGCATTTTTAGGTCTAGCGGGATATTATTCTCATTATATTCCCATGTTTTCTACTATTGCCGCGCCTCTAACAGATGCTTTAAAGGGTAAATGCCAAAAAGGAGAAGTGCTTTGGACGAAAGATTGTGAGAAAGCCTTTAAATCATTGAAGCAGGCCCTTGCAAGCAAACCAGTGCTTCATTCTCCTGACTATAACCGTCCATTCATATTACAGACAGATGCATCTGATAATGGGATAGGTGTGGTACTATCTCAAGTGACTGAAGAGGACCAAGAACATCCAATCGTCTATCTTAGTAGGAAGTTCTCGAACGTGGAAAAGAACTACTGTGTTAGTGAAAAGGAGTGTGCTGCTATTATTTTTGGAATTCAGAGACTTAAATGCTATTTGGATGGCCAGAGCTTCACTATTGTGACTGATCAAAATCCTCTAGCTTGGCTCAAAACCAATGCAAGTAAAAATTCTCGAATTTTGAGGTGGTCATTGGCACTCCAATCCTTTAATTTCAATATAATTCATCGTAAGGGTAAGCAGCACAAAAATGCTGACGCGTTGAGTAGGATCCCTCCTCTTCTTGTCAGTAGTGTACTGTCTGGCAAATATGAAATGGGTCTTTTAAAAAAAGTTTCTTTTTTTTTCGTATTTATGTTTACATTTAATATTTTATTTAATTATCTCCATATATATATGGGTGATTTTCAAATTTAATGCATTTTTGATGTCCGAATGTTTGTTTGCTTTTAAATCTTGAAAATAATGTTCCTGTGTTTTGCGAGTTTATTTTATACTGAAATACATACCTTAAGAGATAATTGTGTATAATATTAAAAATATATTCCTTAAAAAAATTTAATACCATTTTTTTTAAAAACTGAAGAGCTGAAATAATGGCTGTCCAAAATGAGAAAATCAAATTTCTCTTTCATAAATGACATGTTTCTAATTTAATCTAAGTTTTCAAAATATGTTTGCTTAAATACACATTTTTATTAAATTTATACTTTATTAAATTTATAAATATTTTTTTATTTAAGCAAATTTTTTAATACATAAAAATTATTTTTATTTTGTCCGAGAGAATTGTCAGGTCTGTTACCAAAGGTAATTATTTACAAAATCACTTCATATAAGTGCCACAATTTTTTAATATAGCCTTCATGATTCCTTGTGCAGCAAAAGTCATTTTAAAGTTTAAAGTTAAGCTAACAGGATGTTTTAAAGAAGTTTTTGATTCTACAGAAGTTAGTATTTTTTTATGTTGTCAGATCTGTTACCTAGTTTAAATACTTTAATTAATTTGCTCATCTAAAATGCTTGCCACAAAATAATTACTATTTGAACTGTATTTAAGCCATAATGTTTTAAGCCTAAAAATTGTAAACATGGTATCAAAAGAATAAATAATAGTCAATTTGTCAGGTCTGTTACTTGACAGGTCTGTTACCAATAAAAAGTAACAGACTGGACATGACCTACAGCAACAATTTTGTTTTTTACATAAAGAAGAAATGGAGGCTTAAATGTAAAAATTAATGAATAGTGTTGTATCAATGATTTAAACTCAAAATAAATGTTGATGTAAATTTATATGAATTAAAGTGCTGGCCTTTTATATTTATATTACTGTTTTTTTTTTCATAGTGCAGATGTAATATATCTATTTCTAGATTTTTTTCAAAGAATACAAAATGTTATCAGGAAACTTTAACAAATAAATTATAAACTTAATAAGCTTATAAAATATTTTTTAAAAATAATGCTACCAAAAATATTTTAGCTAAGATTGTTTCAGTTCAGATATAAATTTTTCTATGACGTTGAACTTTAAAAAAAATTTATTTCGATGCAAATATGGATGGAACAAGTACACAGTATAAGAAAAAAAAACTTATTTGTTTAATGAACAGTTATTTGGCCATAACTTCACCAAAGGCACTTGAATTTTTTTTTTTTGAAACTGGGCATGGAAAAGGAGCAGCAGACGGTATTGGCGCAGCATTAAAACAGGCTGCTAATGATTTAGTTGCACATGGGACAGATATTTGTGATGCTGAGTCCTATTTTCTCAAACTCAAATCTAACACCAGTATTCATTTATTTTTGTAACAGGAGATGACATAAATAAAATCAAAAATAATCCACCTGCCGAAAGACGTATTCCGAAGTTGACAGAAACTAGAAAAATGCACCAAATTGCAATTGAAAAGAAAAATGAAATATTCTATAGAAATGTCAGTTTTTGTTTGAAGAAAAACCAGCAGAAAAAGTCAACAGGGGCTTTCAATCAGGGATTTTGCAAGTGTTATAAATCTAAAAAATTTGTTATGAAAATAAAAAAAGGAAAAACAGAAAAGACCCAAACTTCTACTGCAATTTTATCAGATAATGATGATGATATTTCTGTTTCAACGAGTAAAATAAAAAAAGACGCGGTCCCATTAGCCTGTACTATTGACAATTTCTCACCTGATGATATCCATGATGGGGCATATCTTCTTGTTGAATTTACTGGAGAAAATAGAAGAAAATATAAATATACTTATGCTGCTATAGCCCAAGGAAACGTTGAAGAAGATGGTGAATTAAAAATTATGTACTTAAGTGCCGTAGACGAAACAAGGAGTATCCAAGTGAATGAAAGTGATGCTTCTTATGTTCCATATGAACTAATCAAATCCATAATACCTGCAGTTAAAAGGACACAGATTATACTATGAGTTCCCAAATGCATTAGATGTTTTTGGAAAGCGTTAAAAAATTATTATTTTTCACATAATTTTTCCTGCTTGAATACCAAAATGTTACATTAATTTAATTTATAAATAGAAATTAGTTTGTAATTATTGCATTTTTGTTTGAAAATTATAATTTTTAGAACTAAAAACTTAAATACTTAAACATTTATGTTTCTTAAAGTCAGGTCTGTTACTCAATGTCAGGTCTGTTACTTTGTGACAAAATATATTTTTTTAAAATAAGGTTTTACGTAGAATATCAAAAAAGGGGGTCATATGACAGATACATGAAACCTTTTAATGATATTATTTTAAATATACAGTATAACATAAATTTAAATCGTTTAAGAGAAAAACTAAAACATTAAAACAAAAATAAAGTAACAGAACTGACATTTACAAAACAAAAAAAAAATAATTTTTTTTAATTAAAAATTGTATAATATACTTTTATTTTAAACTAATTTCTTGCAACAATAACAATTTAGATATTTAAAAATTGTTATTCTGTATTTAAACTTAAAAAAAAAGTCCGATAACAGACCTGACTTTTTTTGTTTTTTTAGTGACTTCTAAATACCCTACAGGTCTGAGTTCAAATTTAATTTTATTGCTGATCATAAAATCATCTACAGGACACATGTAGAAATTAATGTCAATCAACAAGAATAATTAATTTGAATTTTTATTTTTTAAAAAATTTAAACTTAAAAATGAGTCAAATTTGAAAATGACCCATATATATTTGGGTGTCATTTATCATTTTTATGTGTAGTATTTTTTGTTTTAGTTTATTTTCAGCTTTTCGCCTACGTCGAAAAGTCTCCAAGAGGGGAGGAGTCTGTAATGTCCTAAATTGAGATAGATGGCGCTGTCCGCGCTCGACGAAAGAGACGTCGCCATATTGAGTTGGAGCGGAAAAAGATTGGCTTTAGCATGTCTTGACGCGTAACAGAACTGACTTCTAAATTGTCTAATATTTCTGGACTTCTAAATGCTCTCAATTTTCTGAAATTTGTTAATTTTCAAACTCTTGTTTCTAAATTCATTTTAAATGTTTTGTGTTGTATGTGAATAAATGTTCTTAGTGTTAAAGAGTTTCGTTACTTAAAGCTAAGACATTACATCATATAAAAAATGAAAAGTTTTATAATGAACAAATAATTTATCTTTATCAGATTACATATATAAAAAAAATTATGCAACCTTGTATTTAAATCTACGATGACAAACAGAACATTTTAAATTTGTAATGATGCTTCTACTATAAAGCTGGTTTTTTTAAAAACTTATATAAATTGGAAACTTAACATCCGTGGATGAAAGTATTTCTTAATACTTACGGTATTTCAAGAATTGTATTTGTATTTAATTCCTTCTTACAAATCATTTCAATAATATTAACCTCATTTATTTATACTTCAAACTTAATAAACAACTTATATTTAAATAACATAGATTTCAGTGTTCGAACATATTGAATTAAACAAATGAATCAAGAAGAAACAAAATCAAAACTAATGAAAACAAAACTCTTTCGTTTAATACAAATCGTGGAATTTATGTAAAGAAATGTATTTTCTAAAATCTGGATTATTTTTTCGAATTGGATGCAGTTTTTATATGAGAAGAAATTCATTGATTTTTTTCATACATTTCTGAATAAATTCATCTAAAAGCAATTCATGTTTCATCGGAAACAAAGTGGAAACTTTGTTTAATGAATTTTAAAATGCACTATACTGTATTAAACAATAAGTCATTGAGTATTCCAAATTGATTAAAACATCATGCTAACTTTCGCGAAATCTGGCACTTTTAAGATAACGTTTAAAATGCTGCAACCTTTTCTAGAAGTGATCCTTTACAGTAACAAAACCGCCTTGGAAACAAGACCGTTGATTGACAGTTTTACGACTGGTACGCACACCGAGAGTACACATCTGTCCCACTACGATTTCAACAGGCTGTATTAGCAATAACCTTCTATTCAATGGAAATAGAAATTACTCCTAGTCCAGAAACCGATGTATTTTTTTTGTTTATGAATTCACTTTGTCAGCAAACTGTTTCGTTCATCTGAGAAGCTCCCTCAAGAATTATTCTTGCTCTTGAGAAGTGGCCATAAATATTCTGAACAAGTGCTATTGCAGTTGGAAGTCGAGCACTTTTATTTTTTACTAGCTTTTACCCGCGACTTTGTACGTGTGGAAATTTCGATGTGTATATTTGAGAATGACAGTCTAATCATAATGTAAAATGTTAGCAAACCGCATGCATGAGACGTGAATTTTAAACATGCATTGGGATAACAATTGCAGATTAGAATTTTTTTATTTCAATTAATCTGGTTTATTTTTACTCAAAAGTATTTCTGAAAGACTGGAAAGGTTTATTACTTAACAATGATTAATTTTAAATGTATGAAACACTACGAAAATAAACAGAATCGTTTGAAATAACCGGTTTGTTATATCTAATCGCATTAGCGTGGGGGGGGGGGATTACTTAAAACTGTAAGGGTTTTATCCCGTTTGCCGGCGCAAATGAACAATCGCCAAAGTAATTTGAAAAAAATCTGGCGGAGTTCTAAGTTATTTGCTAACGAAAATATACCACTATAAACATATATGAAAAATACATAGCTATCACAAATACAATTTAATTACAAAACACACTATGGAACAGCTTTGATATACAGTCATTTTCACCGAAAAAAATTGTCACCAAATTTTAGCGAAATGGCCAAATGTGGTTAGCATTTATTTTTTAAAAAATATATCTCATTTCCTATTTATTTTATTTCTTGTAATCACGCTCTCAAAATGACATTTTTCTAGGTTTTATTTGCTGTAGTCATAAACTAATTTTTTTAAATCAGAGCTTTTGTAAATGCAATGGCAACACGTTATTAAAAGCTGATTTTTTTTAGATGTTCGTGCAGATAGTAAAATTTTTATTTTTTACCTACGAATTTATAGAGACGTCAAAAACCTCCTCCTAAAAACAACATAAACTTCTGACATGAAAAAAATTAAAATAAGTCTTGTTACCTTAAATGTTGGCATGAAATTGTCTCGAAGTATATTTGTTGTCCCAAAGGAAGTAATTTGGCAACAGGTATTATATTTTTGTATGTTTTTAAGGAAGTGCATGGTATCCGTTCCAGTTTCTGAAACCAATGAGTACAATGGCGGCGGAACCAAAGGCACTAATTTCACTTTGCTTTTGCGCAACACAATCCATTCACTCCATTATTGTGTTTCAATGCCTTACAAAGGAGGCCAACTAAGTTCATAGATCCAATGGCTGCGCATTGGTAGGGAACTGTAGTCGATTGAAACATCGCAGCTGAATGCCGCTCGTGAAATATTGAAAGTAGCTTGAACACGACAGATTGCAATTGATACTGATATTCTAATCCTTTCAATTTCATTTCGTTCCTCAAGTTGCTGTGCTGTCCAAGTAGATTTAAAATTAGATTGGTTAGTAGCATTTCGAGTTCTACAACTCAAATTGCTACGCCTGCGTCTTATAGGTGGCATGGGTCTAAATGTACACACACTAAACAAATAAAGACACAATTTCTTTTGGAGAGAAGCGAGAATTTAAAAACAGCTAGGAAAATGCCGCACAGAGAGGAAATAATGCTGACACGCACACACCCTTCTTTTCTTTTTTTTCTATCCCTTTTTTTTCCTTCATTACTTTTCTTTCTACAAACCCTTTTTTCCCTTTATTATTTTTTTCTCCCTGCCCAAACTTTATTTTAAGCAGGTATAGATTAAATATCCGTACAGACTAAACACTAAGAAAACAAAAAGAATCGTTTAATACATAAATCTTTTCAAAATTAATATAAACACATTAAGAGATTTTTATGCCGCATTTATATATATAAAAGAATTTTTATCTTTAAGAACATCAACATCAAAAAACAGCTTTATATCTGAACACAATCAATAGAAACAGTAGAAAGTGAAACAATATCAAATAATAATGAAGAAAATGATATTCATGTCCGTTTGGAAGAATGTTTTTAATCAGCATAATCAGCTGCATAAAAGCGACTATTTTCTTTCTTTTTGGCCTCCTGTTTTCTATAAAGGAAAACCAACTGAATTCACGTATTTCTTTCTAAACAAATAAGAATTTATTACTTCCTGCTATCATATTCATTTGGTGTGGGGGGAAGGAAACGAAGATTTTTAGCGGGAAAGTTAGAAAAGTGTCGTTTTAACTATACCACAGTTTTTTTTTTTTCATTTTTTCTCTCCATAAGAACCATCCTCGCGTCTTAACGGAAATATTTTTTTAAAAAAATTAGCCGAATCGGTCGAGCTGTTCACTAGTTTTGGGCTTAGCAACGCATTTCACGATTCATTTTTATTTATATAGATAAACAAACAAGCAGGAGAAGTATGCTGTGAATCGGTCAAGGACAACTTTGGTGTGGATAAGTCAGTTTCGTAATGGACAATATTTTCTTCTCCGATCGAGGGTTTGTATGTCTGTGCAAGAGATAATTATTCTTGTTCTTTCAAATGATTCACAAATACTTAAATCAGCGACAAAAAGCTAATTTGTGCTCTGGGTTTTACAACACACAGAAGGATAGTTGTTTAACCATATTAAAAAATTCTACTGTATTTAAATCAAGAGAACATGCATTTATAGATAGAATGATTTGATTTTAACCGATAAACAGGACACTTTGATGAAAAGTCATTTAATTTTATTTCTTAAGAACAGATGTTCGAAAACCGAACTAAATATAGAACCTTTCAAAATCAAATAGGTCTGAATCTACCGGATGCGGGGTGCTTCAGTCAACATAAGTTCAAATGTCTTTTAGACACATAACGTTTATTAACAAATGGCCGACACAGTTACACTTATAAATCATATAGCTTAGGCGAGATCACAAATCAATACCGAACAATTACGCAGCTCGCAAGCTGACGTCACAGAATCGCCACCGGGCGGCGGTTACATTTCGCTTCGTTTCAAAAAACCCCCTCCCCTTGAGATTCAGAAAGACTTTCAAGTACGTAACAAACATTATTCAGGAGATCGAGTCTTTTGCGTGCTTTCACACATCCGCCAGAGGAGGGGCACTTTCTCACAACTACATCATCGGCAGGTGCTGATTTGTCGAGATTATGACATACGTTTCGAGAATTAGATTCCTCACCAACAGGTTCCTTATGAATAGATAGATTTGAATAAATCTCTAAGGGATAAATTCGCTCTATAGACCTTAAAACTGTCCGAATAACTGTTCGAATTTTCCCTTCGCGCCCTGGAATCAATTCAATAATTTTCTCAGAAATCCAACTCAAACGCTTTTTATTATCATCACCCACTAAAACTATTTCTCCAACCTAAGGATTAAGTGAATGTTTTTCATTATATTTTTGCAGTTGGCCAAGGTATTCTTTTCTAAAGCGCTGACGTAGGTCTTTTAACAAATGGTTGTGGTATTGTTTTCTTTTGTTCAGGCTTTTCGAATTTAACTCTTCAATATCTTCAGTGTTTGGGCTTTTGTTTTCAATAAGGAACATGCTTAGTGTAAGAGGAATAAGTACTTCTGCATTTTCCGAAACATAGGTTAAAGGTCTACAATTGATAATGGATTCACAATCACAAATTATGGTATACAGTTCATCATAAGCTAAAATTGATTTCCGCTTTAACAAATATTTTACTGTGAGAACCAACCTTTCCCACCAGCCTCCCCACTAAACTACGGTAGGAGAAATAAATTTCCAAAACATTTTAGGAAATATTGTTTCTATTAGAATTTTCCTCCAATTTTGAGAGATCACAGGAAGCACCCCGAAATTTGGTTCCATTATCGCAATAAATTGTTCGTAGCCAGCAATAAATCGTTTAAGGGACAAAATAAAAGAGTCAGTTTTTACTCTTAATATGCCTTCATTGTCAAGGAAAGCTTCAATGAAATTGGAAGATTTTACATAAGAAAGATAACTCTGCACTAGAATGATTAGCTTCTTCTCAGCATATTCCATTTCAGATTCGGAAAGTTCAGAGATTTTACATTTGTCATTAACCTTACAGTTATTCACAAATCTCAATATTTATGCAAATATTCTAATCATTTTATTATAATCTGATATTCTTTCTACGTGCCAAGGGTATGTATCTTTGGTTAGATTCATGTTAACAGATTTAGACTTTTTCCTCTCAATATCTACTTCCTTAGGCTGACAAACAATGCTGCTAAAATTCATAATTCAGGGTTCTCTTTTAACCGTGATGAATGTTCCCACCATCTCGATTTTAGCATTTGTTGTGGGGAACATCCACGCGACAGAATGTCGGCTATATTCATATTTCCTGGCACATTGTGCCACGAATACCCGTCAGCTAGTTCTCCGATATCTTTAACGCGATTTGCAACAAAAACAGACCAGTCACCCCATTTTTGAATCCACCACAAAGCAACAGTGGAACCTGACCAGAAGGTGACTTCAATGACTATTGCATCGATAGCTTTGATAATAGAGTTAACAAGTCTGGCTCCGATACAGCGAACCATCAATTCTAATTTTGGAATGCTTTAAGATTTTAAAGGAGCCACTCTGTTCTTCTTAGTTCTTAGAGTGAATGAGCTTAACCTTAATTTCACCTTCTTCATATGATCTAACAAAGACACACGCAGCATATGCCCCTTACATGCATCTACAAACATATGTAATTCTGATGTTTCATTAAAGTTCATGAAATGAGGCAGGGATACCTCTTTCAATAAATACATTTCGTTTAACCATTTAGAAGATATTTCTGTTACGTTAAAAGGTAATTCATTCAATCAAGAAAAATTAGATTTCCATAATTCTTGTAATATAAGTTTAGGGAGCAATGTGGAAGGCGCGACATACCATGATGATCGTAAAAGTTTCGTACAGTTGACAAAATAAATCTCTTCCCTATTCTAGTTTCGCAAGATAAAATTCCAAAATCAACTTTACACTTCAAAGTATCCTCGTCTAAATTCCACATTATGCCTAAAACAGAAGCATTTCCAGAATGCTCGCCAATGTGTCTACATTACACGCTGCTCTCCCAACCTCTCGGGTTAAAACAACCTTCAGACATGATGAATTTTGTTTTTTCAATAAAATTCTAAGCCTCTGAAATAATAAAAACTCCAGTTAACAATATAAAAAGAACATTTGAGTTTCTGCACAACATCATAAAATTCTGTACAACTTTCAAGAAGAAGCATAATTGTAGCATTCAATAAAAATAGGCTCGAAGAAACACCAAATACAATTCTACAATACCTGTAAATCACTTTTTCATTACAAGGGTAAAAGAATCCAAGAAAAGTTCTATCATTAGGTGCAGCAGATAACATTACGAATGCCTTCACAATATCAGCACTAATACCAGTTGGATGCATTCTAAATCGATCGAGAATATCTGGTATTAATTCTATTAGATTAATTCCCTTAAACAAACATTCATTCTAAGATGGTTTCCCTCGCTCAAAAGCAGAAGCATAAAAAACCCGGCGAATTTTTGTAGTTTGGCTTTCCCATTTAATCACTGTTCGGTGTGATAAATAATGGCATTCTTTATTTAATTCGAAATCCGGCACATGTTCAATGATATTCAAGTTTTCCCAATCCTAAAATACTTTCTTGTAATCCGAAAAGAATTCCCCTTTTCGAAATTTGCTCATCATTTTTTCGTGTATTTTCCAGACTAATTTTTTATTACTAGGTAAATTCTTAGAATCATATTTCCAAGGAAATTCACCTTCATATCTTCCATCAGGAAGAATTTTCATTTTGTAATTAAAATCATTTAGATCAATATCGCATTTTTCCCCTTCAGATTCGGTGGAGCTAGAAAAACCCAAAACTTCGAGTTGCCAAAGTTAATTTACTGGAAAGATCATGGAATGCATTGATAACGTAGTTAAAATATCTTTTTTTATAAGAACTCTTCCCCAAAACAGTCCAACTGTGTTTCGTTTCAACGGCAGTTAAACCAGATTCTAATTCAACAACATTTCTAGTCAATAATTTTCCTAAAACATCTGCGCCGATCAAAAGATCAATTCCCGTTTCATTTCGAAAGGAATCCGAGAAATCTGTTTTCTTTCTTTTCAATTCATTTATAATATCTTTATTCTCAATCCTAGGAATAAATCTGTTATTCTTTTTTCAGAGATCTCAATCCTAGGAATAAATCTGTTATTCTTTTTTCAGAGAGAACTTCAAAACTACAAGTAAAAGTTTTGTCTAAATTACCTGACCACGACCGGGAATACATCATGACTCATTGGTTTAGTTTCTTTCCCCCCAACTAAAGCATGAATCACAGTTACGGTTCTCAATGGGGAAATATTTAGTTGATTTACGATGTTTTCATTTATGTAGCTAGATAGAGAACCAGAATGTAAAACAGCACAGATTAATTTCTGCTGACCTTGATGCCGAATGAAAATTTAAAGTTTTTACAAAAAGATAGTTTTGCTCTTGCTGCAGTTAGAGAAGCCGCGGGATCATTTTCAGATTTGGGAGCAATACATTTAGATTCATTGTTTTTTTCACACATTAAATCAAAATGATGGCTATTGCAATGAGAACAATTCGATTGGTTCTTAACATTACAAAATTTACTTAGATGCCCAGATTTTTTTAAACAAGAAAAACATGCTGCTTTTTTCTTTAATATTAATTTTTTATCATTTAAAGACATTTTCTTATCTGAAAAACGTTTCTCACTAGGGTGAGATTTGTCACAAGTAATAAAGTTTTGAACCTTCTTACCTTGCGTTTGAAGACTTACCAACGCTGATGCAGTTGTTGATTCAGTCGGTTGTAACTGTTCATTATGGACTCGGTAGTTATCCCTTCTACGATAGCCTGGTCGGGGTCCGAATCCCGCTCTAGCAAGATGGATCATTTCTTCACCTGTCACTTCTTGACGTAAGAAGTTCATTAAGACCTCTAAAATTATCTGGTCTGTAGTATCTGACAGGCTACTTTCATTCCGGCACCTTTCCCAGGCCAATAAAATTTCCTTTGGCGAACAGGACTCCACTAGGGGGCACGAGAATTCCCCATATTTCTCCTGGGTACGTCCTAGGCTTTTTAGGGCACGTATTTTCCCTTCCAGTCCGTCTTATAATGCTGGAAGGCCAGTCCTGGAACGTCCGGAGACCGCATTTTTCATCACCATGGATAGCAAATATCTCGTGTATATTTGAACGAGTAAGTCTTCCCGTCCGAATCTTTCCTTCAGTTGAGCAATGACCTAAGGATATTTTTCAGCTATAGCCGGGAAGCTTTCCACAACTCGGGTTGCCCTCGTTTTTGGCACGACAGCTTGCATTAAATATTGGAACTTGTCTTCATTCGAAATGATTGGGTCTTCGTCGATGTTTTTAAATTGACTCTCGAAGGTTTGAATATTCTTTGGTGTCGCAGCTAAACTTCTTCAGTTCAATCTTTGAAAGCTTGAATTTGCATCTTTCAGGGTATTCGTTATTGCTAACCTCCCTCATGGACATTTGTTCGACTTGAGAACAAAGCTCAAAATACGTATCCCGATATTTCTTAGCTCACAAAAGTCTTCTTTGTAAGCAATTTAAGCATCCTCCAGTTTTTTCAGTTCAGGTAATTCCTTCAAAAACTCTTCTTCAAACTTTTTCGCAATTCCGTAAACTAAGTACAATACGATTTTCGTTGTGTTTTTAACTATGTCAAATCCATTGTAATCAAATTCGGAAAAATTCAAATCAAAAGTACCCAGTCCTGTCATTTACGCCACAATGTGCGAAAACCAAACTAAATATAGAATCTTTCAAAATCAAATAGGTTTGCATCTACCAGATGCGGGGTACTTCAGTCAAAATAAATTCAAAGGTCTTTTAGATAATAACGTTTATTAACAAATGGCCGACACAGTTACACTTATAAATCATACAGCTTAGGCGAGATCACAAATCCATACCGAACAATTTCGCAGCTCGCTACCTGACGTCAGAGCATCGCCGCAGGGTGGTGGTTACATTTCGCTTCGTTTCACAATAACAGGGTTTAGAATTTTGAAAAATAAATATCGATTTAGGTGGTTAAACGATATTGCTTTTTAAATTTTCTAAAATTTGACAGTTTTTTTCATTAAAGTTTTAAACGTATCACAAGAAGCTCATTTGACTTCAAATCCAATTTAAATTTTTTTGAGCGATTCTTTATAAATTTTTTGAATAACAATATTAACCCTTCGAGAATAGCAATATTAACCTTTCTGTTTAGCTTAAGATTGTTCTTAAAATAATGGCAGTCAAAGTAAAGGTTGAACACAAATTGCTAGCAAAGAAATTGGCAGAACGTTCGTAAACCGACATGGTATGTTTTTGCTTTACCCCGATATTAACAATAGGTGGTAAACTTTCCCACGTCTCAACTATCACGAATAGAGCTGCTTTGCTATCACGTCCCCATAATCAGGGGAGATTGAGAATAGTACTGAGTGACAAATTGAGTAGTAAATCTGCCAACGCGTGTCAGTTGCCATGCGGTTTTTCAACTACGTATTTGGTTTTCGCTCTGAGAACTAAGAACTTCTATTTTAATCTGTAATGGTTTCTAAAATTTGAATTTGTTCAAAAATAAATTTAAAAAATCCCGCAATATGGTTTGATTAATTTGTATAAGCAATAGAAAAATTTGTTTAGTGAAAGTTTTAGAGGAATTATTCATCAAATAACATTACAAGTCTAATACATTCTTTTTTCAGACATTCTGAGAATTTTATTTTTTTTATCTTTCTGATTTTTAGTTTTAGGCAATTTGCTCGAATATTTGGCATTCGAAATGAATATATATATATATATATATATATATATAT
>JAOUZG010041477.1:9342259-9356241 GCA_026289955.1 Argiope argentata
TATATATATATATATATATATATATGGTATGCAGTAATCACCGAATTTCAATGATTAATAATCTTGTATTTCTCTACAAAATGAACAATATAGTTTTCACAAACTCTAATGTTTCACAAGATATTAGGAATTATAACTTTCTAGCCTTTTGAAAATTTATAGCAAAAATAATAATTATATTTCTGTGAGTTTTCAAATTTTGGACAGGATTTTAATCACAAGTAATTGCAAAATTAAGCATTCAATACTTTCAGAAACAAAAGTAGTGCATTTTGTTCATACGAAAGTATGTGTATGCCTATGGTTGAAAGTTCTCATCACAACCCTACACGTGCATATAATGCAATTATTTAAAAGCGATGAATATGAAGATATCTCTCGCAACATTAACAAACACTCCAATGAGCGGGGAATGGGAAAGCCGGCGAACCAGGTCTGATGCAGTGTGTACTGCATACGACAAACTGCCCCACATGAGGGAAGCCGTTAGTTACCCACTCGGTTAGCTCTAATGTATGTGTAACAGTGACACCAATACTTTGCTCGTCAGATGATATTCATTGACTTTATTAACGCCGTGTAAATTTCAAGAACTTTCATTTTTGATACCGAGTTGTAAAAAAGAAATTTGGATTATTTTCACAATTTAGATAATACACTTTTTATAATCAATATCAATTCAAATTTTATTCTTTTTAATAAAAGTGAAGAAATAAAGACTTTTAATATTTCCAATCGAGGCAAGACTGAACCATTTCGTCCAAAATGCACTTTACCACTTTCCATCTGATTTTTCAATTTTTATTTTTTTCGTCAAAATGATGTTTTAACTGTTTCTTGCCATATTGCGCTCGAAACGAACTTAGTGTGGCACTGCAGAAAACGTTTTAACAGTCACGAAGAATTAAAGAAAATATTTTTAAATCGCACTTTTGAAAAATGTATTGATTAAAATAAGAATACACATTAAAATCCTTCAGAGTACCTTAAAAATGGCTCGAAATGCAGATAAATAAATAAAAGGAATAAATTATCACTTATTTCTGGCAAGATTAATATTTATGCCATCAGCTGGAATTTGAAAAGAAAGTTTAGTGCTACCGATAGATCATTTTTTTAAAACTTCTGCTTCAGAATAATAGAAATAATGTTGCGGAAGTTACATATGTTCAAACATAAAAAGGGGGTAGGTACATAAGTTTACTATTTCAGGAATTTTAAAGCATAAATGAAATTTTCATCGCATACTACCAAGGAAAACATACTGCAAAATGTTTGCTTAGTAAATGTTCTGTCTTATATTTTCTAATAATAAAGATTTTGCTTGAAAACTGTTGTACGGTGAATGTTTCCATACAGGTTGATAATAAGGTGCTTTGGCGGTGTCTTTTCAAACTAGCTAAATTGAATGGATTAAAATAAAATTAAAATCATATTTGGATTCAATGGAAGAAAAACAGTTCTAATACTGTATTCTACAGATGGTTATAAAAAAATGGAAATGACTTAGATTTACAAATAATCCTTTTTTTTTGTATGGTGTATGACCACTTTAGATATGTAATACAACTTGGATTCACCTAAGAATTGATTCACACAAGTATTTTATAGCATTTAAATGAATGTTGTATCATTCTTCCCTGGAGTATTGTGAAAGTTACTGGGAGAGATGCCGGTGGAAGGTAAGGGTTCCGAATTGAACGCTCTAAAACAAACCGTGACGGTTCAATTATACTGATGTCGTGTGACTGCGCAGGAAAAGGCAGATATTTAACTTCAGTCTCGTTTTCATCAAACCATGATTGGATAAGTCTTGCTGCCTTAATAAGCGTATTATCATCCTAGGACATTACATCTCTAGCAGGAAACAAAGTTTGCATCATAGGACGGATCTCCTTGGCTAAAATTTCTCTCTACTTCTCCCCTTGGATCCTTCCTTTCAGGGTTACGATTGGTGTTGCAAAGCCATTGCATGGCTGCTCGTATGCTTGACGTTGATAGGTAGCAACCACGATCATAGGCTTGAGCAGGTGTCCTCCAAACGTGCACCTGTCTTAGGAACACCTGTTGTTAGGAAAATTGCGCAACATGGCTCATAGACCGTGCTACTTTCTTCCACATAACAATTTAAGAGGTTTTGGGAGTGTGACACCACAATAGGTGACGTTTACAATTAGCACCTATGACAACTGGCTAGGAAATTGGTTCGCTGTCTAAATTTCCTGTTTGTGAAAGTACCTTCTAACTGCTATCAGTGACATTGGAGAATTCAGATGAGGATTGAGCTCTGCAATCACTTTTGCTGCATTTGTTCGCTTTTTGGACATTACAACCCGCTTCTTTATTAGTTGGCCTCTTCCACTGAGTTTCTCTTTCCGTCCGCTATTTTGCTCTGCCGAGATTATCTTCCAGAGCTACACGTCTATGCTATCACGACTTAAGGCACCGTACCTCTGGAAACGTGTAAATGTCGACATGTATTGGGCACACTTGCTCTAACTAAATGGCTAACTATCCAGCAATTCGACTTCTTTGAAATCTTGAGCTTTTGGGGGAAAAAATCCAAGAGTTATAGAAATTCAATAAAGCTAATACGTGCAACCAGAATATGCACATTGCTTTTTATAAAATAATGGATGCGATTATTGTGCTTTAAAATATTTGCAGAACGCATTTAGAAGTGTCACTTTTATTCACAGGTGCATCCATTATTTTGATAACCACCTGTAAGGAATGTAATTACTCTGATAAGGCAATCTTTAAAAATGGTCAACTATCAGCATCATGGATAAAAAAGGTGTTCTGGTATTTTTTATTTAGTAACTATTTGGTTAATTATGTCTAAATAATGAAGCTCTGAATATTTTAATTTTGCTTCTTTTACTTATAAAATTGAATTTGAAAATTCACAACATTTATTTAAAGACATGGAGCATAATTTTGCACACATTTTAGACTGGACCTTTAGAACGGTATAATTTTTTTTTAAAAAAAAGAATCGACTTTAATCTACTTTAAACATAATTCGGAACAACTCACCAGATGTCTGTTACCTGAACATTTTGTTTAAAATTTTAATATAGAAGTATTTATGATAATCTAAGTAATTTAGTTATTCAATTTGTTCCATAATTCATTAACAATTTTTTTCTAACATTTATTTTTCGATAAAAAATTTCATAAATTTATTGGCTAAACGTAAGGTTACTTTTAGTTATATAAATAAATTCGATTTTAATCTAAACCGAAGCTAGTTATTTGGTGTCCTTCGAAACTTGTTTGATTTTACTTTTGACAAACATTCTCTACAAACATTCAAATTTTGGCAATGCTGGTGTTGCGGCCGACTTTGTTAGAAGTATGAAAGGAGAATATTGTTTGAACAAGGTCTTATGAAAACGTTTGCTTTAAAGAAAAAAAACAATGAAGTTGTAAATCCTCCTTGGCAAATTGGATGGCAAAAGTACATTCCTTTTCAACTTAGTTACTATTTTCAAATTCCTTCCAATCCCAGGATAAAAAATCGATGGGAATGATCTTTCCGAAACATTCTCGCGTATCGTCCAATTAATTTCCCCTCCTTCTCCCATGAAATTGTATACTTTAGTTCATCCCGGGAATATTTTGCAGGGCGTTCACCGATGCATGAAAGTAGTCACAAACTACATATCTGGTGATAGTAACAAACTGCAGGCGTTTGACATGAATCTAATTCTATGATGCGTGTTATTGATGCCTCTTTCTAAACCGATTTCCACCAACATTTAACGTAGAACTACACAAGACTGCAGGATGAACTTTCTTGATTTAAGTCACAACATTTATAAATCATTGCATTTACATGAATGGGACGTACACGACAGACAGATGGTCAAATATTTGGCAGATTTAATTGAAAACTTCTCTTCTACAAATCTACATTTAGGATATTAAGCCTGCTTATGATGTTTTATTTACAAAGCTCCTTGTGTTTTGTAATTACTGTGTCTACTTGTACTCAAATAGTCAGAAGAATATACTTTCTCTGAAAATATTTTGCTTTCATTTTCTCTCCCAAAACTTTTAAAATTAACTTAGTTACAGGCAGATTGATTAACAGAATTCCATAAATTCAAAAATATGCTTTCTGGTCTCAAGGTCATCCGAAAAAAAGGTTTTAATCAACCCCCCGAGTTTGAATTTCTTTGAAGATTACAATACCTTCTTTATGCAATGGTACTATAAAGCAAAAAGGAAATATTACAAGATGAAATAAAGTTGAAATATTACACATTCAAGCAATCACAAGTAGTGCTTATATTGATATCGAGCAATTCAGCATTTATCGCATAATAAATCATCTCAAAGCATAAAAATCAAAATAATATATAATTCTTTGTAACGAAGTTTATTTTGTTGAAAAATTCAAAGTTTCTAGAAAGTGTCAAAATTTTGTGCGAGTCGGCCATAATGGAAAGTTTAGACAGGGCACCTCAAAAACCTTGGTCACGGCGTTTATTCCATTTTAAATACATGTTGGAAATTACAGTTGCGCAAAAGAAGATGTAAAATGTTATGAAATTGTTTAAAATTATCCGAGAGATAAACTTTAAAAAAAATAACAAAATTTAATATTTTATGCGGACCTCAAAAAAAAATTTCCAATGAGTAAAATTTGTCATCTTCTAATAAGGTCATGTACAAAATTTCAGAACTATATCACAAAATGTCTAAAAGATATGAAACTACGTAAATATTGACTTAAACCCTTTTCGATGTCTGGATATGAGACCTCAAAGAGAAAAAAATCATGTCGGATGTTAGTGTTTTAGGGGCCGTACACAAATTGCTGCATTGTAGCATATTATTTGCATCGGCTAATTGCACTCTCAAAGTGTGGCAAAAGTGAAAATTTTTTATGAGTGAGTTGTTTTTGCGTATTATTTGCTATTGATCAATGACAGACCACAAATAACATAATATAATGACACGTCTATTCAGATTATGGGACGCATCAATCAGAGGCACATATTTACATCTGCAAATCTTTCCTTTTTTTTCAAGTTCATTGACTATTCTACTTTAAAATTATATTCTGTAATTCATGATATAAAATTTTAAAGTAATTTTCAGGAAGCATGGATTTTAACATTTTTATTTAAAACTAAAATATAAAGCAAATTTTATATGATGTATTCCTGCGTCGTGTTATCGGCACTGAATCTGAAAAAGTTTTCATTATAATTTTTGATTAACCCTGCATAAACTTTGTTTTAACTTATCTTTAAGAGTTTTCATGATAAAATTCAGAAATTTTGTACAGGACCCTATTAGAGGATGGGGCATATTTTATTCAGTGCGAATTCTTTTGTGCGGTGTTCGTATAAAAATTTAAATTTTGAATATTTTTATGTTAATGAAGGCTTTCTGAAAATTTTAATTGATTTCATAACATTTTGTACCTTTTTATATGCAACTTTTTAATTTACAGTATATATCTGTGATCAATATTTAAAGAATAATGGCAGCGGTCAAGGTTTTTGAGGATGAAATTCCTCTGATAAAGGAATGGAGCTTCCTCTGAGAAAGACTATAATGATTGCTCTTTTGAAACAGATAATTTGAACAGGCGATTTAGAGCAGTGTTTAAATAATAAATAAAATGAAAGAAATGTACTTCTAAAAGCATATTAAAAACTGATATATGAATAAATTTGTCGCATCGAATTATTAAAATCATAAATTTTGGTAACCATAATACAAATTCAATTTAATAAGCTGAAGAATAATTTCCAAATTGAATTCCTACACCTTGCAAATAGTGCTTAGTTTATTTAACATCCGGAAACGAAATGTACGAAAATGATTTTTAATTTAAATTTAAATGGATATCTATAGTATTTAGTTCTTTCATTTATTCTCAAAATTCATCAAATGTTTAACTGTCTTTTAGTGAATGTTACATATTTGATTTGTGAAAAGCTGTGATGAAATAACAGATTAAAAGTGGTTAAGCAGTTGAAAAAAAGACTGGTACATGCCGTCATTTCAGAGAATGCAATAGTAATGTGTAAATCAAACAGTATGGATGGCATCAAAATATAGGTTTGCATACAACAAAAACTAGGACTAAGTTTTCGTATTAGGTGTGACGAACAAACAAATAATTTTAAAAAATCATGCCATTCATAAAGTGTCAAATTTAAATTGTTACTTTATTTGAATATAAAAACCAAAAAATATTTTGCTTTATTGAGCTTAACGAAGTTAATGATGCCATTTGAGGAACGATTTTCTCTTATACAGCCGATAACATAATTAAAACAAAATTCTTTCCTCCCGCTTTAAAGTATACTTATCAAAAAGTCTATTGAGTTTTTAAAGATAAACGATAAAAAAATTATACAGCTACTTTTTTTTACTAAATTTGTTATTATTATTCTACTTTGTTACACATCTTTATTCAGTTCATGACATAATGCTTAGGTGATTTAAATACGGTAATTCCCTGTTAATTTTGCTCTTTTAAAAACATATCTTTTAAATAACACATTTCTATTTTTCTTTTGAAAGTATCCAGAACCATTTTTACGATACAAAATCGTGAAAGATACGAGCTATATCGAATGATCTTTGCATAGAATTCACTAATCATTATAAGTAATGACAATTTAGTTAATTGTTTTCATTAATTTTCATAGCTGTATCAATAAAACAAGGATTTATAGAGTGGAACATATTGCCTGTTATAGCTCAAAAAATCAATATTCTACTTAAAAGTTAGAATTAAGTTTAACAATTCAAATGTCATGCTTGAAAATCTCTTCTCTAGATCTATGTATTTCTTCAATATTTTGCGATATTATTTCAAGAAATATATATTATGTATCATAAAAAAATTAGAAATGTTTTTGGTGTAACATCACTATTTATTGGATTATTACAATTCATAAGGTTTATAATATTTGTTTGAAAAATATTCTTCTTAAAAATAATTTAAAATGGACAGTAGTTTTTTAAATTCGAAATAATACATTACTTAAAAAAAGAATCTAAAATTTTCTTATTTAGCTGCTACAAATAGGTGCAATATTAATCATAAATGATTTTTCATAACGTAATGAATTATATTTTGTAAAAAAAAATACCTTTGTTTATTTAATCTCTTACTGTTTTTACTACAATTTATTTAAATATAAAAATATTTAATTTCCTGCATAGTTGGAAACCTGCGTATTTTTTATTTTGAAGTAATTAAAAAAATTCATTTTGGAGAATATAGAAGTAACGATTTTTTTTTAATTATTAGTCCTATTTTGGTAAATATAAAGGTAATATTACACAAAAGCAGCGAAATATTATCTTATTTTAATTGTTAAAAAATACCAAATATTGATGATCTTTTGAAAATGCTCGTCTTACGTTAAGAAGTAAAAAAAAATTATTTAATTTTCGATTGCAGACAGAATTTTCTAAATTACAAAAAATATATATACAATTATTCAATTTGCATTATATTTTCTATATTGGAAGCACATTCTGCAAATAAAGTATTTATTGATTTAAAATAGATATTTTTAAAATGCCTGGTGAATAAATTTATAAGGTTGAAACGCTTCATATCTGTCGAAAATGTATCTTCACTTTGAAAAAGAGAAGACAGTTTCTCTTAATAGATGTATGAGACGGTTATTTCCACCTCAAATTCTCATTGTAATTTTCTCTGCATTTTTTCATGTCATTGATTTCGCTTCATCAGTATTTTAAAAATGAGGGATTCTCGGGAGAATACTATATATCTGGTGTACGAACGTTCCTTATACTTTTCAGATTTTTCGTCAAAGTAACGGCATCTAATTACATTAATTCAACAATAATATTTCCAATATTGATATGATAACTTTACTTTAGATGTTTCGAAAAGTTCAAAAGTATTTTTTATAGTTAAAATGGGGGGGGCTCTAATCAAATCTTCCAAAAAAAAACCATAAAAACATTAGACTCTTCAGATAGCAGGGTTTTAGTGGCGTGATGTCTAGGGGTTTTTTAATATTTACGGGTTAGTTTCTAAACCAATATTAAAACAATACAAACGAAGGATGAAGAGATATCTTTAGAAAAAATAAAAGAATTTATTTAGAGTTAAAGGGGAATATTTACAGGGGGAGTATTTATAGGGTAATATTAAAAAGAATCAAAACATGGAGATATTAAATAAATAGAAAGTTAGATCATTTCCTCTAGGATGACTTTAGAAGTTGCAAAACATTATGACTAAAAACATATTACCACTTAGCCGCACGTATTGGTACTCAAGTACTTTTAAACCTCTAAGGGTTACACGCGTATTTCAACGTAGCCGCTAGACGTCACGGCAACAGGTTGCGAGTATTTTAACGTAGGGTAAGAAATGACGCTCTGTCGTTTTGCACCGAAAACAATGTAAGGGGTTGTCTGTTCTCCAAGCGTTACCGACGCGTTTTAACGTTTTTCTTTCCCCCAACAAGTTTGGACATATTGATTGATCGGAGGGGAGTCAACACAATGGATGCTTTATGACCATTTAAGGATGCCAAAGGAACTGAGGGTTGGGAGAGTCCTTTAGGGCAAAGGCCATTGTGAATGGTGACGGCGTAGGAGAGGAACAAGATCTTGTTGAATAAAACAGGAACAAAAAATTTTCTCAAATTGCGTATCCCATAAGCGTTTGTGTGTACTTAAATTTAATTCGTATTTAGCTTCAATAGTATTTCTTGGATAAAGCTTATTTGAACAAAATTTTGTTTTAAAGTTCCATTCAGTTTTTCTACAGAATGCAGTTTTATGCTCTCTTGTGATTAAACATCGCATTGAGGAATTCGAAACTCAGAAATTAGAATTAAATTAACTTAAATTAGAATTTAAATTATTTTCTGAATGTGGTGTTCAGACCAAGAGGTCTGTCTTTACTCTCAGAAAGCAGTTATAATCATTATCATGAATTGGAGATGGAAAAAACTAAAGCAAAAATATCATAACTTATATAAAAAGACGCCAAACAATATGTGTGCTTTTACATATTGAGTAATAAACGAATAAAAAAAGAAATGCTACTTTTCATAAAATATCTAACTTCAGTTTAGATTTTATATGTTAGCATGAACTCGAAAATCAAAACGTATTTTGTAATATTGAGCTTAAAGAGATTAGTGATGTATTTTGGGGAATCATTTTCTTTGAATCGATGAAACATTTTTAATAAACTATGTTTTATTCTATTTTAAAGTATATTTCTTAGAAAGGTAAAATGTCATTTTGGAGTTCAAATGTGACAAATTTGTCTTATTTATTCTATTTTGAAAATATTCCTTTTAAAGTAAGCAATATCAAACAAATTTTCTTCTTAACGTAATAATTATAATGGTGAAGGAATGATAATTATGAGGAAATCACAAATCATTCCATTTTCTGACCAATTATATTCGATTTTCTTTTTTGAATTTATACAGTTGTATCATTGAAACCTTAATATTCAGTCACAACTTATGTTTTGTTATGGCCTCAAAATTCAATTACCTGAGTACTAGAAATTCTATTTTATCTAAGATACAGTTTTCAAATTTCGCGTGTGAAAATTTGTATTTTGGGATCTAATTTCCTAATGTTTTTTCTAAAATATGCATTTTCTATCAGACATTACAAGACATTTCTGTGTATAAAAGCAGTATTGATTATGTAAATAATATTCACATGATTTAAAATATTTTTCAAAAAGGCATTTGATAAAAAAAATAAGTGTTGAAATAAACAAAGGGTGTTTTATTCCTAATTAATGAATTGCATTAACCCTCTAAAGGTTACACACGTATTTCGACGTAGACGCAAGACGTCACATCAAGCACGTTGCATGTATTCTAACGTAGTGTAAGGGACGACGCTCTGTCGTTATGCACCGAAAACAATGTAAGGGGTTGTCTGTTCTCCAAGCGTTACCGACGCCTTTTAACGTTTTTCTTTCCCCCAACAAGTTTGGACATATTGATTGATCGGAGGGGAGTCAACACAATGGATGCTTTATGACCATTTAAGGATTTTCAAAGGAACTGAGGGTTGGGAGAGTCCTTTAGGGCAAAGGCCATTGTGAATGGTGACGGCGTAGGAGAGGAACAAGATCTTGTTGAATAAAACAGGAACAAAAAATTTTCTCAAATTGCGTATCCCATAAGCGTCTGTGTGTACTTAGATTTAATTTGTATTTAGTTTGAATAGTATTTCTTGGATAAAGGTTATTTGAACAAAATTTTATTTTAAAGTTCCATTCAGTTTTTCTTCAGAATGCAGTTTTATGCTCTCTTGTGATTAAACATCGCATTGAGGAATTCGAAACTCAGAAGGGATATATTTGAAAAATTGCTATCATAATTAAAAAATTAAATATATTTCGCATTCACATTTCAACTATTTTAAAAATGCATATTTATGCTTTTAAATCTAATCTCTACCTCTAATTATTTTTTCTTCGTTAAAAGTAAACAGATGCAATTAAATTTTGAGTTTTCAAATAGCCTAAATTTTGAATAATATAATAAAGTATATTGTTAGATTGTTTCTCTTTTCAGATTTATATTGTGTAATAGCATGAAATTATGTGTTCGATTTTTTATAATGCAACTACTTTTTAAAGTTCTATAACGAACGGAATGAAATAATCTTTCAAATTCATAAGAGAATCAATAAAAACATTTTTTTAATTGTTTATATCTGGGAAGTTATCAGTATTAGTTTAGTTTTTAATGTTTCGATATTTATTAATATTAGTTTAACTTTAAATATTTAGTCATTAATATTTATACCTTGATGTAGATAAAAAGAAATAGCAAAATAAATTGAATTAAATATGTGAAAAATTTTAACTGATAACATTTAAAAAGTTTTAACACAGTAAACTATCTTAACATATTTTTTAAATAGTTTATTAAAGAAGATACATTTCTTGTATAAAATGGTAGATCTATAAAATCTTTAAAAAATCAAAACATTTGTATTTATTTTACAGTTCTTTAAAGCTATTTTTTTGTTGATATGCTAAAGAGTCTTCTTTCTTAGAGGCTAAAATCTAGTTGGATAAATAACTAAATTTATAAATCTAAATGGATAATGATTTTTGATGAATCTTGTAAGAAGTGCAGCACGATTTTATGGCATGTTTTTAAGAACATACTAGTGGAAAAAATGCAGATAAATCTTCAGTGTTGTGTGAGCCATAAATTATTTATGGCTATGGAAATGTTTTGGAATTCATAGTTACGGCTTGAAATCACAACCAGTAATTTACTCATGAAATAAACGACTTTATGTTACTTTGCTCAGATTTTGACTGGTGTTTCTTATGGAAGAAACTTTTAAAATATCGGTGTGGATCGATCTTAAAAGTTGTTTGGTCCAAACTGCCAAACAATTTTTATCAAGATTTTATTATTGTTATTAAAAGCAATATAAAGATTTACAATCAAAGTAAAGATCAATGGCATTATTAATTTTTTTATTTTCTTGTATGCATATGCTTATGCAGTGTAGAGATATCCGTATTTTTTAGTACTTTTGAATAGAAACAATTATGAATTTTGTACTTTTTAAATTGAAGTGAAAATTCAACATTTTTGCAATAAAAATATCAAAGCAACGTAACAAACTTCATTTATCTGTATTTTGTAATTTCAAATTATTATTCAAACACTCACAAAGAGACTGACTCATGGATAATCAATATTTTGACAGATTATATTTTTTAAAAAAATTAATACAAATCTACATTTTGATAAAATTGTATGACACGTTTAATTTATCTAGTTGCTTTCGTTTTGGGGCATCATGTATACGCATACATGATTTTTACATGCGCATACATGAGTTTTACATTTCCATCAACTAGTTCCCTCTAATATTTCACATAAAATTACATCTGACTTAATTTCAATTCATTTAAGAAAATTGCAATATATTGAATTACAAGAAAGAAAGAAATTAAAAGTTTCATAAATTTTTTCTTGGAATGCTTCCTAGTGGATGCTCTGTCTTTTTAATTTTGGCTTTTGAATTCAGAAAAGCTAAAAAAAAGATTCAGGGGTTTAAAATGTTGAAAAAAAAAGGAATTAAGTCATATCCAATATGCTATATGGAACTAAAATTTGATAAATAATTGTTTATTACTATGTCAATTATATAAATAATTATCTTGTTTAGCAAAATTTGCAAATATTTTAACGTTTCTAAAAAACTGAGTTTGTTAATGTCCACTATCATGTTTAATACAAAATAATTATATATTTTCAGTTCTTATCCTGTTTTCTAATGTTATTTTAGAAGTTGCATTTAGTCTCCATGCATGGTTCTTAAGTCCAGTGTTTATTACTTTTTTATCCTGATGTTGTTCTTGGGATGAGGTTTCTGACGTCAACAAAAATTCGTAAGCGAAAAATTGAAATTTTATTATCTGCACGAGCATCTCAAATAATCAGCTTTTAACAGCGAGATGCCAGACCATTTACAAAAGCTCTGATTTAAAAAAAATAAGTTAATGACTACAGCAAATAAGACCTAGAAAAATGTTATTTTGAGCACGTGATTATGTGAAATGAAATAAATAGGAGATGTGATATTTTTTTTAAAAAAATTAATGCGAGACAAAGTTTTTAGACCTTTGGCAATACTAAATTGATTTGTACAATGGAATTAAAATGAATAAAAAATATAATTTAACTTGCACGAGCACCTGGTGCTTGGCCGTTCAAGAAATAATGTTCTAACACGATACATTGAAATATGCATAACAGATTTCATTTTAATCTTTTTTAATCTTAAATGTGATTAACTTTTAAATTCCTATATAATGTAAAGAGATATATTAAACTACTTCTTTGCATATTTACTTAATGCATCATCCAGCGGAAATTTAAAACTATTTCTAAATCCTTTTGCTATTCTACCAGCCCCAACTATTCGATCAATTCTGACAATTTTTATTTCATATTAAGTCGTTTGGTTATTAGATTTGTCATCAATGGTCGCCTGCTCTCTATAATTTTCCAATTATAGAGAGCAGGCGAAGGTCATCGGCTTGTCGGCTTGTTTTTTTCAAACGAAAAAAAAGAGCCTTTTTTTACTGTATTATCATTATGCGATAAATTCTTACCACCTCCTATTTGGTCCTATGATGTATCAATTACTCAATCACGTTTTTTTCCTTTTTTTTTTCCTTTGCCTCTTGAACATCTTTTTGATAAATGATAAAAATTAAGTTTCAAGCAATATGGATGGGTACGATTTGTTTTCTTTCAACATTTTTTTCAATTCCTACTATTAGCTCAGACTCTCCCTATATATATATCTTTATATATAAATTCTACTGTGCGTGTGTATGGGAGAGCGCCATCTATAGGGAAAAAGAAAGAACGGCTAAAATTTTGCTCTTCAAACATCAAAGTGTTGGCACTTATTTTCCGCATCTGGAATCCTTTAATCAGGCTAAAGTTATATGTGAACATCCAATGGACAGTATTCAATAGCCGTTTCCTCTTTTTTGGAAAAGTCTGCACAGAATTCGCCATTTTCCTTCCGCACCATTCGCTCGGCTTACCTTCAACAGTAGACGCCATTCCCATCAAGTACCGACAACACACTCTTCAACGTCTCCCCATCCCCTCGAAGCGAAGTAAACAAGCCGATGACCTTCGACCCCGCTCTTTCCCCAGTGCAGTAAATGTAAAGCTACCCGTCGGGAAACAAAAACTCCTGAGTAAGAAGTTGCCCATACCTGCTATATCGCAAAGGGAAACAACTGAATCGGCCAAGGACTTTACTTCATTGCAATGTCAAGTTAATTCCAATCAGAAATGGTATGATTGATTTTGATTTTTTTTTGCTCTGTTTTGAAATAACATCAATAACAGGAACATTACTGCTGGAACTTTTGAATAGTAAGATCTCGCACTAAATGCTACATTTCTGCTCCCTATTTTAAAGTT
>JAOUZG010041477.1:9372276-9394600 GCA_026289955.1 Argiope argentata
TATTAAAATTTATTTTTTAATATTCTTATTTAAATCATTTTGTTTACTTTTTTAACCAAATATTATTCTAGCTTTTATATTCTGTATTAAATTCTTTAATATAAAAGTTTGCAACTAAATTTAAACTTTATCATAAGACAGATTTGAAATTCAAACAGCAATGCTTATAATTAATTCATTTCTAACTTATCTGCCTGAAATGAATTGATTGTAAATTTTATCCTTAGCTCCTGTAATTGTATACAAATAGTGATTCTTCACATTCGAATTATCACATTTTTATGAAAAAAATTAGAATAATTTATATTTAACATTTCTAACCCAATTTTTAAGTCTATAATCTTCTTTGCATAGATAACCTGCCTTAAAAAGTCTTCATTTTTATTGATAGTGAGCTTCCAAACTACAAATAAACCATAGTAATAATATCTTTCATTTGTTCATTGTAAAAAAATATTATTCAGGGTTTTGATATGGTAAACCCTTTTCATCAAAAGTCTCATATTCTCAATATTTAAACCCTTTAACCCTCTATGAGAAGAATATTTGTTTTAACTCCAAAAAAATTGTTGGAACGAAAAATCAGAAATTATAAACCTATATATGCAATCGAAACAATTTTTTGCGTTATAATCATTATATGACTTTCAAGTCTCGCTGGCCTATAAAAGTTGCACTTCTGTGTGTAATAGCTCATATGTGAAAGCCCATAAAACAATTTGCATTTGGTGTAGGCATAAATGTACATGCATCCATAAACATAGTTTGGTAATCACTGACAAAAACACAAATAATTTCAATTGGATCAAACGGTTTCGCGTAGTTTCACTGCCAACAGTTTGCGCAGAAATTATTTTGCTATTTCGGGTGGATGAGCCAAGCAGTGGTCATGAACACTAGTATCGGTTGTGTTTGCAACGTCATAGAGTTAAGATTTATGCGCCATCTCATGAAAAGAGCTATGATTATTTTGTAAAATGTCGATAAATTAAAATTGGGCCTGAAAGTTACCCGGGCCCATAGAGGGTTAAATGAAATATTTAAACATCACCTTATTTAATTAATTTTTCCTTACATTCTCAGAGCCTAAATTTGTGTTCAGAGATTAGACATAAAAGACTTTTTTCCTATTAAAATATTTCAACATTATTTTACCATTGTCTCGGATTCGAGCTCTGAGAAATTTTTTAAAAAAGCTCTATAATGCATCAGAGCTAGAGTATGAAATAAATCTTCTAAAATGAATCTTTTATCATTTTACCTGACAAAACTTTCTTTTTTCTTGCATAGAATACGATTAGTGATTCTTACTTCTAATGAGATTCACTATTCTATAATGTTTTTTTTTTTTATCAAATAAGCAATATTTATAAACTTCCAACGCAATTCTATATATAATAACACATTTCTTAACTCCTTTTCTATATTTCAATGCATTCGCTGTTACGACTCACGTTTATATTTCGGGCCATCTATCTAATTAGATGGTCGATTCTTTGCCATCTTTTATCTATAATAGAGAAGGGGTCATATAATAAGATAGATGGTTTAATACAATTAGATATTATCTATCACGCACAAGCGCGCAATGCGTCAGTCAACGTGTTGAACTATTTTATCTTTAGTTTCATTAGCATATATTTTTGTTCTTAATACTACAAATTCAATTAATAAATTTTCATTCTTTTCATCTTACGTTTTACCAAATACTTTTTTAATTATTCTCAGCATGCTATATCTATTTTCTACAGGATAATTCTCATCCTACTCTTTCATGCATTTACTGTTTGATTTTGCATATCTATACAACATTGAAGTATTCCATCATTAATAGATTTTTCGAGCATGAAAGCCCATTTAAAATCACATATCGAATCTTGTTAAAGTTTAGCCTATGTTAACATATCATTATAATATAGTCCATGAATTGTAAAATACCATCCAGAATCTAATGCATATTTTTTAAATATTTTTAATTTATCGAAAATATTAATTTTAAAGCATCAATTTTTACATATAATTCATAATTTTCTCTTGATATTTAATCTCTTAATATTTTTCTTCAAAATTCATATAATTGCAAGGGTAAAGTCTTTCTCTATTTATATTCTTCTCTAATTTATCTCCAGGATAATGTTTCGTGGTCTCCTTAAACACAGGTGTCAAACAATTATTTTATTTGAATTGTCTTATTCCATATGAATAATTTTCAAATCCTTTAGTAAATTATCAGGTAAATCTCTTACATTTTTGATAAGTCATCCATACTACTTATCATAAATCTAACCGGATCAATAAATCGTAAATTTAATTTTCCAAACATCTGAGGAGTTATCTTTCCAAAAATCTTAGGATTTTTCTTCGGTTACAGAAATTACATCTAATCAAGATAATCGAATTCTAGTTCTTTTATATATGAATGAGCCTTATATCAAGATAAATTTGTATAACATTAGGTATAAATTTTGGAATTTTATAATTAAAATTGCTTAATTCCTGAGCTGATTCTCTATATTTGTCTGTCAAATGATAATGATCTTTTACTTTTTAAAATCTTTTAATGAAATATCATTTCCCCGTATATTAGTTTTGTTTAAATAATACCTATTATAATATATTTTTATTTTTCTTCAATAAATTTCTAAATTCTTTCGTTAGCTTTATTTATCTCGGACAAAAATTTTGTCACTGCATCACACCCAAGATTATAAATAGAAGTTATAAAATATTCATTATTGTATTTAATATCATTAATAAATTCCCTCGCATTCTGTTTTGATTTGGATGTGCATAAGACAATTCAGAATTTGGTGGGCAAGTGCTTTTTTTCTGTCAATGAACATTCAAATAACAAATAACAGTTTTATGGATCGATTATAATTCTTAAATTTTATAAATTTACCTTATTTAGGCATTTTAATTTTAAAAAGGTTAATTTCGTTCACAGTCTTTTTCGTGGTCTTTTAATTTTTTGATCGAATGTAAATTTATAAACATCTATAACGATAATATACCTGATTATAACCAATTTAAATTATTAATTATGTACCCATACTTTCAATCCCAAAATAATGACCATTTTTCTCATCTTTTATAGAAAGTAATTTATTTAGAGATTTTGTTTTCAGTATATACTAGTACAATAATTTCCTCTCCTTTATAATCATACATATTAACAGCTTTTTAATTAAGATTTTAAAGATTTTTTTTAATTTTATTTAAGGGAACAAAAGATCAATTATTTTTTTAAAAAAATTCTCGCATTCTTTACAACTGGATATTACTGGATATTTTATATAAAAAAGACCACAAGATTCATTTATTATCTTTATATTTTACACTAACAGTTTTTTTTTCTTCTAAGCAAAAGAAAAAGTAAATCTCTGTAATTCGAATCTTTTAAAGGATTAATTTTTTCTTTCGAATTCCAGCAATTTAACTCTATCTTGACTCCGTCTGGAACCTTTTGCTTCAAATTCATTCACTTCTTTTAATAACTTTTCAGCAGAATTATCATCAAGATCATCAAATTACATGTACTTCGCTAAAACATGGCTTTTTGTTTTAAATGTGCTTTCTTGTGTTATAGGTTTTATTATCTTTTTTCACATAATCACAAATTAATTTTAATCTTAAATACACTTTTTGTGTAAAATTTTTTTGTAAAATCTTTCGTAATCCTTTTTCTTTCTTGGAAAAACTAGAGAAAAGTCCATGACATCATCAGCATTTTTAATCAAATATGTTTTCTATCGGCTTTTAAAACCTAAATTTACTTCTATAACTTCTTCATCAACCATTTAAATTGTTTTTATGGGTTTTAAAATGTGGATTTTTTATAAGAGTTTTTATACTATCCTCACAGTTAATCTGAAGCATTCTAGAGGTTTTTGGTAACATGATCAGTGACAGACTGAAGGAGATCAGATTTTTTCAAATTCTCAAGAATTTTTATTTTTACAATTTTCTAATAGTTTTCTTTCAGTTTTTGATTTTAAGCTATTTTTTAACGTTTCAAATTATTTTGACAAATAATTCAAATTATTATTTAGCTCTGACGGAGGGCAAGTGTTCATAGGCATGCATATATTTTTCAAAGTCACAAGATGAGTTAGCAAAAAATAGCCAGGCATTCTGACAAATTTTTATACATGCAGAGCCATTGAATAAAATAATGAACAAAACATCGCGATTTGAGTGAATTATATTTTGCTTTGCTCATTCAGACTAATCAATACAGGTTGCTTATTAAAAAATGCGATAAGATTGGTTAAATTTCCTTGGGTTATATTTAAATTATCCAAGAAATCTTGATTCTAGGAATGAATATCGGAATTCAACAATGAATTGCTTGTCTTCATTTCTGGTAGATGCTCTAATATGTCAATCAAATAATTGATTGTGTGGACGTTTAGTGGTAAGGAAGAAATATCTGGAATATTTGGCAGGTTTGTTTTTCCTACAAAAGCTGACACCTCTAATAAATCATCTATTAAGACAGACAAGGCATTTTCAGGACTAAAACTTAATTCACTATTCACAAATAAAATTTTGTTTTCTTTATGAGTGATATTCCAATTATTTTATTAGTTTAAAAATTGTTTTTCACATCGCATTTCTTTTTTCTATTACACTTTGACTGGAGAGCTTTTTCTACATATTTTTGCTTTAATTTCTTTAACCAATTAACTGCCAGATTTTTTTAAAAAATATTTTTTAATATATATTTACGTATTTACAAGTAAACCAATGTAGTACATTAAATTTTACAATACAGAAAAAAATATGTTTTTTATGGATTTAAAAATCAATCCCCATTTGGGGATCACGGTACATTTCATGTAAATAACTGTAAATTTTTTTAAGAGTGCCATGGAATAACACATTCTACGTGTAATCCTACATCACACTTCACGCACTGTTTCCGAACATTTTTTTTTACAAACCGCACATTTTCTTTGTTTTCCGTCCAATGTTCTTTCTAAATAATGTCCTTGAGGATTTTTTCTTACGTCTTCTGGTACGCGCTTCTGTGAACTCACACTGTACGATGGTCGTCCACAATTTTTCGGGTCAGACACGGAATGTAAATTCAAATAGAACCGTGCAACTTCTCGTCTGAAATTTAATAGAGGCATTTTTCCATTAGCAATACAATATATTGTATGAGCATTAACTAGAGCCACATCCACTGCATTAGTAAAAATAGGAAAGTACCATTTTTTGCCTCTAATTTTTATCTTATACTTTTGTACATTCCAGTCAAGCTTGTCAACACCTTCCATGTTCTTATTGCGATTTATAATAGCATTGGGTTGTGGAATTAATATTTTTTTTCTCAGCCCTAGACCATCTCGGCACACGTCTCAAAGGTAAAACTTCCAAATGATTCGATAATATTTTAACAAAGCTGTTATCTTTCCAAACAAGACCAAATATTCCATTTATTTCATCATATCTATAATCAAAAGCCCCTCTAAATTCTTTCTTCATTTTCTTATCTGTTTTTATAGGGAACTTATTCATCCTATTACATCTCACCGTTCCTGTCGCAGGTATGTTTCTCTCTTTTAGATTTTTCAGCAAATCAAAACTTGTGAAAAAATTATCCAAATAAAAGCAGTGTTCCTCTGGTTTGTCTATGGTTGCTATCTTATTCAATATTACTGACACACCTAATCCATAAGTATCTCCTTCTAAAGTATCTTCTGAAATTCTACTTGGCTTACTTTCATAGATGTCAGCATTATAGCAATATCCGGTCACACCACAACACATCGCCCATTGCTTGAACCCAAAGAGAATGGGCTTTCCTCTAATAAATTGCTTTAGAAAATGATGAACATAATAACGTACCATTTGTTCATCAATACATATGTTATACGAAAATACGCCGAACTGTATAAATGCTTTATTCAGCTAATCCAAGATTGGTCGTATTTTAAATAATCTGTCTTTGTTTCCATTTATTAGTGGTATATTTGTATCGTCACTGAAATGTAGATTTCTCTTTATTTCAATATAACGATTTTTTGACATACATTTCCTTACAATTCCAATATCTATATCTTCTTCTTCTGACCAATACATCTGCTCTTGAGGCAAAGAGTAATATCCAGTTAACAGTAAAAATCCCAAAAATTTTTTGAAGCAGTCTGAAGAGAGCGTAAATTGGTGACGATTATTTTGAGTTGCATAAGATACACTTTGCTGTACGATGTGATTTACTAGATCATCTGTGAAGAACATTTCAAAAATTTCTACTGGACTTTTATCTTTTACTGTTTATATCATGGTCATTCTACGTTGCTCGCACTCTTCTTCTCCCTGACTAGAAATGTTGAATGATGCTCTTTCTCTTTTCCACCTTGATATGGGTTTTTCTTTTTTAGGTTTCTTTTTTCTTTGAACAGTAACTTCTTCATTACACCTACCGCCATGAATTTCTAATGAACCTGGAACATCGTTTGGAATTGTATCTTCTAGAATGTTGTCATCTATATCTTCTAAATCAGACACATCATCCGCTCTATCTGGTGATAATTCAACTATGTCAATAGTACCTCCTGGGTCATCATCATCTGTCAAATCAAGATCATTGTCCCAATATTCTTCAAGCTCTCTTAGCTTTGAAAATTTTCTTCTACTCATGATTATCCAAATAAAATAAAAAAATATTTAAAAAACACAAATTATAATAATACTGACATTTATCAAAATCCAACCATGTTGATGTTGCGGATAAAACTCTCTAAATGACACAACTTCTCAGCACAATGTTCATGTCCATCTGCTCTAAAATTTTAAATATCTTGCCCAATAGACGAAAAGGACTGGCGACGTCCCACCCCAATTAGAAGCAGGTGCGTTTCAGAATCACCTGCTCTCAACACCTGCTATTTCCACCCCCACATCTTGTTTCTATTATTATTATTAGTGGGCAAATTCAACATTTTCGTTAGAAACATTCTTTCTGGAACTCTCCCCCTTTCTTTCCCCCCGTATCAAGTCTATATTTGTCAGTGGAAGCATTCCACACTTTTGTGGGTAACAGCCTTTTTGGAAATTCCGGAAACATATTGCGCCAGATAACTGAACAAATGAAAATTTCAATTGTAGCATAAATAAATCATTTTACATTGCAATAACCGTGAGCCCCAAATGGGGATCATTGTATTTTACTGGTGCTGACGGCATGAAGTAAACAATGTGCTCAATTTTTATTTTATATTACTCAGAACTCATGTGCAAACAACCTCTGTCAGAAAAAATAATTCATTTTAATATAAATTAACAGATATTCACTTAGAAAATAGACATATGTGAAAAAGCGTTGTTTACAGGAAATATTTCGAAAAAATGTCATATATGTATTTTATTTTGCAAATAAAACTAATAAATTAGTTATCTACATTAAGAGTAGACTATTATGTAGACACGTGACTTTAAAAATAAATGAAAACCTAAAATTTAGGGATGAACAAGATAAAAATTTTCGTGATCCCCAAATGGGGCCCATGGCAGGGAATGGGTTAATTATTTCGGATTTACCCCGTGAAAGTTGTAGTTGAGTTGAAGACGACGTGCAAGCGGTTCAGTTTGTCATTTAAGATTTAATTTCTCCATTGACAAGTCTGGTATCTTATTTGAGATTGATAATTTTCCTGACTTCCAATCAGATAGTTTTTTTTTCAATATCATTTTTAAACATAATTCAAGGACCTACGTTAAAGATAATTATTCGTAAATATTGACTTACTTTCATGCTTAATTTAAATACAGTAGCATATATACAACATGAAAAATATATAATTAAAAGACGCGTTTTCATTTGTTTTGTCTAAGGAATTTATAGATTTCAATTTGAGATAAAAACTCATCACTTTATCACCTTCCCTAGTTTTTTATACAATACCCAAAAAATATGTGTGAACTCACTTGATATTATAATTTTATTACTTAAATGAGTTAAAACAATACAAATATAACATTTTTTAAGGTTCTGGAAATGTTTTTCACATTGAAACTGATTTTGTTAGCTAATATACTTTTGTATATTACAGAAATGTATGTCCGGGGAACAAAAATATTTCTATTTCAAAAGTAATAACAGTAATAATAAATAGGACAGGAATAATATCATGCTTTTATAGAATGCAAAAAAATTGAAAACTTTAACGAACTTGGACGACTAGGAAACCGCTTGGTCTCCAGAGAAGAATATGTGGTGTATGTTGGCGCTGTTCTGATCAGAAAGTTCGACGTGCAGTTTACAAACTTGGTAGTGTATAATTTAAAAAGCTGGAACGAACTTTTTGAATTTTTAAAACGAATTTTATTTAATTAAAAATTAAGCTAAATATCGCCGTGTTTTTTTTGCAGTGATTTCCGAAAGTATTACAGCGCAAAATATTATTTTAAAATCTATTTACAGTTCAAAAAGTCATCTTTTTAAGGATATACATGTTTTAACCTATAAATTAAGTTTCAATTTTCAATGATATTTTTTTAAAAAAATAATTTAATCGTCTATTTCAGCAATTTATCTCATCCTCCAAAAAACAAAATATCGCCGAGCGAATCAAGCGAGCATTTGAAGGACTTTGTTTTTATGCATGAATTGCCATCCCATTGGTAAGAGCTTAAAAAATAAATTAACTGAACCTAAAGAAGAGTTATTTTCGCCACGTTTCTGTATGAAAGGAAATAAATTTGTAAAATTGCAAGAAATGATTTTTTATCTATTACAATATTTATATTATTAATTCAATAAAGCTACATAATTTAAGGCATATATGGGCTGATATACATTCATCTCCATAAATTAAGGATAATGCAAGTTTAGGAAAAGAAAAAGTAAGAATCAAAACCAATATGACTTATTTGCAAAGCCTATATATTAAACAAGAGGTAAAGAGCAAAAACGATGCTATAAGTTTGATATCATAAATAAAAATTATGTTTTATGCCCCTTGAAACAAATTATGGAAAACGCCTATTTATAAAAACCAATACTATATGGTTGGCAGGATGTTTAATACGTAGCATGTCTCCTAGAAGTTGTAATACAGTCTGTACAACGCCTAAGCATATTGAGAATCAAATTATCGATATGATCTTGAGGAATAATACACTGAAGCGACAAAAGTCGTGGGATGACTGTTAATATCGTGTCGGTCCTCCTTTTGCCCGGGGAAGGGCAACAACTCGACGTGTCACGGAGTCCACAAGTCGTTGGAAGTCCTCCGCGGGAATATTGAGCCATGCTGTCTGTATAGACGTCCATAATTCTGAAAGTGTGGATGGTGCAGGAGTTTGGGCACGAACGGACCTTTCGATGATGTCCCATAAATGCCCGATGAGATTCATATCGGGTGATCTAGGTGGCCGGATAATGCGCTGGAATTGTCCGGAATGTTCTTCAAACCAATCGCGAACAGTTCTGGCCCGGTGACATGGTGCATTGTGTTCCATAAAAATCCCATCGTTGTGTGGGTACGTGAAGTGCATGAATGGCTGCAAGTGATCTTCAAGCAGCTGAACATAGCCATTTCCAGTCAATGATCGGTTCAGTTACACCAGAGGACCGAGTCCATGCCATGTAAAAACAGCCCACACCATTAGGCAGCCACCACCAGCTTGAACAGTGCCTTGCTGTTTGGGTCCATTGCTTCGTGGGGTCTGCGCCACACTCGGACTCTACCATCAGCTCGTAACAACTGAAATCGTGACTCATCTGAGCACGCCACGGTTTTACACTAGTCTAGGGACCAGTCGATATGCTGACGAGCCCAGGAGAGTCACATGCGATGTCGTGCTGTCAGTAAAAGCACACGAGTCGGTCTTCTGCTGTCATAGCCCAAGGAAGACAAATTTCGCCGCACAGTCCTATCGGACACGTCCCTCGTACGTCCCACATTGATTCCTGCAGTTATTTGACGAAGTGTTGCGTGTCTATTAACATTGACCATTCTGCACAGACGTCGGCGGTCTCGGTCGTTAAGTGCAAGTGGTCGCCCACTGCGCTGTCCATGATGGCATGGGATGCCTGAAATTTCCTACTCTCGGCACACTCTTGATACTGTGGATCTAGGAATGTTGAATTCACTAACGATATCCGCAAGGGAATGACCCATGCGTCTAGCTCCAACTAACATTCCACGTTCAAAGTCTTTTAATTCTCGTCGTGCCGCCATAAATCACGAAAAACCTGTTCACATGAATAACTTGAACACAAATGAAAGCTCTGGAAAACGAATTGCGCATTTATACTTTTTCGCTGCGATACTACTGCCATCAGTATATTTGCATATTGCTATCCCATGACTTTTGTCACTTCAGTGTATATCACTCATAAAGCAGTGCTCTCTGAAGCTCTGATAGACATGTGGGAGTTGGTAACGGGTTGTAATACATCGGCTAAGCATAACCCAGATATGCTCTTCTGGATTCAAGTTCGATGAGAACACTGGCCATCCAATATGTCCGCTATCCCCAGTTAGAAGGAAATCGTTCACTATATTTAAAAGGTGATTACGGCGGTTGGCATCTATAAACACGAATTCCGTATCCATTGTACCCCGAAACAAACGAATAATTTCAGAATGACATTCAGAAAGATTTCGCCTGTCATAATTGTAATTTGAATATGCAGGTCAGTTCTGAAAATCAGAGAAATTCCTCTCCAAAAGAGCACTTATCACTAACAGTGTCATTCAGTGATGTTCTTTTACTGGTAACGTGTGACTGGCGCTCTTCTTAGGAAAGTCCGGCGAGAACCAGATTACAAGCTAAACCGGGACTTTTCAAATAACATCACATGAGCTCACTGTTTCAGGGTCCATAATGCATGATAAGTACACTAGACTAAACGCAGGCGACAGGGAATTGCATTAAGAAGAACACATCTGATAGCCTGAGAATATATAGACTAATCTGCCCTATGCGTCTGCACAAGGCCTGCCTTGAAACTGTCGTATCAGTGGTCGACTACAGCTGACAAAACAGGTCTGGTGCTGTGGTCTGTCTGTTTCTTTTGGCAGTAACTGCTAAATGTCGGTCCCCTTCGTCGTTGTGACGTGTGTGTTGGAGACCTTTGCTACTCATGTCTACTCACATAACCATTTCGGAATCGTCTCCAAAGCCGGAAGACAACACCTTGGGCGATTGCAATTTTCTCGGTTATTTCGAACTTGGTGCGTCCATATTCCGTGTGACTGATTCTTACAGGGGAAAATTATCCTAATCAATTCTTTGTGTCATAACTATGCGATTATTGCATAGAAAGGCTTATAAAGCGCTTGTGAACAATTTTACTTCTTTGCATTTATTTCTTATACATATCTCTCTTTCACTGTCGTCATTATGATGTACTATAGGTGTCATCTGATGGTTTTCCTGTCATTTGCATATGATTTTTGAAGACCTGTGTAATCATTTTACGGATTATGTAAGTATTTTAGAGCTCAATTTTTGCCTGATTCTGAATTATCCTGATTTTATGGACATGAGTGCATATTAGATATCCATTCTAATGAGGATCGAACAGTTCATTTTAAACTCTTTGTAATATGCATACATATGTTAACAAAATGATCTAAATGAAGTGAATAATCATATTTTATGCGATGTGAGTGAAAAAAATGCTCTGGTGACTTACAAATGTTAAAAAAATAGTCTTAAGATGAACTACTTAATGAATGCTTGAAATACTAACTAATGAATACTTGAAATAAAAAGGATTGTATTCTATTCAAATAAATCATGCACTCATTATGATTGATTTATGGAAATTTCAGTGACACTAATTTATAAAGCACTCTATTTTATACCACTTACTCGATGGTCTCAAATAAGATCCCCAATCTCAATATCGAAGATACATGTTTCATTAACAGTAATTAAACTGTGCGTCTCCGACATCGTCATGAGCTGTAGTTTTTTATTCAACGTTGGCAAATGTGAGAATTGCCTTGTAGATAACTTTCTCTTACCCAAAATGTTGTTTAAAATATATGTTCGTATTTAAGATATACCAACAGACTTAGAAACATCTGTTCAATTTTAATCGCCACTCTTTCATAACAATTTTGACAATTTTTCAAACGACTCTATTTGTAGTGCGGGCTTTCAGAACGCTCCGTCTCTAGAATGCTTGCACGACCATGTTTAAAGTCTGCAATCTGTGTTTAATAATTGTTACTGAAGGAGAATATCCCCCTCTCTATATAATATCTAGCTCAATTTTAATATCTGATGGAAATGAGACTTTGATATAAAAAAATATTTTATCACTGTTCGACAAGCAATTTTTTCCATACTCGGTTAAAAACAAAAAATGACAATTCTAAAACAGCCCAGTACAAAAGCAACCAAACAAAATATTTTCAAATATGCTAAAAGCATATAAAATATATAAAATATTAAAAATGCGCCACCCCTAGATAAGGTGGGAAACCCATGTAACTAACCAGTCTTCAGTATCACTTGCTATAAAAACAGAGATATATTTCTCCAGACCCAAACTTCAAAAAAAGAAATCCTAAGAAAAAATGAGCATAGCAATGAAAATTCTAAAGAATCTTTCAATATGTATAAATAACAAGCTGCTCACTTTCCAGTTTTCAAATAAGGTTTTCTTCTATTTTAATATAAATAGAAACTTACTTCATTTATACAAAGAGAAGGAGAAATAATTGCGGTTGCAATAAAAGAACAAACAGCTGAATTACAGTTTGTATAAAGATAAATTTTGAATGGGAAAAAGAAATAACTCAAACCCACGAAAATAAAAATTATAAATACTGAACTGAAGATTATATTGAAAACTTTTAAACTTTACTTTACTGCATGTGAAAATAGCAATAGACCAAAATATATATTCTCCTGACGGTTTCGTTACCAGTTTCTTATTCTTCAAACTTCTTGCTGATGCTTTGCGTTTGAGCATCAATAAATAATCCATTAATCTTTTAATAGTTCTTTTGGTGTAGGGAATCATAAAAGTAAAATCATACTCCCCAATCAACTTTTAAGAGGGAAGGAACGAGTGATTAGAATTTCTGTCCGAAAATTCGACTTGGATCAAAAAATTAAAAAGCAAAAAGAAATCTTCATAACCTTTCATCTTCATTTCACTCAATTCAAGGTAAAAAAGATCAAGATGGCGAACACGGTCTCAGCAATTTGATTTTCCAGTATTCGATGGAAAAATGTAAAAATCAAGGAGTTGTTGTTGTTTTTATATATTTTTAATTGGGGATAGTCATAAAAATGCACAATGAAAAAATAAGCAATCAATTGAGAAAGGTGAAACTTTGGAAATATTTTTACACCATGATGACAACTTTTAAAATTTTTACGAAATCAATAGTGAAATTAGCAAATTTATGTCCATTGAAATGAGGGAGGGGTCTCAATCAAAAAGGAAGCAAACTGGAGATTTCAAGGCTATTTTTATATTAAATAACAAAGTAGATTTATATTAAAGAGCAGAATCAACTTGTGAAACATAATTCAGATGAAAAAATAAGAAAGCTTTAAAGTAATAATAATAAATTTATAGTAAAAAATATTAAAAAAATATTGGAAAATAATTTTATAAGGGGAAATTTATTTTAAGATTTACGAATAGACCAAGTTCAGAACTTTTAGAAATTTCTGCAATTGCAAAATTTTAAAAAAAAGATGATCATGTAAATTAGATTTTAATGCGAGTTTAATCATAAAATTGCTTATTAAGAGCCAAACAGGCGAAAGGGAATGAGATTTTGTGAATAATTTCGCATGATGTCAATAAATTAAGCAAAGTGAAAGAGGAGAATTGAATTTGAAAAACAGAAACAATCAACATTACATATTGGTACTCAAGTACTTTCAAATAAGAAATCATAGTATGACCTATATAATCAGATTTTTCGGCATGAGCATACAACATTCATCAGTTTAAAATTTATAAATTCTAAAATATAATCTCTCTCTATGCACATTACCCGTAAAAATTAAGATACGACGGCAGCAGTTGCTACTTTTTCAGGGATTAGGAATTTGCTTCCTACTATTTTAGGAATTTTCTAGCTCATCATAAAAACCGAAAAAATTATTTGTCGCAAAGAAATCATTAATCCATTTGGAATCATCAAAAAAAGTAATTGATCCACTGATTTCTCCGATCCATAAAAAGGATAAAAAGGATCCATAAGAACCGCTATCATTCTAAAAGCAACTCTTCAGGAAGAAACTCATTGCAAAAAATTGGGAGCTCGACTGGAAGGCACATATTTCACTCCTATTTTTTTCTAATTGCCATATAAAGAATATAAAAACACAAACAATATGATACACTGCATTTAGTGAGTGTCAAATTGCTCCCTGTCACCTTAAGGTCAGGATGTAAAAAAAAAGAAATTACTGTCAAAGTTAATTAGATCCAATGTTTGCCTATTTTATAGACATCTTCTTTAAAGATATAAAGCTCCTGAAGAGTTGAAATATTTCTTTGTGATGCTTTACTGAGGCTCTAGATACTTGAAATCGAATTATCTACTAAAGGAGAAGATTAAAATAAGATTTCTCATATGCCTAAGCATATTAATTTATTTGAAAAAAAATATGTAATAAGTTTAGAAAATGATTCACGGAAAGAAATAAAAATTGTCTTTAAATGAAAAAGAATTTTTTAAAATCAAGATGCATAATATCAGAAAAAATTAATGAATATCTCAGAGGAAATTACACTTAGTAAATATCTCAGGATAACTTTTGCTCCCGGACTGTCATTAAGCTTCCATCAGCACTAAAGTGCAAAAAAAAAAAAAAAAAAAAAAACTCGTGTAGGCATGCATATGCAAATAAAGAGATATGGAACCGATCAGAATACGACGGTGCTATCGCTAATGTCTATATAAGTGTCTGCACAGAAGTTAAATTCGCTACTGCTGTGACAATGAGGGGTTATAAAGATTTAAGTGAGTTCGAACGTGGTAAGATAGCCGGCGAACGAGAGATGTGGCATAGCATCTCCGAGGTAGAGATGAAATGTGTATTGTCCCTTACGACCATTTCACGAGTGTACCGTGAATACCGGAAACCCGATAAAACATCAAATCTCCAATGAAATTGTGGGTTGGAAAACACTTTGCAAGAGCAGGACCAACGGCGACTGGGGTAAACCCTTAAACGTAACAAAAAGGGAAACCTTCCGCAAATTGTTGCAGATTTCAATGATGCGCCAACAAGTGTCAGCGTTTGAACCATTCAATGAAACATCATCGATATGGGCTTTCTGAACCTTCTTCTTCTTGTGTACAGCCAACCATCCCGCCACCACTGAACGTAGCAGTACCGACAGACTTGTTGTGGCCGACTGTGAATTTTAGTAATGTTCATCCTTACATTGACCGAATCTATCAAATTGATGTTCTGGCCTTTAGGAGCCGAAGGCCCACTCGCATAACCTTGATGACTGCATGACACACAAAGCTTTACGCCTCGCCTGGACCAGTCATCACCAACTTTGGACTGTTAATAACTGGAAACACTTTCTCTGGTCTGGTGAATTTCGTTTCAAATTTAATGAAGAGAATGATCGTGTTCAGGTATGGAGACAACCTATTGAATTCATCGACCCTACATATAAATAGGGGCCGTTCAAACTGATGGAGGTTCTGTTATGATGTGGGGCATGTGCCGTTGTAGTGATATGGGACCCTTGATACAGGTAACTTGTACGTAAGCTTCCTATCTGATCATCATTCATGTATAGTGTGTATTCCGACGGACTTGGAGAAGACAGTGCTACACCCCACACTTCCAGAATTACTATAGAGTGGCCCTCTTCTGACTTTAAACCCTTCCTCTGGCTACCTAAGTTCCCAGACAGGAACATTATTGATCGTGTCTGGGATTTCTTGCAAAGTGCTGTATAAAGAAGATTTCTACCCCTTTGTAATGTTATGGATTTATGGATAGCCCTGCAGAATTCATGGTGCCAGTTACCTCAAGCACTACTTCAGACTTTAGTTGAGTCTATGTACTATCGTGTTGCGGCACTTGCTATGCGTGCTCGCGGGGGGCCCTACACGATGTTAAGCAAATGTACCAGGTTTTTTTTTGGGGGGGGGGTCATCAATGTATTAGCACTTGTATCAAAATACTTGTTTATACAAAAAAACAAGAATTTTTCTTAAATACCCAAATATTAATTATAGTTTTTAATTTTCAAATATTTTTCATAGGAGTATTTTGAGTTTTGTTACATTCATTTACAAATGTTTTGTATGAAACCTTTAAACTTTACAATTATTAATATCGTTTCCTTGTTTATGATATAAAACTATTCAGGTTTACAGCCATTTTCCTTTCCCAGTTTTCTATTAATTATTGAATCGTATGTTTATAGTTTCAGTTCCAAGTGTTTAATATGAAATCTTTCCATCTTACAATTATTATTTTTATGTCCAAGTTTTTATTTGGAATTTTTGAATACTATTATTATTATTTTAAGTTCCATGTACTTTATTTAAAACCATAATTATATTGTTGTTTCATTTGGTTTAAAATTCTTGCCATACTGATATTTTATTTAATTATTTAATACTTTATTTCTAATCCAATAATCTTGTTGAGTCATACTTCCTAGTATTTAAGAATAATTTAGGCAAATATACCTTTGACTATCCTTAACACAGTAAATTAAACAGCAGAAAAGTGGTCGAAACAACTATGTATACTATGTCTTTTCAATTTTAGTATTTTCTTATAAATGTTGATAAATTAGGCTTATATAATATTTCCACAAATATAATTCTTAGCCTTTGTATGCCTCTAATATAAAATACTAAAGAAAAAGTTTGTATTAATGCTAAGGTAATGGAAAGTTAGGTATCACTTTTGAAACGCATTTAAATACTAACTTCTAACTCCTCAGACCCAACTGTTGGGTATGGTAGTGTGCCGAAGAGCACCAAAGCAGTTCCACGTCTTGGGGGGGGAGGAAATTGTGATGACATTTTAAACTCTAATTTTATTTCAAATTAATTTCCTAAATTTCTATTTAATTTGGCCCATATCAACTTCATTCTAAAATATTCTCTTATTTCCTGATCCCATTCCATTACCTCTATTTAATTAATACATTAGAAAGATCAGAAAATATTCATCAGAATTTCCCACGTTCCGAGTGAAGGGAAAAAATTATTGATCTAAACCAATTCTTCTAAAAGATTCCTATGATTTTCTTGCTTCATTCGACATGTGTAAAGAAATCTTTATCGAAATCTCATGCTCTATAAGAACTTAGAAAAATATTTCTCCTTTTTTAAGCTTTTCCTCATTTCTCTCTTTGTTGATGTATTTATCGCTTATGTTTGTACATAAATAATGTCTCAAGGGGTGAAATAAAACGAAGTTAAGAAATATTTCATTTATAGAAGTTGTTTGTAATTCTGTTTTCTATTGGCTATTAGTAAATGCTGTAATATATATTGGCATTTACTTTTAGTCAATAACAGGAAAAAAAACTAACAACCTCTATGAATAAAATACTTCCTTATTAAGAGGAGAAAAAAATATGAATTTGATTTTAGAAAGCATAAAAAGAAAAAAAAATCTTTAATGAAGCATTATTTAAAATATGCGATTAAAGCGAAAGGTGTCAGCTGACACGCTTCCCTTGCCTATCCCATTGATTATTTTCTCGGCCTTAGTGTCAACAGTTCTCAATTCATTCCCACATGAAGTAATTTCCCTTTGTGCTTCCTCAAAGATTACCCTGTGCTTTCTCCAGCACATTTCCAGATGAAACCTCAGTTTCATCAAAATTTCCTGAGTCACCCCTCATGTCTTGAGAGTTCTGAGCCAGAGAATTTCTTTTACTCTGGGCCCCTCCCAACATGTTCAGAACATCTGGTGTAAGTAAAACATCCTACACCAAAACATCTGCTAAAGTAAATAAAACTTTCTGATGCTCCACGTTCACCTGGTCACCAGCAGCAAGACGGAACGGAACGTACACTAAAAGGCATTTAACCACTGAAACAAAAATACATTTCAAGAATATTGTAGAAGCATCTTCAACTGAAATTTCAGGAACTAAGTCTCTTCTGACAACTGTAAATCCCGCACCAGAATCCACTAATGCTTCAGCTACTTTCCCAGCGACACTGATAGATGCATTTATCAGTTTACTAAGTTTATCTTTAATAGTCTGCCTAGCAATAACTTTAAAAAGTGAATCTACCCTAGCAGCTACTCTTTCCCTTTTTGATTCGAACTCTGCACCTTCAGCCAAAACATTGTTCATTTTAATCTTTTTATCGTCTCATCCCAAAATTTTCGGACATTCTCGTGTTTATCGGAGTCACAAGTGTAACAAATTAACTTTCTAACTTCTGTAAATTTTTATTCTTCAAAATGTATCTTAGGGTAAATATTACTATTCTAGGTCTTTTTCTCATTGATCTGTTGTTTTCCCGATTGTCAGAAACACCTTTTTTTAATCATAATCATTCCATTTGGCTCTAACTGACTCCTCATTTACCCTTGGGTACATATATCACAATACTTACTCAAATCTTTTGGTTTAAACCCACTTTCTTCCTGAAGCGATATGGGTGCCGTTTCAGAATCCAATGCTTGGAATATTTTATCCTCTACAATGAGAGGATTTATCGTTTCAAAATCATTTGCACCCCTTACTTTGCAATAATACACCCACATTGATGTTACCCGAGAACGAAATTGAGAAAATGTATCCCCATCGCTACGTTTTGCTTGGCGAAAATTTTCTAAACACAATTTGGGAGAAGTTTCTTTCTCCTGCAAAACCATTTTCTTCAAAGATTCATATATATATTTTTTAATTTACCTTCTTCTGTATAGATACTTTACAAATTAGATACTTTATCCCCTAATAAACAAAGCAACACTTTTCATTTATGTTGATAACTGACATTTTCATTTTCAAATGCCTTTTCTAAACTTGAAAAGAAATAGTCCTAACCATTTGACCTACTCGAAACTTTAATTGTTAAAAGCCTAACCATCCTAACTATTTCATCTAATGATTTTACAGACACGCCGGCTTGATCACTATTTTGAACGTCATTCTTATTGCATTTGGATAATTCTACATTTAGACGAAGTTTTTCAAGTGCAAACTTTTCCCTTTCCCTTTCTGCCTGTAACTGAAATTCTCTTTCATTTTCTAACTGTTGTTCTTTTTCTAACCTTTCAGATACAATAATCTTTAAATAATTTTTACATCTTCTTCATTATTATGCTTACTGTTTAAGATTAGTTCTTTCAAATCAACTTTAGAGCTGGTTTCGTCTGCTAACTCACCAAAATCTTGTGCAAGGCAGATTAAGTCGTCCTTTTTATATTTATTTAAGAAAGACATCTTCCAAGCTAAACCTAGTGCCAAATTTCCTTACGATAATTCAACTATAAATTAGATAAATTACTTGAAAAAATTACAATATTATTGCAAAAAGAAAATAACAATTTACTTAATTTGTATATATAAGTTCAAAAGGGTAAAAATCTAAATTATGTATAACCAACCCTGTTTTTTCTTTAACAAAAATAAACAAATCAATAAAAAATAAAACAAAGGGTTCAAATCATATTTTTAATACCAACAGATATTTATCATACTTTAAGAGAAAGATTTATTAAGTCTAACCACAAAAGAGATTTCAATGATACGTCTAAATATAAATTATTGCATTCTTAACCTTATTAAGAACACGTAAAAAACCATATCTTTAAGCATAACATTGATAATTAAATATAAATTCCCTGATGCATTCAAAATTACCAATTAATGCCATCTGCAATTAGCAATAAATATGTAAAAAAAGGCAGATGAGCAATTTATCGTCAAATAATAACACAACAAATTATTTTGCGCCTGCTCAAGACGGATTGGATACAGATGCTGTCTGACCTTACTTTCGTTTTCATTAAAATAACCATCATGTCATTTATATAAAAAAAAACTCTGATACATTGAGTTTATGTAATTAAAATTTAATTTTAGTTCTGAATATAGCAAATTTTAATTTTAACATTAATAAATAAATGCAATAGATAAAAAATATTTTGAAACCAAAACAAAGCAAAACAGTAAAAGATAAAAAAATATTTCAATAGATATTTTTTTTCTTCTTTAACATCTAAAATATCCGACTATTTCAATTGAAGAGTTGAGAGTATTTTAACTCTCAACCATTTGGAACATGTATTGTAGAAAATTTCACTGTACTGATGGTTTGTTATTGGAGGTAGCAAAATTATTTCACTTAATTTAATTGGAGGTAACCATTCACATTGTAAACCTGGCATGCTTGAGAAGGTGATTAACCAAAATTACAACTACACACAGGAAGCATGAACGTAATAATTTTTGATTCCAAGTCGTGACATCCCTGAGGGCTTTTTTTCTATATATTGTTTACTTTATCGCATTTGAATAACAAAGAGAAAAAATATAATAAATATTATTTGTACTAATCCTTTATGTATCATAAAGTTTCTATTAAAACATTCATTGTCAACAAGTGAATAAATATTATTTTTTTATAATTGCTTGCTAAATAAGAAAGCTATTTCAAATTTCAAACTTATTTCTCCGTTAGCAGCAACGTTAGTACCGAATAAACAAGAATGTGGTATATTAAGCATTTAATCAAAACATAACATTATATCAATATCTATAAAAAATTAAAATGGAAAAGCTGGCGTTAGTTCTAATTAGCTTTAACTGGCTGCCTGGTGAAGTGCCATTTGCAACAACTGTCCGTACCTCCTTATTTTGAGAAGTTGAATAGTAACTCAGAAATTTCAGCTAATGTCGCCAACTTCAGTTTCTTGGTTTCTTAATGCCAAGAATACATCTGAAATCCTGAGGCTAGTTAGCCCCCAAAGGATTTTGAATTAGGAGGGCCCACAGACAATTCAGGCAACTCAATTTTCTGGAGAGGTAAAATTGACAAACCATTTTCTTTAGCCTCAAGTGGAAACACAAGTCAGTCTTTAATTTTACAGTTTTCACCAGTCCAACCTTTCTTATAGTCAGCTTTGTTAGCCTAGCTGAGGTCCATTTTTTGGCATCTTCTTCAATACAGATGGTATCTCCTTCGTGAATCTGAGGATCTTGTTTCTGTTCTTACTCAACTGGTCCCGATACTCACTCCTTAATAATCATTTCAACTCTTCGATTATTTTGGATTGATATCTTAACCTTTTTCAGAAATGGTTGGTATCTTGCACATTTAAATCTTTAACCTCAACATTTGATCGATTAGACGAGAATATTTTCGTTTAATTGGGATAGTATTTTGCCTGTTTTCAGGCAGATAAGTTAATAGACGTGAATTAACGACATTCTCGCATTTACATAAAATTATCACCAGTCCTTCATAATCAGATTTACCTTTGCCTAAATATCTCCCGAGAAGCTCTTTCACAGTTCTTACAAGTCTCTCCCAACAGTCATCACACCAGGCGAATCTGGGAGGTGTAAACTTCCATGGTATATGTTGTGTCTGCATAGGGAGAAACTTCATTCCAGTTGACAAAGGATAACTCCTTTTTGTTTAAGTGGAAATTAGTGCAATTGTAAGAATAAAAACCTGGACGAATTCCTCTCATAGCCACAAAACGACGAACAGGTGAAAATCATCAGAAGAAACCGTAGAAATTAATTCCAGATGTTATGCTCTATAAAGAGCGCAGGTGTAGAGGACATCCCAAATCTTTCCACTCTTCTTAACATATGTACAGCTAAATTTACACCTCAGTTTCTACTTGGCTCAGTTTTCTACTTGGTTAAAAGACAATGAAACTGGATCTGTCATGACAGATTTTCTCAATCTACGAAACTGAGTAACGTTCGATGTCTTTCCGATAGTTCACCTACCACCTAATATTCAATATTTTTCACGTATTTCACTGAAAAACAATTGTGTCCTTTCAGGAAAATAGTCAGTATGGAAATTGTGTACAGGTGTCTATGTAAAAAAAATGTCAGGAAGAAAATTTGTAGATGGAAAATAAGGCTTATCTTTATGTTCAGGAATTCAAGTTTTCAAACGAAGGATTTTATTTTCATCTTCAAAGACGAACAGAGTACGCATAGATTTCACATCTGAAAGGTTTTGAGTTTCTAAAATGGAATTAATCGGATATCTGCATTCTTCATTTCCTCCAGGCCTTTCTTTTTCTCATTGATAGTAGTTACAGCATTATTAAGAAATTTTAGAACCCGATCTACTTATCTTAAGATAGAGTGAAATTTGAAAACTTTCCTGGCTTACCACGT